>CM055267.1:3598135-3617950 GCA_029237695.1 Conchocele bisecta
CTACTGTGGGTTTTGACTATCTTCACCCAAATAAGAGGTAATACGTGTGCCTCCAATGGTCAATGTGCACAGGTTAACAGCAAAATAAGTCTTGCAGTCTGATCATGAGCTGTTTGTTTCTGCGACACGTACATAACTATTTCAGGTACCTGACCAACAGCCGGTGAAGCTGAGTAAAGAGATTAAGTTTTGTCAGGATCTGATTGAGGAGTTGGTCACAGCCCAGCAAGTAAGCTTTCCTCAGGTGTACCTACACTACATAGTAGTCAGTGCGGACAGTAACTCTATAAAACTACTGTGGGCTGTTTCACTAAACTTTGTGCGAATAAAATGTTTGTAAGTGCAAAATTATGATAGTCTACGCCACATTAACACTGTTTTCTTGTAAACAATAATTGGATTTACACTTATTGATCATCATAAATTTGCACTTATGAACATTTTAGTTGTATGTACTGGTTTAGTGAAACAGGCCCCTGGTACGAGAGTGTTGGAGTTTTGCAGGGTTGATGCCCGTAACTAACTATACAGAGACCCAGGGCAGGTTCATGGCGGTAGTCCATAGGAATGAGTCATGAGATATGCCATGTTATTTTGTATCTAAAAACTTGTGCGATCATATGGCGTGTCTCATATGTCCTGCTTGTTGTACAAACTCAGCCAAGTTATAACAACTACCTGCACATGTATTAACACCAGATCCAGATCTTGGAGATACTTTACAGATTTGGGCGTTTCAGGGCAAAATATATATTCTTCTGTAAATTTTCAGTTCTGATTTTGGGATTTTCATCCTCACAATAGGTGAAATATGGGATTTGACCCCGTTAACCCGGCCTAAAATGACCTTAGCTGTTAACAGGCCGTTAATCACCATTAAATAAATAAATAAATACAGATTTTGGGCAGCTGGCTGATAAGAGAGACCATAAGCCATGTGTGGCCTGTGTAGATCCTGGTCAGCATGTTCGCTCGTACTATCAGAAGTTGATCAAAACTTGTATTCAGAGGTGTAAGCAATGTTTGATGACGAGCGTAGCCACAGACTGCACAGATTTATGATAACCTGGGTGCTGGGCTCAAATGTTGTAGGTTCCGTTTTCTCTGTGAACAGCAGTACGGAAGAAGATGTGCGAAAAATATATACAACAAAATGACGTCAAAAGTTGAAGAAATGTTCATGATTCAGCATTTGCTATGAAATATGCCATTGCCTTGGGTATAAAATCACCAGGCTTGTCTCGTCTCATATTGTATGACCGTGTTGGACAGATGTTACCAGTAACCCCAGTCCATCCGTTCCATTTCAGCAATATGCGTGGCCAATTGACGGACCGGTCGATGCCGTGTCATTGAAGTTACCAGATGACCATGACGTCATCAAGAAGCCAATGGACCTGAGTGCCATTGCAGTAAGATGTACACCGTACACTGTAGTATTAGACACTCCATGTGATTTTGTACCTAAGAACATGTACATGTATGATATTTCTTGAAACATATGTACAGAAACTGTGATATTTTCTGTAAATGTCGTCGACAGATGACAACATTTTGTCATCTTGCAACATCATTTACGGAAAAATCGTAAATTTTGTAAATATTTTTCACAAGATATCGCACATTTTCTTCGGCATAAAATCACATGGCGTGTCTCATATGAACCTAGATTACCGGCAATGGTGCTGATGACCATTGCGATCAGCGTCAAGCTGTATAGATTTGTGTTGGCCTGCAGGAGCGTGCTCATAGATCAGGAGATCAGACTGGTTCCCATTAACACCCATCATGTTTCCAGGCGCGGCCACCACTGAGACATGCCATACGATTTTGTACCTAAGAATATATGCAATATATATCTCGTGACATTTTTATGCCACCGGGTTTTGAAGAAACGGGTGGCATATAGTGTTTGGGCCGTCCGTCTGTCCGTCCGTCTGTCCGTCCGTCACACTTTTCGGTTAACCACTTTGTCACCGTTTCTCAAATATGCTGCAGGTGGCATCCGCTTTCGACAGACGCATTTCTTGTTTTTTCAATATTTTCCGTAAATGATGTTGGAAAGTTGATGAAATTTTCATAAGTCTGTTAAGGTGCATAGTTTGCATAGTCTTATTTCTTCACTAAAAATGGCAAGTTGGGAGTCCTTTAGAATCTCATTGAGACGATTCTAAAGCACTCCCAACATGCCATTTTTGATAGAGAAATAAGAAATTTGTCCCCAAAAGACGCATCTTAACTGGAGCTCTGATGCATGTATGCCTCCCTGTATCAGCTTAAACTAAGATCTTGTCAGATCTTCTATTTGAAGATACTAGTACATGTATATATATTTGATATATTTTAATACATGTATGCCTACCTGTATCAGCTTAAACTAAGATCTTGTCAGATCTTCTATTTGAAGATACTAGTACATGTATATATATTTGATATATTTTAATACATGTATGCCTACCTGTATCAGCTTAAACTAAGATCTTGTCAGATCTTCTATTTGAAGATACATACATGTATATATACATATAATACAGTATCCTACCTTTGTATCAGCTTAAACACTTGTCAGATCTTCTATTTGAAGATACTAGTACATGTATATATATTTGATATATTTTAATACATGTTACTAAATCAAAGGTTAGGTAGCATGATCATCTCGGATGGTTTACTTGGGATATATTGTTTACAATGGAGCAAGTTATATATTATATGTAATGCATATGGATTCACGCAGAACAATGCATACCCATTTTAGAATCATACAAGACTGAACTTTCATTGGTGTGGAAGTATGTGACACACTGTCAAGGTGTCATTGCCTTGAAGTTTGATGTTGACAACCGACGTTTAAATAGTCTCCTGGCTGTGAGCATGAGATGGGTATGTTAGCTGTGCTGGTCATCCTTACCAGAATCGTGATATCCCTGATTTGGGGCCCTCGGGTACACTTTGGCTTTCTTGTACGCGAGTGTTGAATCTGGTTATCCCAAATATACGTGTAGTAATATAAGTGTACTCCGATTACTCTTACGGGTTGGGACTAAGTGAATCTTTTACATTGAGGACCTGGGACCAGATCCAGATATTCTAAATTGAGGGCTGAATATATATATTGTGGATATACAAATATTCTGTTCTGATTTTGGGATCCCTCTTTACAGGTGAAATACGAGATTTACCCCAGTTAGCAGGTGCCTAACATGTATTATGACCATAGCTAGTTGACAGGCCGTTAAACATAATTAATCAATCTAGCATTCTAGCGATCCAAAACCATAAGTTTAATGTTACGGTACATAATTTTTATGCCCCACCACGATAGTGGATATAGTTCGGGCGTCAAAGAGGGTATTATTGGATGACCGTGCATTAGCGTCCGCACAAAGTTTTATTGCATTTTTGTGATTACCAACCAATACTATTTAATATTCTGTCGGGGTGCCACTCTGGCACCCTTGAGAATTTTGAATAATTTGCGTAAATCCAAGATGGCCACCGAATTTCCGTATATTTCATATAAGTGCTATTTTTCTGACCTCTAGGTCGCTATGTTTCGTTTTTTTACCCATGACTAGATTGAGAAAGTGTTCGAGTTAAATTAACATTGTAACATTTATGTACTTCAAGATGGCCGCCAAAAATAAATATTATCAAGAAATAATTTAACTACCTCCTATCCTTGACATCCATCGACCATTTTGAGTGTTTTAATATAATATATTCACGGTGCCCGGCAAATAATAATGTTTGAGAACGTGTATGAGGTAAATATGGTATTGCCTCCGTTGGATAAATCCAAGATGGCCGCCTAACTCCTATATTTACGGACATTTGCGGTTTCCTTCGGGAAAAGAAAAGCGATATCGGAAGCGTCACTCCATCGCTTAGTTACTTCCCTTAGTGCGACAACGCGCGATTTGTTTTAGCAGAAGTTTGCTACGCGTTTCCCGATTTCCAGTTTACAGACACATGTACGCTGCATATCCGGCCACCTACATGATGGAAGAGGGTAACAAGAAGGGTAATAATGCTTAATGTACATACACTAGTGTTTTCGCCACGTTACTGTGACCGTTTGAGCTGCACTATTGGTATTTGTTGCTGATTTCAACGTTGTTTGCAACCAATAACATTGACCGTGGTGAACAACAAACATTCAAGGACGCGATTCTCGATAAATGCGAATCCCTCCAAGATGAACACGGGTTTCAGGTTAAGGCACGCGTACTCGGTGCAATTAGTGATTTGCATGCTGCAGACGCGAGATATGACGATTATAGAAAATCTTTCATGTCAGCTCGATCTGTCTCAACCGCAGCGCAATCTGCGGAGCATATTAATGAAGTTGAACCCGCAATAATGTCTACAATTACGTCTATGAAACGTGACACATCTGGAATTCAGTAGAAGTGCATAAGTTATACAAAGAGCATGGTGGCGAGCTCTGTTCTCGTCGAACATTATTGTCCAAGTTATCCGATATACTTGGTTCCGATATTTTGATTCTGTCTGGAGCTGGCTTCGCAAGTTTGATACTGTTTCGCAATAAAGCATCTACGGTGATCAATTTAACAGCCTAAGATGAAGACGACACCTCAGATGTGTCACTACAACGACTCGCCAAGACGATTTCTGAAGAATCTAAACAGTTATCATCCGAATGTAACACTTGCCAAACTAGAATGAACATTGTTATTGCGCTCGAGTCTGTGAGTCCCACTCTACACTCATTACTGTCCAAAATTTCTGAGAAACTAAACCATTCACTTCTGGGAGCTCTTATAGGAAACATGTTAACTAATGCTATCACCAAACAACCGACCCCACTTCAAGTAGCACTGGGCGTACTAGTCAGCCGTAAAAGTCTCATAAAGCATATGTGTGACTATGGTGTGACTTGTTCTTACAGTTCAAGACATCAGCGGCAAAGGCAGCAGCTATTCATTCACGAACAAGTGGGGTTGCAAATGCAAGCAGTGGCCTTGTTCAAGTTGTTGCGGATAATTTTGATGCCAACATTTCTTCGCAGCACAGACTTGTATCTACCCGTTCCCTTGCAGTGCTTCTAACCGTTAAGGATGACATGGCACAATCTACACGCCATGAAGAATCTATCATCAGGCGAGTGACCTGTGACGAGATAAAAATACCTGTAGCTGAAAATGTTCAGGTTGAACGATACATAGGCCCTAAGAAGCCCGCGATGCCAACCAGTGAAGCAAAGCGCAGCGTATTACCTCTCCGCATATTGGCCCACCAGTCGGTACAGCTTGCAAGAACTCGCGATTTGGATTTCTCGTTCCTGAAGGCAATCGCATGCTCATCTGACCAGAATGTACCAGAGTTTGCTGGTTTCAATACGAAGCTCTGCAGAGAAAGTGGACAGACTGTTCAACCAGCAACGAAGGCCATATATACACCACTAATCGATATGGATCCTGCCGACCACGACACTGCTGACAGCTATGGTGGAGGGACAGCGCCTGTGACAAAGGATTGTGGGCAATCAATCACAGTTTTCACCAACGATCAGCAACTTTACAGAGTTGTAGTTGATGTTACATGGGTGTATCCGCAGAAGTTATCGCAGTTCATAACACGGTTGGACGGAATGCACACATTGATGAGTTTTGTGGGATACGTTGGACACCTGATGGCGGACAGTGGTCTCGAAGATGTAATGAAGTCTGCGTTCGGGGGTGTCGCTCATATGCTCAGTGGAAAAAAGTTCCCACAAAATATGAGGGCCCTTCGACTGGTCACTGAGGAGGTGCTTCGTCCAATCCTGCGGCAAGTGGAGACACACTGCCAGCTAATCGACACCCAGGAATCACAGTCACGTAAAAGGCCAACCACGAAGTTATGGGTCCAGAGACTGGCCTTTGCATCTTTTGGCTATGTCAGAAATGATACCTTACTTCTTCGCAGCAGAACTATGCGAGATATGGCCTGTACTACCTTCGATCGATGGAGAGGCTCCATGGAAATATCCTTGACCGGTTCATGATGGGAGAACACGTGATGCGGCACAAGAAAGGATTATGGAACGGCATATGGTCTGATATGTTTATAGAGTCCACCTTCATGCGCTACTGACATGGTATCATTGGAATTACGTTACAGCCGTCAACACTGAAGAAATGGGCATACAGCATGCATACCTGCAGTCGATTGATCCAGGATCTGACAGATATGTCAGATGTACACAAGGAAGAGATGCCCTCGCGTATGCGTCTGGTTGCTGCAGACAGAGCAAAGATAAGAGATAAGCTACAGGCATACATCGATCCCATGAATCATACAAACCACTCTGACGGTGTCGTCAATATTATCACTGGCAGAATTGGCCCAGAGAATGTGAACGCGCAAAACGCCGTGGAAATTGGACAAGCCCAGATGCGGTCCTTCGAAGAAAGCCTGCCAACAGGATTTAATGCTGCTTTGTCCAAGAAAGTTTTCACAATGGCAGTGATGTGAAAAGTTCTCCGAATCGGGTCGACAGATATATGTGATGTTAACATCATATATTCGCGAGTCATGGGCTTCCAACATTCTCGTGAAATCAATGTACACGACATACTAAAGTATGAACTTGCGCCAGTCCCAACATCAATGTTCGATGAAAAAGGGGATATGCGTATCTCAAAATCTAAGTCGACCCTGAAAAAGAACATACAAGTGGAAGTCTCCTGCAGACTGGGTATCCAACCAGATGTTACTGTCGTTGATGGGTCCGCAATTCTCTGGATACTGCGATTGGCCCAATAGGGAAACTGTACGTGATTTTGTCGATAATTTCACAGGTTACATCTTGGCGAAGAACAAGACATCTCATATATATGTGGTGTTTGACAGGTACCATGACTTCAGCATCAAGAGTGGGACACGGTTTGCTAGAGCTGGAAAGCATGCAAGCAGACGTCATAGGCTATCCATTAACATTCCACTGCCGCCGCAGAATGTGGTCTTAACTGTGACGGAAAATAAAGTGAACTAAAGTTGACCTAATATGCCAACAGTGGGCAGAGGCTGGACGAGGAAGTAAGAGCAAACACAGACTTGTCATTACAGGTTCCGATCCTACACCAGTAGAAATACACCACGGAATTCAACTGCCACGCAGGGACCTTCTCAACACACAAGAAGGGGCCGACGTCATTATGATGGGGCCGACGTCATTATGATACACCAAGTTGCTCAGGTTACTGAAGCTGGATCCCAGTGTATTAACGTTATCTCTGATGACACGGATGTGTTTGTTCTCCTTATGTACCACTTTTCGGAACTCAACATGCAGGGTCGATTAACCATGGAGGCAACCAGTGCAGGACGTGCATTGGTTGATATTGGCGCTACAGTAGAAAAAACACAAAAACATTGTGAAATATTTACCACCTGTACATGCCCTTACTGGCTGCGACACAGTGGCACAATTGTGGGGTAGGGGGAAGGGAACTGCTAAAAAGACACTGGTTGCGGGCCGAGTTCTGCACTCACTTGGTGAAGAGAATGCCGCCATTACTGACGTGATTGGCGCAGCCACTGAATTTATCACCGCATGCTATGGCAGCAAGAAGACGACTTGCACGTCTGATGTTCGGCAAGAGGTGTGGTCCACAAAGATGGCGAAACCAAAGTTCACGAAAACACCTGATCTGAAAGCTCTGCCACTCACCACAGTCATTTGAGCAAAATGTACGGCGTGCACATGTCCAGATAGCAATATGGAAGTCTGCAGCCAATTCAACACCACCATCTTTGGATCCAACCCGGTGTGGATGGACACGTGATGAAGCATCGAAATCACTTATTCCCATTATGCTGCCACCCAATGTCCCTCTCGCCCCTCCTGATGTCCGGGAGATGATTCGATGTGGATGTTCCTCGCAGAGACCATGTTATACTGCGCTATGCCGCTGTACAGCTGTCAAATTATCGTGCACCATGTTCTGCGCATGCCGGGAAGAAACTGTTTGCCAAAACGATCGTACAAAAACAGCTACTGCCTATGCTGAAGATGATGATTTTGATCATGATACTGAGTGAGATCAGAAGCACTACATACATACATACCTAAATTCAGTTGGTTTAGCATATATCATTGAAAATACCTCGTTTTGCAATGCTGACTAGTAACCATGATGTTCCAAACAGTCTGTGTCTATGACTACATGGCATATGTACATTTACATTGTGAAGAGTGTAGAAATGTGTGATTTCACGAGAAAGATCATTACATGTTATCAGTTCACATTGAATAGCCATCTAGTCATACACTGTGGCTCCACGTAGTTGAATGCACACCTTCAATTTTCGGAGCAACTTAAATTACAATGCAAATATGGAGATTCCGGAAGTGAAACAAAATGAGAACACAGCAGTCAATACCATACCACGTTACCAAACTTTTGAAATACATTACAGACGTTACCACTCATAATTCAAGCGCGTGCGTGACGTCAGAATTTCACTGTGTCAGTTAATGAGACAACATCACGCACATACGTGAATTATACATTTGTACTACCATTGGCCATCTGTCCCCTTAGCCAACAGTTTAGTATAGATACACTAAATTATGTGAAATATGGTATATTATACTAAATGAATAAACATATGCCTTTTCATATTTTATCATTAGACCATGTGCACAGTGCCAGTGTATAGACATGTTGAAGTATCATGCAAGTATGTGCTAAATTGGGACTACTGCATATTTGGCACATTTCGCATGCATCCTGTACGTATCTAACTGAGAAAAGTATCCAACAACAGTAAATCCTTTGGCATAAAAGTAAGGATTTGCAATTCACTATGATATGATGGTTTACATCTCAGATGTGTTAGCGGTAGCAATATGAGAAACAGATTAGCAAATTTTGAAAACTTTTGGCGGCCATCTTGTATTTATGTAAGTGCGGCAATAAACATGTGTACTGCATACATTGTTTCACACGTTGGTGTGTGTCACACACCGTGAAGTAAAACGCATACAATTATATATGTATGTCAATGATAGGCGACATACTTTTATTTTTTTGTTAGACAATATTGATTTTTGGAGGCCATCTTGACAATATATAGCTGAGACAATGTTGAAAAGATTCGAAAATGTTCCTAAACAAATCCACGGGTCCGAAAACCTGATTATACCAATGTATTAACTCCGACAAATAGCACTTGGAGCAATTAAATAAAAAGAAATATTAAACTGGCGGCCATCTTGGATTTATGCAGATTATTAAAAATGCTCAAGGGTGCTGGAGTGGCACCCGGCGAAATATTTAATAGTATTGGTTGGTAATCACGAAAATGCAATAAAACTTTGTGCGGACCCTAATGCACGCTTTTCTTACTGACGCCCGGACTAATGGGGAATTTAGTGTTACCCTTGTCCATCCCGTCTTTCCGTCCTTCCGTCCGTCCGTCCGTCACCAACCTGGTAACTCGTAAATCTTTTCAACCGTACTAGCTACAGACCTCAAACTTGGCATGTAGCTTCCTTATGATGAGTAGATGCGCAAAGTTTATTTTAAGTTTTTATTTGACCCCTGGGTCATGGATTATCTCCCCCTTTTTGACTTTAGGATTTCCCAATTTTGTCCAGGTTACTATCAAAGTGGGATATTGGCAACCCTAACCCTGTGGGGCATCCGTGTTCTAGGAACACATTTTCTAGTTATACCCCCCCCCCCCCCCCACCCCGCAACGAAGTTGTGGGGGGGTATACTGGAGTCAGCTTGTCCGTCCGTCCGTCCGTCCGTGTTTCCGTCCGTCACAAAACTTAACAATTGTAAATTTCCTTTTAACTTCTCTTTCCCTTTGCGGAAATATTTCATATTTTACCCGCCCCTTCTCTGACACTCATACATCATTCTGCAACAAACCTACGACCCCCATTTATGCCAGGGGTCAAGGTCACGGACTTAGAAACTTAGAAAAAAACGAAAACTTAACAAATGTAAATTTCCTTATAACTTCTCTTTCCCTTTGCGGAATGCAGTGATATTTCACCCGGCCCTTCTCTGACACTCATACATCATTCTGCAACAAACCTACGACCCCCATTTATGCCAGGGGTCAAGGTCATGGACTTAGAATGTCTAGTTTGCTTTTTTCAACTGGAACCACCATCGCACTCTCCATATGTGCTGACATAGTCTTTTATCTGAAAATGATAGTATGCGAGCTGCAATTCATTCTAGGTCAGGGCTGATGCGGGGGGGTATTCCGTAAGCCCCCGCTTACTGACAAATCTAGTTTAATCTTGTTATTCCCCCCCCCAAGCCCAGGGTCAATGTTACAGGCCCACAGACTACAAATCTACACATTTAGGGGCACCTGGGCCCACGTGGGGTGGGGGAGTATTCTGTAAGCCTCGTTTAGTGACAAATCTAGTTTTCTTTTCTTTTCGGTGTGTCGTAAAGTCATACATCATATTTATGCATACATGAAGAATTTGAAACCTGTTTCATTTTTAGCCAGGTTTTTTTGAAAAAAAATCCAGGCTATTGGATTGGCGAAAGCCGGGCGGGCGGGCGGCGGGCGGCGTCCACAATCAATGTTAAGTTTTCGTGTTTGAGTCCATTTCTTTGTTACTGTACCACCTAGGACCACCAAACTTTCACAACTTCATAATCAAAGGGTGCCCACCACATATCACTATCTAACATGTTACTTTTTTTTTAACTTGACCCATTTTTTCCGCGTAGTCGACTTAGCCATTTTCAATGTTAAGTTTTCGTGTTTGAGTCCATTTCTTTGTTACTGTACCACCTAGGACCACCAAACTTTCACAGCTTCATAATCAAAGGGTGCCCACCACATATTACTATCCAACATTTTACTTTTATTTTTTTTTAACTTGACCCATTTTTTCCGCGTAGTCGACTTAGCCATTTTCAATGTTAAGTTTTCGCGTTTACAATGTTAATGTTTTCGTGTTTAAGTCCATTTCTTTGGTACTGTACCACCTAAACACCACCAAACTTTCACCGCTTCATAATCAAGGGGTGCCCACCACATGTCACTATCCACATGTTACTTTTTTTTTAACTTGACCCATTTTTTTCCGCGCAGTCGACTTAGCCATTTTCAATGTTAAGTTTTCGCGTTTACAATGTTAAGTTTTCGTGTTTAAGTCCATTTCTTTGGTACTGTACCACCTAGGACCACCAAACTTTCACAGCTTCATAATCAAGGGGTGCCCACCACATATCACTATCCAACATGTTACTTTTTTTTTAATTTCACCCATTTTTTCCGCGCAGTCGACTTAGCCATTTTCAATGTTAAGTTTTCGCGTTTACAATGTTAAGTTTTCGTGTTTAAGTCCATTTCTTTGGTACTGTACCACCTAGGACCACCAAACTTTCACAGCTTCATAATCAAGGGGTGCCCACCACATATCACTATCCAACATGTTACTTTTTTTTAACTTGACCCATTTTTTTCCGCGCAGTCGACTTAGCCATTTTTCAATGTTAAGTTTTCGCATTTACAATGTTAAGTTTTCGTGTTAAGTCCATTTCTTTGGTACTGTACCACCTAGGACCACCAAACTTTCACAGCTTCATAACCCAGGGGTGCCTACCACATACAACTATCCAACATGTGACCATTTTTTTACCTTCACCTATTAATTTCTACGTAATTGACTTAGCCATTTTCAACGTTAACTTTTTAACGTATGTCTGGTTAAAGTTTTTTGGTTAAAACTTTTTCGTTGTACTATATCTCTGCAACTGCTTCGCCCATTACCTTGAAACTTCACATGGGTGTTTATCTCATCCATATTTTCATTCTAATCCCCCAACCATGCGGCCCCTGTGCCCAATGTCAAGGTCAAATTACTTTGAATTTTTTTGTTAAAGTTTTTTCGTGTACTATATCTGTGCAACTGCTTCACCCATTACCTTGATACTTCACATGGGTGTTTATCATCATTGTCGCACCCGCTTGCGGAAAGCACGATATCGTCGGCATTTTGGAATACGTCCGTCCTTCCGTCCGTGTCTGGTTAAAGTTTTTTCGTTAAAGTTTTTCCATCTACTATATCTATTTTTTTAGTGTCCATGCCTCGCAGGCGCGACATGCAGGCCACGGCCATCTAGTCTACAAAAAGTGGGTATAATTATGTTATCCAAGTGTCTATGCTTGGAAAAAACCTGGCCTTCGTGGCTTTGCCTCGTTTCTTGTATACATTTAATACAGCATAGTATATTGCAAATTAAGCAGTATGAATAGTATTTGATTCAATCATCGCTCTAGACAAAGGATAAACATATCAATACACATATCAATCATTTTTATCGCTCCTTCCGAAGAAAGGAGTGCTTATAGCAAGCCCCAGGCATCTTAGTCAGCGTGCGTGCGTCCGTCTTCAAAAATTTGAAAACTTAACGTTGGGGAATATTTGTTATAATTTCCTTTCCTTTCACCAAACGTCTTGATATATATTTATATTTCACACATGCCTTCCTCTCATGATTCGCTATCATGCTGTGACAAATCTACGACCGTCACCAAACGTCTTGATATTTCACATATGCCTTCCGCTAATGATTTTCTATTATGCTGTGACAAATCCACGACCGTCATATCCCTGCTAACTCCAATTTCAAGGTCACAATCTTAGTACATTAATAAACTTAACGTTGGGGAATATTTGTTATAATTTCCTTTCCTTTCACCAAACGTCTTGATATATATTTATATTTCACACATGCCTTCCTCTCATGATTCTCTATCATGCTGTGACAAATCTATGACCGTCACCAAACGTCTTGATATTTCACATATGCCTTCCGCTAATGATTTTTAGCCAAAAAAAAACCAGGCTATTGGATTGGCGAAAGCCGGGCGGGTTTGCGGCGGGCGTCGTCCACAATCAATGTTTTCGTCCATTTCTTTGGTACCGTACTCATAGGACCAACAAACTTTCACAGCTTCATAACCAAGGGGTGCCCACCACATATCACTATTTAACATGTTACCTTTTTATGAACTTAACCCATTTTTTCAGCGCAGTCGACTTTTCGCGTTTACAATGTTAAGTTTTCGTGTTTAAGTCCATTTCTTTGGTACTGTACCATCTAGGACCACCAAACTTTCACAGCTTCATAACCAAGGGGTGCCCACCACATACAACTATCCAACATGTGACCATTTTTTTTACCTTGACCTATTATTTCTACGTAATTGACTTAGCCATTTTCAACGTTAACTTTTTAACTTGCGTCTGGTTAAAGTTTTTTGGTTAAAGTTTTTCGTTATACTATATCTCTGCAACTGCTTCCCCATTACCTTGAAACTTCACATGGGTGTTTATCATCATCCATATTTTCATTCTACCCCCCAACCGTGCGGCCCCTGTGTCCAATGTCAAGGTCAAATTACTTTGAATGTTTTTGTTAAAGTTTTTTCGTGTACTATATCTCTGCAACTGCTTCACCCATTACCTTGATACTTCACATGGGTGTTTATCATCATTGTCGCGCCCGCTTGCGGAAAGCGCGATATAGTCGGCATTTTGGCATACGTCCGTCCGTCCGTACGTCCGGTTAAAGTTTGGTTAAACTTTTTCCATCTACTATATCTCTTTTTTTAGTGTCCATGCCTCGCCCCAAGGCGCGCCATGCAGGCCACGACCATCTAGTCTACAAAAAGTGGGTATAATTATGTTATCCAAGTGTCTACGCTTGGAAAAAACCTGGCCTTCGTGGCTTTGCCTCGTTTCTTGTCTATTATGCTGTGACAAATCCACGACCGTCATACCCCCGGCCTGCTAACTCCAATTTCAAGGTCACAATCTTAGTGCATTAATAAACTTAACGTTGAGGGAAATTTGTTATTATTACTTTTTTCTTTTACCCCACTTCTTGATATTTCACACATTTCTTCCTCTATCATGCTATGCCAAATCCATGACCTTCAGATACCCGCTAACCCCAAGGTCAAGGTCACAATCTTAGTGCTTTCACAAACCCAACATTGGTGGAAAATTACTTTTAATTTGCACCACCAGGCTTCTGACAATTGTCTTCTGACAACTGTATATGAATACATGAATAGTATGCATGGGATTAATAGTGTGGTGGTATGAATATGTTATACCAGTTCATGTAGATGTGAAAAAGTGGAGTGTCACACAAATTAGAATGTGAATCTTGCATGTGAATGATGTTAAAATTATTGTTGATTTGATAAATATGGTCATAATGAGTTATGGATCGATCAATCATGTTTATCCACGCGAATGGAACAACCAACTGATAATATATTATGATATATCAGCTGCTATCACCTCACGTATGAAAGTTTTTCTATTAAGCTGCCAATCTTCCATGCACATATCGATTTAAAAATGAATTATTTACAATTACAGTGAAATCGCGATGGCTCGAAATGCCACGGGCCTGCATACTTTGTTCGAGTGATCGCATATTTTGAGCCATTGCATCTTGCGATTTTGGTATATTTGTCGACTATTGTACCCGTCGGATTTAGGAAATAACGAAGCATAATAGAGTATCCATGTTTTAGATGATACTAGTATTTATTCGCAGATTAAAGTGAAATTAAATAAACTGTATTTAAATATATTTACAAAACTGTCTTTATTTCAATTATTATCAAAGGAGAAAAGCTCCAGTATTTACTATAAATAGTGGCGCACATAATTAATGTCACAGGTGGTTGTGACGTCACTCAAAACAGTAGTATGGGCCCAGCTCAAACGATGTTGTTATACGGCGCCCATACACAATGGGAATCAGTCATGAATCGTAAAATGTTGCGACGCAACAAAACGTGCTTTACTTAATGTGCGACCAGTGTAAACGCTGATCAACTTGCAGACTCCTGCAACTTGATATGGGTTTACTATTTCACTATATTATTCATCATGAATAGCTGTTGAGGACGAACATTTCAGGTCCTGAACTGAATGTGCAGACCGATTTAACGCTGCACTGATCGGAAATTCAGTAGAGCAAATCCTTTTTGTCACGACCAGTCATCTCTGCCGAAGTAGGAAGTGCGGTATTATTAATGGGCGTTTTTCATTGTAACATTCATTATCATTTGCCCATAATCACGCACGTCTATGATGTATAATGCACTCTACTTTTTCAGACCGACACATGGCAAAAATTCTAAAATATGTCACATGGAATAGTGATCATATTTTGTGACTAAATACCATAGGTGTTTGATTCATCACAATTAGGTCTGTAATGAAATGTCTTTAAAATTGATTTCTAAACAAATATAAATGCACTAGGTTAAGTAAAAAGTTCTGATACGGACGTCATAACTTTTTCTTTCGCTCACGTATGTATTTGAGATTTTCACACACATACATTATGTCTTGTGCATGGAAGGTGAAAAAAATGAAAATTAAAAGCGTACCACAACCCTTTTTTTTCATGACAATTTTGAATCAGACTGTAATGGTGCATTAACTGTATGTAGCCTGGCTATATGTGTATATATATATCTTATCAACTAGGTCACTCATCAAAATTTGATTATTCAAAGGAGCATTGCCGTGTTACGTGGCTTGCCAAAGAGTTTTGTAGATGCAGTTCAGACAAAGTACAATGACAACACTTGTCTGTAGCACACAAAACACTAATACATTGCACTTACGATGCTATTGGTAATACAATGTGTATGTACCAGTTTGCATACACTAATACACAAATAGAATTGTGTTTTCATTCCATCACACTCATTCACAGTATGAAAAACAAGTATGTGAATGATGATGCTATATAACAATCAGTGTGCCACCATGTGTACCACTAATCTTTTAACAAATATGTGCACCTTTCAATAGTTATCAGCTGTGCCATAGTGTCATATAGGTATTATGCTGTTAAATCATGCTTTGTGTCTACATTATTTGATTATTTAAATATGTAGGTGTGTAATATATACAGAACGACATGAGTTTATCAATGGGTTTGTGAATACGGCGCTTTTGTCATCACAGTAGTATACAATGAGGTGTAAGGGTATGGCTCTAGTTCTATCTGCTGTGCTCCATTGGCACACTCGTGTCGTTCTGTGTACTATGCATTACATGTAGAAATAGCTTATCAACATCAACAAGGTCACACAAATTGGTTTCCAGATTGGTTTGTATATGTGCTAAAGAAACGAGTGCAGAGCATTGGAGTGGAGGGGGGGGGGGGGTGAAAATCTCATGGCCATGATATCTTCACCCGCGGGTGAAAATATCATTGCTATGATACCCCCCCTTTTCACCCCCCCTCCCCCCCCTCCCTCCTCCCCAGCAACTCTTTCAAATGTGCCACCATCATATTTGAAATAGTCATATTTCTCTCCCATACCATGAGATAGAAGCAATACAGCAACAACATTAGTCATATTCCATGATATACAAGGAAAAAATAAAAAATCAAAAATAAAAAAGCGACAAATTTTAAGGTGAATGGTAGGTGCAACTATTAATTCTTTATATAATGAGTACAATTCCCCACTACTGCACACTCAGTCAATTGAAATTGTTGTGCTATGTCAATGGATATGTTGTGAATTTGGGGTTGGGGGGGGGGGGTGAAAATCTCATGGCCATGATATCTTCACCCGCGGGTGAAAATATCATGGTCATGAGATTTTACACCCCCCCCCCCCCCCCTGCAACTCTTTCAATTTTGTCACCACCATATATAAAGGTCATATGACTCTCACAAACCATAAGATAGAAGCAACACAGCAACAACAACATTTGACAAAAATATTGGAGGGCGGGTGAAAATCTCATAGGGGGGGTGAAAATCTCATGGCATTTTTTTCACCCATGGGTGAAAATATCGCGCGGGTGAAAATCTCATGTGACACCGGGTAGCCACACGAATAACACGAGGACCACTAGAACGTGGGTTACTAGGGTTCCAACTCGACTTGAAGCCGAGCAACGACTCTGGTTGTTCCTGTGATACTCGGGTTACTCGAGTATAACCCGTGAGTTACCACGAAAAACGACCAATGACTTACGACAGACTCTATTAAATCCGCCGAGTGGCCGAAGCCCAGAATATTTAATAAATCGCCGTATATCGTTGATCGCAATCAACAACGTTAACGATCAAATTGCACCACTTTAGGCAATTAACTAGACTTGAAAAGAAACCACATTTCATAGACAGGTAGAGCGCGGCTTGGCCTGTGATCGTAATAAGTCGGACGCGGAGGTGTGAAAATTATCCAAACACAAACTGGACATGACTTTCGAGTTATCGTATAGCAAAATAGCGAGAAATCAGTCCGCGACTTGAAAAATGCTTCGAGGGATCGCATTTTTCGAGGGGTTGCATTTTGAGCCATCGCATGTAAATTACATTAAACATATAGGGAAAATTATGTTATATATTTTAAAGACAAATTTATGTCATTTTGCAAATTTTTCACATTTTGGTGGCCATCTTGAATATAATTTTACGAAACATAATAAATAAAATATGTATAAATATATTGCATAGTTGAAATGTCTCCTAATAACCCAATATAATAGAATATAGTTATTCCGAATGTTCAACATGTTTGCTCAGTTTGGAGAGTTAAAAGAATGATGTTGGCAGCCATTTTGGATGCCATTTTGATTACATATTACTATGCACAATTTGCATTATTGTGATTTATTAGTTACAGTCAGTATGTTTCGGCACATTATCTTCCCGATTGGTTTAGTAGTTTGCAACAGTTATGATTTTTGTCATGTTGGCCGCCATTTTGGACGCCATCTTCATTCCTGGATTAAACTCCTGTGGGATTAATGGGGGAGTTGGTCATTTTCTGCAAAATTCAGCTTTGGCTTATTTTTTTCCGATCTCAACCCTAATACTCTTCGCCTAACATATGGGAATTCATTTCAACCTGTGCTCGAAAATGTTCTAACTTTCATTTGATGTGAAAATCATAAAAATTGATATCAAGTGAAATAAGGAGATAATGCATAAAATTTTGTGATTGGTCTATTGGAGAATTGTTCAAATCCACAGTTTACTGTTCATTTTTAGCGCACCTTCCGAAGTAAGCCGTGCTTATTGCATACCCTCGGCGTCGTAGGCGTCTGTCTGTCTGTCTGTCTGTCCGTCCGTCCGTCCGTCTTCAAAAATTATAATGGCCTGTATTTTATGTTTCCTTGCTTGGATTTGCTTCATATTTCACACACGCATTGCTCCAAGGGTCCTCTACCTCTGCTAAGCCTAGGGTCAAGCTCAAATACTTTGTACGCTCGAAACCTTAACACGCTCTGGTAAATGGCTCATAAATTTTGTTTCCCTTATCCAGCACGTTGTGTTTTCAAATGTGCCCTCGGTTCCTTTGCTGCCACCGGGCGCGCTTCGTTGTCCTCTGACAACTCTTGTAACTTTATAGAACATAGATCGACATATATATGATAAAGCTGAATGTTTTGGAAACATGAATGACCGATTGTTGTTATTAAACCAAGTCAATTTCTGTAGAGAGGCCTCTTCTACCAAATGGTGAACTGTGTAGACGTTGAACATGGCAATGGCAGCTGGCACCTGTGGCTGTCCTTTCAGGGCAAGATTCAGCAGCACGAGTACAGCGGTCCCACGCAGTTCGCCAACGATGTGCGGCTCATTATCGACAACTGTTGTCGCTACAACCCGCCCGGCAGTGACGTGATCGTCATGGCGCGGCAACTGCGGGCCGTGTTTGAGGCAAGGTTCGCGGAACTGCCCTGCCCCTGTCGCGTAGAGTCGCAGGATGACAACAACGGGTCGCAGGATAATAGCAATGTGTCACAGGATTCAGAGGATGACAGCAATGACACAGAACTGGACAATTTGCCAAACCAGGTAGGAACTGTAGCAGGAGAAACAGTTAGGGCATGGCAAGTTCTTTCTCTGTTAAGCGTCCGCGTGCGGGTAGGTTTTAACAGTGGTTCTATGAAAAAATAAGCAAACTGTGTATTCTGTTTTACAATATTTACTGGTGAAGTAATATGAAAATTGACATGGGACTTGTCTAAGTTTTAAATCTGTTCATGAATTTACACTTAATAAGTTTAATAAGAGTGTCTTATTATTTGGCGGCAATTTAAATTTATGTTAAAAATTTCCTCAACCTTTAAATTTACATTCGTCTTTTTTCAAGGCCTTGTTTGTTTTTACCGGATATGTAAGTAGGGTTTGGCCATCCGGGTGGACATTTAACAGAGAAAAACAATGGCATGGCCTTACTGTAGAATCACACCTTCATGTACGGCAAAGAATGGCAGCTTCATATACAGCGCCATCTACAATGTTCTGATTGAAGACATCACCATAATAGTAAAGATTTGTCCAACTTTAATATTTTCTTGTGCCAGGTAAAATAATGATGCCACATATCATGGTTTTGCGAATTGTATATCAAAGCTCCACAGAAACTTTGTGTCTAAAGATTAATGTTTTCCCAGATTTTAGGCCATAACATAAAGTATCCTGGACTGCTCATAATTCGAGACTCTAACGATATTAAACAACATGCGTAATAAATAATAGAGTAGAAACCTTTTTTATTAGTTACATGCAAATATAATCCAATTATCTGTATATATATTGCGTTTACTGGCTTCAAAAGCACGGAGAAATGCAATTGTTTACTTTCAAAACATGCTCGTCTACAAATGGCCGCCTCCAGTTTACCGTGAAAGGTCGCGACCTCTGACCCTATGACATCATATGCTCTTCCGGTGCAGGTGCCGGTTGGAAAACACCACAAAATTGTGTCTGCATAATGTACCATTGCGTTCAGGGGTCACGATACATA
>CM055267.1:3618450-4078933 GCA_029237695.1 Conchocele bisecta
ACGATACATATTGTTTCAAACTTAAATGATTAGACAAACGATTGCCAACTTATAAATTTATAAAATATAATTTGCTAAATTAAACAAATTAAACAATATGAAGTTTCAACTTGTTGGTTTTAATACTTTATTTTTGGAGTAAGATATTTCAATCCCTTCTGCATGTGGTACTCGTCCACAATGGGAATAACAAAAACAGAGACCAGATTGCATATATCTGCTGATAAATGGAGGTATTGAACTGATGTGGACGAACTTAAAAGTGACAATTTAAAAAAAAATAGGATAAGGTGGTGACTGAATGAAAATAAGTTATTAGTGCCTTTCTACCTACACATATTACGTGACCTCCATTGATAAACATGTAAACAACATACGGGTTCAAGCGAACTCATTTATGTGTAAGTTTTCCTATCGAAATCCGGATTTTAATGGAGGGGGTTAATGGGATTAGTGGAAAACACAACATCTAGGTGTGTTGTGTTGTTTGGCAATGTATTAGTCCTGTTTAAATCACATTTTTCTAACTTGGCATTTGTGACCTTTCATCTGGCTTCGGTTGAACACACAAGTGTAATGGAAGTGACGTAACCCGTAAATCTTGTGATAGAACGAGAAAATAAAAATGGCCTCGAATCTGTGCGGCTATCGAAGTTAGAGGATCGTATGATACTTTGATTCTCAGATATTGGCGCGTCAGAATAAATTCCTGCGCAAGTGTCAGAAAAATCACTGCGCATTGAGCATTTTATTGTCATGGAGAAATAAATTGTACTGTCAATTCGTCACATGATCAGTAAAAAATACTACCATGAAAATCCGGTGATTTTTCACGTCTAAAGAGGTAAAAGTAACTTTAGAACATCTGGTGACTTGAACAAAAATCAGAGAAGAACATCTCAAACAAACAACAAATATTTTAAAAAATCCGCCCTCCCATGTCACATAACACAAACCCCGTGTTTGAGAACCAAAATACTATTTATGTTTCACCACGATAGTGTTACCTTTGTCCGTCCGTCTCATCTGTCCTTCCATCCGTTCGTCACCAACCTTTTAACTCATATTATATTAGTTCATATTGATTTTTGTTTCGACCCCCGGGTCATGGATTATCTCCTCCTTTTCGACTTAGAATTTTCCAATTTTGGCTTGTAAGTAGTAACATTTTTACACCCTAATAGCTACACACCTGAAACTTGGTATGTAGCTTCCTTATGATGAGTAGATGCGCAAAGTGTATTTCAATTTTTGATTCGACCCCAGTGTCATGGATTATCTCCCCCTTTTCGACTTAGAATTGGGAAATTTTGCATTGTAACGTGTAATTTCTTTTAACTGTAATAGCTATAGACCTGAAACTTAGTATGTAGCTTCTTTATGATGAGTAGATGAGTAAAGTTTATTTTGATTTTTTATTTGACCCCCAGGTCATGGATTATCTCCCCTTTTTCGACTTAGAATTTCACCATTTTGTCATGTAATTTCTAAACCGTAATAGCTAGAGGCTTGATGCTTTGTATGTAGCTTCTTTATGGTGTGTAGATGTCCCTTTTGGACTTGGAATTTGCTTTGTTTACTATCTAAGTGATATGTTCTTTGTTTACTATGTAAGTGATATTTTCTTTGTTCACTATGTAAGTGATATGTTCTATGTTTACTATCTAAGTGATATGTTCTATGTTTACTATCTAAGTGATATGTTCTATGTTTACTATCTAAGTGTATGTTTACTATCTAAGTGATATGTTCTATGTTTACTATCTAAGTGATATGTTCTATGTTTACTATCTAAGTGATATGTTCTTTGTTTACTATCTAAGTGATATGTTCTATGTTTACTATATAAGTGATATGTTCTATGTTTACTATCTAAGTGATATGTTCTATCTAAGTGATATGTTCTTTGTTTACTATCTAAGTGATTTGTTCTATGTTTACTATCTAAGTGATAGGTTCTATGTTTACATCTAAGTGATATGTTCTATGTTTACTATCTAAGTGATATGTTCTATGTCTACTATCATGTTCTATGTTTACTATATAAGTGATATGTTCTTTGTTTACTATCTAAGTGATATGTTCTTTGTTTACTATCTAAGTGATATGTTCTGTTTACTATCTAGTTGATAATGTATCTAAGTTTAGATTTGTTCTATGTTTATATCTAAGTGATGTTCGTTTATATCTAAGTGTATGTTCTATGTTTACTCTAAGTGATAGGTTCTATGTTTACTCTAACGTGATATGTTCTATGTTTTACTATCTAAGTGATATGTTCCTATGTTTGCTATCTAAGTGATATTTGTGTACTATCTAATTGGATTTGTTCTTATGTTTGCTTATCTTTAAGTTGATAGGTACTATGTTTAAATTAGTGATATTTTGTTCTTTATGTTCTAACTAATGTAAAGTGAATAATGTTCTAATGTTAATCTATCATGTTCTAAATGTTTTAACTTTTCTATAAGTTTGATATGTTCTTTGTTTACTATCTAAGTGATATGTTCTTTGTTTACTTATCCTATGTGTTATTGTTCTTTGTTTACTATCTAAGTTGAATGTATCTAAGTGTTTTGTTCTTGTTTCTTCTAAGTGATAGGTTCGTTTGTTTTTTTTTTTTTTTTTTTACATCTAAGTGATATGTTCTAATGTTTTACTAATAAGTGATAATGTTCTTTGTTTTACTATCTAAGTTTGGATAGTTTATGTTTACTATCTAATTGTTGATATGTTTCTAGTTTGCTATCTAAGTGATATGTTCTAATGTTTATCTATTAAGTGATATGGTTCTTTGTTTACTTTATTCTAAGTTTGATATGTTCTTTGTTTACTATCTAAGTGCTATGTTCTTTGTTTACTTTATATAAGTGATATGTATTACGTGAATTGTTTGTTCTATGGTTACTATCTAAAAGTGGATAGGTGCTTATGTTTACATTTTAAGTGATATGTTTCTATGTTTATCTATCTTAAGTGATAGTTCTATGGTTTATATCTAAGTGAAATGATCTAATGTTTTACTATCTAAAGTGATATGTTCTTTGTTTACATAATCTAAGTTGATTTAGGTTCTATTTTTTGTTTACATCTAAGTGATATGTTCTAATGTTGACTATCTAAGTGATATGTATCTATGTTTGATTTGTTCTATGTTTACTAATCTTAAGTGATAGGTTCCTATTTTTACATTTAAGTGATTTGTTCTAGTTTACTATCTAAGTGATAGGTTCTATGTTTACATAAGTGATATGTTCTATTTGTACATCTAATATAGTACTAAAGTGATATGTTTCTAGTACTATCATAAGTATAGTTCTATATATAAGTCTAAGAGTTTATATGTCTATCTATCTAAGTTGATATGATCTATGTTTACTATCTAAGTGATAGGTTCTATGTTTTATAACTTCTATGATATGTTCTATACTATCTAATATGATACTATCTAAGTGATAGTCTAGTTTTTGTAGTTACTATCTAAGTAGTTCTTTGTTTTACTATCTAGTGATTATTGTTGATATGTTCTAGTGATATGTTCTATGTTTACTCTAAGTGATATCTAGTGATAGTTCTAGAGCTGTTTACTATCTAAGTGATATGTTCTATGTTTACTCTAAGTGATAGTTCTATGTTTACTATAGTGAAGTGATATTCTATGTTTACTATCTAAGTGATATGTTCTATGTTTACTATCTAAGTGATATGTTATGTTTACTATCAAGTATTTCTATGTTTACTAAGTGATAGTTCTATGTTTACTATAAGTGATAGTCTATGTACTATCTAGTGATAGTTCTATGTATTTAGTACTATCTAAGTGATGTTCTATGTTTACTATCTAATGTGATATGTTCTATGTTTATCTATAAGTGATATGTTCTATGTTTACATCTAAGTGATATGTTCTATGTACTATTCTAAGTGATATCTAATGTTTAATACTATCTAAGTGATATGTTCTATGTTTACTATCTAGTTGATATGTTCTATGTTTACATCTAAGTGATATGTTATGTTTATAGTGATGTTCTATGTTTACTATCTAAGTGATATGTTCTATGTTTACTATCTAAGTGATATGTTCTATGTTTACTATCTAAGTGATATGTTCTTTGTTTTACTATCTAAGTGATATTGTTTACTTTGTACTATCTAAGTGATATATCTAAGTGATTTGTTCTATGTTTACTATCTAAGTGATAGGTTCTATGTTTACAATCTAGTGATATGTTCTATGTTTACTATCTAAGTGATATGTTCTATGTTTACTATCTAAGTGATATGTTCTATTTTACTATCTAAGTGATAGTTCTATGTTTACTATCTAAGTGATAATCTAATGTTTACTATCTAAGTGATATGTTCTAATATTTGTTTACAATCTAATGATGATGTTCTATGTTTTACTATCTAAGTGATATGTCTATGTACTATCTAGTTGATAGGTTCTATGTTTACAGTTTATAGTGATTTGATGTTTCTATCTAACTATCTAGTGATATGTTCTATGTTTACACTAAGTGATAGTTTCTATGTTTACTATCTAAGTGATAGTTCTATGTTTACTATCTAAGTGATTATGTTTCTATGTGACTATCATAAGTGATAGTTCTATGTTTACTATCAAGTGATAGTTTCTATGTTTACTATCTAAGTGTATGCTCTATGTCACTAAGTGATAGTTCTATGTTTACTATCTAAGTGATATGTTCTATGTTTACTATCTAAGTGATATGTTCTATGTTTACTATCTAAGTGATATGTTCTATGTTTACTATCTAAGTGATAGGTTCTATGTTTACATCTAAGTGATATGTTCTATGTTTACTATCTAAGTGATATGTTCTATGTCTACTATCATGTTCTATGTTTACTATATAAGTGATATGTTCTTTGTTTACTATCTAAGTGATATGTTCTTTGTTTACTATCTAAGTGATATGTATCTAAGTGATTTGTTCTATGTTTACTATCTAAGTGATAGGTTCTATGTTTACATCTAAGTGATATGTTCTATGTTTACTATCTAAGTGATATGTTCTATGTTTACTATCTAAGTGATATGTTCTATGTTTACTATGTAAGTGATAGGTTCTATGTTTACATCTAAGTGATATGTTCTATGTTTGCTATCTAAGTGATATGTTCTATGTTTACTATCTGAGTGATTGTTCTATGAACACATTTTCTAGTTTTCTATGGTCTTAGATTCTATTCTTATATTTTAGTTTTTACTGAATTTATCACATTTAACTCAAAATATGTAATAAATGAAAAAATGATCAGCACAAAATTAAATTTTTGAGTTGCAAACAACAAACCGTTATTTTATCAGCTCAAATAAATGAATGTTCAAATGTATTGGAGCTTGTTGCTCCTCAATATAAAAGTCAATGAGAAGTTCAATATGTGTTTTCAGCTGAAATCAATGCGTAATATATGCACCTTATCTGGAGTCTGCTAGTAACAAAAGACAATTTTGAATCATGAAATTACACGGTGACGTCTGTACCACTTTATCGCAAACAAAATATATTGGTAACTGTTTTTTCAGTATTTTCTTTTTGAGGTTGTGGATGCACGTTAGTACTATGTTATATCACAGTTCTGACTACAGGCCATTGGCTTGGTGATAGGATGGTATCAGAGCTCCAGTTAAGGTGCGTAATTTGGAGATAAATTTCTTATTTCTCCATCAAAAATGGCAAGTTGGGAGTGCTTTAGAATCGTCTGAATGAGACGATTCTAAAGGACTCCCAACTTGCCATTTTTGATGAAGAAATAACAAAATTTCACCCCCATTTGGTCAAATTACGCACTTTACCTGGAGCTCTGGGTATAATTGATAGTTTTAGACTTTTAGAAATATATACGTATAGTCTTTGTTTAGTCACTTTATTATATTTTGAAATAAAGTAAATTTGCTACACAATGACTACAAATGTTATGTCTAAAACAGGACATGCTGGGAGGTCCCCAGGGTGTATGTTTTACAGATGTTTCACTGTGATTCAGTCACACATGCAGTCAACGACGATGTTTGTGTGTATTGAGATCTCAAACACAAATTATCATTGGGAATAATTGGCACCGAACCGCGTCAAAACTCTGCGAACAGAGGTAGTCTGTGTCGCCGGTGTAGAGAGGTTTCACTGAATAATATTATACCATCGTATCACCAATCCGACTGCCTGTGGTTGTCACCTTTATAGCTGGTGAGGGCCTATGTTGGCTTTTATGTTGGAGAAACATTAATTATCAGGAACCTTAGATAAGTAATAAGCTGGAGAAATGCGGCTGATGGGTTCTCATAGCATGAACATTCTTGAAATGTTTACTTGTCCTTACTTTGACAGGAATGGCAAAATTAAGAAATCTACATTACAAATTGAAATTTCCACTCGTCTTGCAGGTATTTCCACTCGTCAGGACGAGCGGACGAGTGGACGAGTGGAATTGTCGTGCCCTGGTTCTGCGATCAGTGTAGATCCAGATCAGCATGTGCATCCACGCAGTCTGATCAGGATCTGCATGTTCGCTATTCCGTCAATGAAACAGCGCAATACATGTATAGATTGTTATCATGCTACCGGAGTGTGCTATTTGATCAAGGGCTTCGCTGGTCACATGTTCCATAACCCCCATTTCTCCAGTCACAGCCATATATGTGTCAGCTAGGCATGAACTATGTTAATCCATTTTGTTGCAGAAGTTAAAAAGCGGGGTTGCGCCATTTTCTGTGTCGCCAACGGAGATGATGATAGCCACGGACTGTGGGGTGGTGCCCATACCTCGAGGGAGTGGGGCGGGGTCGTCACCGCGGCAATACACGAAGCTGTCTGTCCTTGCCGGGCTGCCTCGCACCGGGGACCACATCGTATACAAGGTCAGTTACGGGTTTTGCGACCAGTATAGATCCAAATCAGTCTGTGTATCTGATCAAGAGCTTGATTGGCTAGAAATGTTACTGTTAAAAGCCTCATTTCTCCAGTCATATCCTAATACATAATTATATACCTGCATTGCAGTGGAACCTCTCTAAACTGGTACCTGGAGCATGCAACATGCCCCCATTGAGGTATGTTCCATGATATTGAGCCATACATGTATATCTCATCTATTTCTACTTCATTCATTCCATATTACATTATGCCATATAGATCTACTGGTCTTAAAACCGCAGCAAAAGAGAGATAACTAGTGCCTTACAACCTACTCCCGGGAGTTACTTCCCTTAGGCCACCGCCAGGTGGCACCCCTAGCTACCTAGTTGGACATGCGCAGACTGTCCGATAGCCATCTTGATTTGCTGCGTGTGAAAGCCGGACTTATTCTTCGGAGCTCCGACGAATGCTTCAGATTTCGGACCGTATCTGCGATTGAGAAACATTATAGTTCATACTACTTATACGACGATATATATATTGTTGTTTGGTATCCTAACTGTTACTATGTGAAAATATTGGGTGATACACTAAGCGCCATTTTGTCAGGGCTTGCACGTGCCCTAATTATCGGCCTTTTTCTTTCCCGTCTACGTTGACGAACTATTAGTGTATTTTTTCACGTGCCTTATATTTTTTTATGTCGACTTCCACATTGTTATATTGCATATAATGCGGTTGTCTCCCCTAATTTAGAATATCACTGCAGCAGCCTGCTAGGCACTTAGGTGGGTGGTATATCATTGTCACTTGTACATGACGTGTATTATAGTTTGACTACCGTCTCACTATCGCTTATCTTTCTAGATTGTCACGAGTACGTCATGTCTACGACTGGCGCGTGCGGTCACCGTAAGGGACGGTACGACACCCACGAACTTTGTCTCCGCTGCTCGAAGTGTTCGCTTGACAATAAGTGCGCCGTTTGTGAGCTGTGGTCCGAAGATACCTGGGCTTCAGCTCTTCGGGCCAGTTCTTACTCGTCTAAGAAGACTACGACGAAACGGCCTCGATCCACTTAGTCCACGCGTGGTTCGAATAAGAAACAGCAGGTTGTATCTGTTAATTCTCATGTGAAATTCCCCCCTAAGGTCGATGACTCACATAAGGAGCAAGGGGGGCTACACATGGAGCCCTCATTGCCCGAGTCACCTTAGGGGGGTCAGGTTCAGCCCCTTCGCCCGTGACGGACCCCGTATCGCGATCTTACTCTACACTTAGTGTAGATAGTAAGATCACGGCACGTTCTGATTCAGGAACTAGGGACGTCACTCGAGACCCGGCTGGCCCTGACCCTGCCCCTAACCTTTCATCCCGCAAGGATGACTCGGCGCTGCCAGTTGAGAGCACTTATAGGAGGGGCCCTCCACCCGAAGACGTGGTGGGGGCACCCTCCCGAGCCGAGGGGGCAGAAGGATCAGTAGCTGCACCTAGTGCACACGATTCGGGAGCTATGCTCATCGGACCACCAGGGTCCGACGTGTTGTGCCCTTTGAATCGTTGGGAGGTATCCCAACTTGTTGGTATACACCCACAGCCGACCAAGATGGCCACTACTAGTGGACCACCCACGCCCAATTTTTTCGCGGGTGCGGACTTAGCCGTTTTACGGCCGAATGCCGCCCACGAAAATGGCAGGTACCACGCCTCACCGCGTGATGCTGCTGGGGGTATGTATCTAGGTAACACAGGTACCTCCTCCTCTGGAGACGCTGTATTACAACCCAGACCGGATAACGGACAGTTGGTAGATCGAGTCGGCAGGTACCACGTACAGTTACGTGACGCTGCCGATTCTCGGACACCGAACACCGTTCGCCGTGCACATGACACGGATATAGTTGGGAGCGGTAGTTCTTATCACGGGCTTGCACGTGACGCTACAGACTACCCAACGACGTACACCGGACTTACGTCAGGTGACGGCAGGTACCACGTACTACCACGTGACGCTGCTGTGCACCGGACACCGGATACCGTCGCCCAGGCACCGGATAACCGACAGGTGACTGATTCCAGGTACCACGTGCCCCCACGTGACGCTGTTAGTCACTGGTCGCCAGTCACCGGACATGTCGGGGACGGCAGGTACCACGTTCCGCTACGTGATGCTGATGGGTTCAGGACACCATATACCGAACATTCGGTTGGTGCTGGCCTTTACCCCGGGCGCCCAGCTCAGACTCCTAGAGTGAGCCAGGGACGCGATTGGGTTGACCATGACCAGTATGGTTTGGTTTCACAACCTAGTAGACCCTCTAGGGATCAGCTTGATGCTTCACCATGTGGAGATCACACTTCCCGTAAAAGGAAACATCAGATTTCCTTCAGCCACGCAGCTTCGTCTGCTCCTGGCCCGGGTCCCTCGGATCCCAAGAGGGCATGTGAGGACCCTCAGGGCCCTTCTGTTTCACATGTCCCCCCAGCCCCCTGTAGGGCTCACTCCCTGAATGTGTGCTGCACTACTCAGTGCAACCGGGACATGGAGCTTGTCTCCAATTCGTCCTCTGAGTCAGCGGACTCGGCTTCGGGGGATTCTGGGGACGAGGCGGTTTCCTCCCCTTTGGGAAAGGTGCCACAGGGTCATCCACCGCGGGAAGACTTTGAGGATGTAGATCCTCAAGTACAGGATGACACCCTTTGCTTGAAGCGGGCTATGAATGAGGTGTACCGGCTACTGCCTAATGACCTCTGCCCGGAAGGTAGCCTTCCGGCACCTCGTACTTCAACGCTAAGGAGCACCTTGGAGTGTATGGAAGAACCTGTAGAGTTCCGGCAGGAATTCCGGGTGCTTCCACACTCCGTGTGCGTTAAGAGCGTGTTTGACTACCTACAGTCGTCGACTGAGGGTAGTCGGGCACAGCCAGGGTACCAAACCCCAGCTCTTGACGTACGTAAACTGACCCAGAGTCAGTCTTATAAGGTGCACTCACCATATTTCCCCTCCGAGGCTCCTCAGTTGGACCCCGATGCAGTTCGGTGTGGTATTTCTGAGGGCTCCACTGTTAAGATTAAAGTGGAGCAACTCCGGAGGTGGGAATCGAGGCTGAGCGCCTTGGTCAACGTGTGTTCGCACATGGAGCTTTTCGCCGCCACCCAGTATAAGCTGGCGACGTCTGTGCGACAAGAGGACGATTTTCCTCGTCTCTCCGTGGCCAAGGCACAGGCAAGAGCCACCCGCCACGCTGTGGCAGGGAGTGTGTCACTAGTATCAGACCTCTTGCAGGTCAGACGTGACTCTGCTCTGGCTACTTCCAAAGAGCTTCTGCCATCAAGCAGGGAGACCCTTCGGTCTGCCCCGCTTAACGCAGAGTCCCTCTTTGGTGGCCGAGTTCCTGACGTCCTTAAGCAGGATCGTCAAGAACATGAACGGCTAGCACTGCTTAGGAACTTGGCGCCCGCGGCGTCAAAGTTCAAAAAGCAGAAGGAAGTGGCAGCCCCTGCATCCCAGAAGAAGCCTTCTGGTGGCAGGAGGAGGAAGCAGAAGGTTCGCAAGGCGGAATACTTCACTCCTTCCAACGCTCCTACCAACGCAGCTCGCGGTCGCGGCTCGTTTGGTCGTGGGTCAGCTCACTCTCGAGGCTCTTCGCAGTTTCGGGGTCGGGGTGCTACCCGATAGCGTTGTGCCACTTCCCACACTGCCCCCTCCACCTGCACCTCGCGTGCCGGTGGGGGGAAGACTGGCCTACTTTGTGGAGGAATGGGAAGGCATTACAGACGACACATACGTGTTGTCAATAATAAAAAACGGATATTCTATACCGTTCATTACGCCTCCCTGCTTAACTCCAAGGCCAGTCCATTTTCCAATAAAGGACGAAACCCTCGCTCCTATTCTACTTCAGATAGTAGAAGAGTTATTGGAAAAGAGGGCAGTGGAGGAGGTGAGAGACCACTCTTCACCGGGGTTTTACAGCCGTCTTTTTCTTGTTCAGAAAAAGAATGGCAAGTACAGACCGGTGATAGACCTGTCTCCGCTGAACAAAGGGATTCAGCTGGAACACTTCAAAATGGAAACCCAAAGGTCAGTTCGCAATATCATTGTGAACGGAACCTGGACAGTTTCCATCGATCTCCAGGACGCATATCTGCATGTTCCGGTACGCCCGTCGTGCAGGAAATACCTGAGATTCGCCATAGCTGGCAGAGTGTTTCAGTTCCGTACCCTTCCATTTGGCTTGTCAACAGCGCCAATGGTGTTCACGCGGCTGATGAAAGTCGTAGCGGCTTTTATCAGGCGGCAGGGGCCAAGTCTAGTCCAGTATCTAGACGACTGGCTGGTCCATCACCCCTCACGGGAAGTTCTCGTACATCACCTGTCACAGGTTTGGATTATAGTAACCCGCCTGGGGTTACTGCCCAACCTGGAGAAATCAGAACTAGTACCGAGCCAGAGGTTCAGTTTCATAGGGATGTACTTCCTGTCAGATCTTGGCATCGTGAGGGTACCACCAGACAGAACATGCAACCTTGTTGCACTCCTGTCAGAGTTTACAAGAAAAACTTGCACTACCGCGAGAACATTTCTTTCACTCCTGGGGTCCCTCAACGCGGCAGCAGATTTTGTCGAAATGGGCAGGTTACACCTTCGCCCATTGCAGTTAATTCTGCTCTCCCAGTGGAGATCGCAAACACAACCGCTGCATGCCGAGATCAGCCTGGGCCACGTCTTTCACCACCACATTCGTTGGTGGCTGATACCCAAGCGGTTCACTCGAGGCGTGCCTATTCACGACCCCGAACCCCAGTTCCACCTATATACAGACTCCAGTCTGCACGGATGAGGAGCTCATCTGGAACCACTTGGAAAGACCTGCCAGGGGACTTGGTCTCACAACCAGTCTCAATCTCATATCAATCTGTTGGAGATGAAGGCAGTTTCATTGGCTCTGGCAAACCTGCTTCCCCTGATAAAGGGCAAATGTGTATTGGTGGCGACGGACAACTCGACCGTCGTCTCATACATACGCAAGCAGGGAGACATGGGATCTGCTGACATTTTGCCAGGAAAAAGGCATCTCTCTAAGAGTTCGCCACATTCCTGGCAAATTGAACGTCATAGCGGACAGGCTATCCCGCGGGACACCAATTCCCACAGAGTGGGAAATCAATCCGCTGATAACACAGAGCTTGTTCAACCTGTGGGGCACTCCATATATGGATCTGTTCTCCACAAGGTACAACAACAAACTCCCACGCTTCGTGTCTCCTGTGCCAGATCACAGAGCACTAGCAGTGGACGCGTTCTCGATGGAATGGGAGAACCTGTTCATGTACGCATTTCCACCACCGAGGCTGTTACAACAGGTTCTCCGGAAGGTCAGGGCATCGAATGCTCGGGTCATTCTGATAGCCCCCAATTGGCCACAGATGTCATGGTTCAACGACCTTCTCGATCTGCTGGTAGACTATCCCAGATCCATTCCATCAATACCAAGGTTGTTAACTCAGAACAACTTGTCGCACAGCAATCCAGACATATTCCACCTTCACGGTTGGATGTTGTCAAGGAATCCATTAGAAAGGGAAAATTTTCTTCGAAAGTTGCCCAGTACGTCTCCACAGCTAGACGTAATTCCATCAACAAGGTGTATCAGGCAAAATGGAAAATTTTCACGGATTGGTGTGGTGCGCGATCATGCGATCCACTCAATCCCTCTATTCCACTCATAGCGGAATTTTTCACCTTTCTGTATGAATCACGGGATCTTTGTCCAATTACCATTAAAGGTTATAGGGCAATGCTGTCTAATACCTTACGGTTTAGACAGAACTGCGACATAGGCACTAACCATGTCTTGTCTGAGTTAATTCGCAGTTTTCAGTTACGAAAACCGATAACGAACTCACTCACACCAAGATGGAACTTATCATTGGTCCTTCTGGCCTTAACAAAGTCTCCATATGAACCATTGTCAGGAGCTACTTTGTTAAATGTGTCTATCAAGACGGCCTTTCTACTATCAATGGCCTCGTCCAGAAGAGTCAGTGAGATTCATGCATTATCAGTGGAAGAGGGCCATATTCGTTTTAATCAAAATGATGGTTCAGTTACCCTCCTTCCTCATACTGGTTTTCTGGCTAAAAACCAGTTTCCTTCTATGACCCCATCAGCTATCCATATTCCTTGCCTCACTTCTATAGTTGGTCCGCAGGATAAGGATAGGTTACTGTGTCCAGTTCGATCATTGCGGTTCTATCTGAGGGCAGTAAAAAATAAAAGGGGGGGTCGGAAACGCCTGTTTATACCATCCGTGGGCAATCAGGACGTTTCAAAGGACTCGGTTTCGAGATGGATCAAGCTATGTATTGCTAGATCGTATCAGGAGCTAACCAATAGAGACCTATCATTCATGAAGATTAAAGCTCATGAGGTTAGAGCGATCTCGTCTTCTCTCGCATTCTCTCGGAATGTTCCTCTACCGGATATAATGAGAGCTGCCTATTGGCATTCTCACTCAACCTTTTCTAACTTTTACCTTCGTTCACTGTCTAGACAGATGGACGAGGTATTAGCTCTGGGACCACTGGTAGCAGCCCAGAACGTGGTCAGGTAGAAGGTTTCGTTCAGTAGGAACAGAGAGCTTGGATGTTGTACAGTATTACTTGTTTTGTTACATACACCGCTAGTGTCTGTCATCTGTTCGACGGTTGTCGGCAGTCTTACTCATGACTACGGGAAGTATCCTATGGTCGCGGTATCTTATTGTAATACACTCATTTAGGTATATCTTACCATTTTTGTACACCATCTACCAAGCGTCTAGCAGGCTGCATTCTAAACTGTCCCCCTGACTAGTTTTTTATAAGACGCTTAGTGTGAGAGACTATATATATATATCCGTGCCTCGGAATGCTGAGATGTACTGTTGATGAAAATCGGAAGCATCTCGGAACTACCGTACTGGTGAGTTTGACACCCAACAAGTTCTGAAGAGGTTTCTTTTAACCTCCCACCAGTCTGACAAATTCTGATGGCATAATGTAATATGGAATGAATGAAGTAGAAAATAATTTTTTTAGTAAAATATATTTCTACGAATGAAATTCCATATTACATTAGGGAGGCCCACCTCCCACCCCGCTTTAATGGGCTTTGACACACAGCTTGTTCAAGATGGCTATCGGACAGTGCGCATGTCCAACTAGGTAGCTAGGGGTGCCACCTGGCGGTGGCCTAAGGGAAGTAACTCCCGGGAGTAGGTTGTAAGGCACTAGTTATCTCTCTTTTGCTGCGGTTTTAAGACCAGTAGATCTATATGGCATAATGTAATATGGAATTTCATTCGTAGAAATATATTTTACTAAAAAAATTATTGTTTGCATCGACTCTATCCAGTCGGTACAACAGAGAAAACAAACTGAGATTGACAAAATAAAATTGTTCCATTTCCAAATACAAATGTGTATTTGTTTTTATTTAACCTTCCCAAATTGCCTTTTAATTTGCTTCTTCTGTATTTTTTTATTTTTAAGATAACTTATTTTCCTAGTCGTCTTGTTTGCACTTTATACCTCTGTATACGTCTGACCGTGTCATCTGAATCATTGCCACAGTCAACCGTTGACTCTTAAAAGGCAGCAACTGAATATTGCAACTTATTTTTTAGCAAATAAACATGTTTTGGCAGCACATAAGAATTGTCTCCATTGTCTCAAAACATGTTATATTCAAGACAAATGGAAAATAAAACATAATCATAAGACAAAATTCAATTCAACATTCTAAGATTTAATTTCTCCTTGTTGCCTGTCCTTGTAGGTGTTGGAGGTGTCGGCCAACTACACACCTGAAGTTTCCCAGTATAAGGTCAGTCCCACAGTATCAGGTCGAACATGGCATTGCTGGAGAACAGCTATATACAGCGTTCATGAAGTCACTAATGTAGGTGTTGGAACATTGTAGTTTGTTGCCTTCTTTGCTGTTTTTGTCCCGCCTGCTTTAGCAGAAGCGGGACATAGGTATAGCTTTTGCGTCGGCGGCGTTGTCGTCGGCGGCGGCGTCAACATTTCACGTTAACGTTTTTGCGTTTAGGTCAGTTTCCAGAAAATTATAACACCTACGACCTCCATACTTGGTATACATCAACACTGTGGTGTAACCATCTCACACAGAGGGAGCCCATGTGACCTTGACCTAGTTTTCATGGTTGATTGACCTACTTTTCACATGCATTCAACGTTAAGTTTTTGCGTTTAGCTCTGTTTCTAAAACTTAACGCTCAGGTTAATTCATTGTAACTTCTGTTTCCCTCAATGGAATGCTTTAATATTCCATACATGCATTTGTAACAACATCCCGCATCACTCTACAGAAAGCCCATGGTGCCCGCTAATCCCAAAGGTCAAGGTCGCTGACTTAGAAATTTCTGTGTTTGCAAAAGTTAATGCTCAGTTTATGCTTTAATTTTCCATACATACATTTGTAACAACATCCCGCATCATTCTACAGAAAGCCCATGTTGCCCGCTAACCCCAAAGGTCAAGGTCACTGACTTACAAATTTCTGTGTTTGGAAAAGTTAACGCTCAGTTTATGCTTTAATATTCCATACATGCATTTGTAACAACATCCCGCATCATTCTACAGAAAGCCCATGGTGCCCGCAAACCCCAAAGGTGAAGGTCGCTGACTTAGAAATTTCCGTGTTTGGAAAAGTTAGCGCTCAGTTTATGCTTTAATATTCCATACATGCATTTGTAACAACATCCCACATCATTCTACAGAAAGCCCATGATGCCCGCTAACGCCAAAGGTCAAGGTCACTGACTTAGAAATTTCCGTGTTTGGAAAAGTTAACGCTCAGTTTATGCTTTAATATTCGTTTCGAGAAGTTAACGCTCAGTTTATGCTTTAATATTCCATACATGCATTTGTAACAACATCCCGCATCATTCTACAGAAAGCCCATGATGCCCGCTAACGTCAAAGGTCAAAGTCACTGACTTAGAACTTTCCGTGTTTGGAAAAGTTAATGCTCAGTTTATGCTTTAATATTCCATACATGCATTTGTAACAACATCCTGCATCATTCTACAGAAAGCCCATGGTGCCCGCTAACCCCAAAGGTCAAGGTCACTGACTTAGAAATTTCCGTGTTTGGAAAAGTAAACGCTCAGTTTATGCTTTGATATTCCATACATGCATTTGTAACAACATCCCGCATCATTCTACTGAAAGCCCATGTTGCCCGCTAACCCAAAAGGTCAAGGTCACTGACTTAGAAATTTCCATGTTTGGAAAAGTTAACGCTCAGTTTATGCTTTAATATTCCATACATGCATTTGTAACAACATCCTGCATCATTCTACAGAAAGCCCATGGTGCCCGCAAACCCCAAAGGTCAAGGTCGCTGACTTAGAAATTTCCGTGTTTGGAAAAGTTAACGCTCAATTTATGTATGCTTTAATATTCCATACATGCATTTGTAACAACATCCCGCATCATTCTACAGAAAGCCCATGGTGCCCGCAAACCGCAAAGGTCAAGGTCACTGACTTAGAAATTTCCGTGTTTGGAAAAGTTAACGCTCAGTTTATGCTTTAATATTCCATACATGCATTTGTAACAACATCCCGCATCATTCTACAGAAATCCCATATTGGCTGCTAACCCCAAAGGTCAAGGTCACTGAATTAGAAATTTGCGTGTTTACAAAAGTTAACGCTCAGTTTATGCTTTAATATTCCATACATGCATTTGTAACAACATCCCGCATCATTCTACAGAAAGCCCATGATGCCCGCTAACGTCAAAGGTCAAAGTCACTGACTTAGAACTTTCCGTGTTTGGAAAAGTTAATGCTCAGTTTATGCTTTAATATTCCATACATGCATTTGTAACAACATCCTGCATCATTCTACAGAAAGCCCAATGGTGCCCGCTAACCCCAAAGTCAAGGTCACCTGACTTTAGAAATTTCCGTGTTTGGAAAAGGGTAAACGCTCAGTTTATGCTTTGAATATTCCATACATGCATTTGTAAAACAACATCCCGGCATCATTCTACTTGAAAGCCCATGTGTGCCCGCTAACCCAAAAGGTCAAGGTCTCTGACTTAGAAATTTCCGTGTTTGGAAAAGTTAACGCTCAGTTTATGCTTTAATATTCCATACATGCATTTGTAACAACATCCTGCATCATTCTACAGAAAGCCATGTGCCCCGCAAACCCCAAAGGTCAAGGTCGCTGACTTAGAAAATTTTCCGTGTTTGGAAAAGTTAACGCTCAATTTATGTATGCTTTAAATATTCCATACATGCATTTTGTAACAACATACCGCATCATTCTACAGAAAGCCCATGGTGCCCGCAAACCGCAAAGGTCAAGGTCACTGACTTAGAAATTTCCGTGTTTGGAAAAGTTAACGCTCAGTTTATGCTTTAATATTCCATACATGCATTTGTAACAACATCCCGCATCATTCTACAGAAATCCCATATTGGCTGCTAACCCCAAAGGTCAAGGTCACTGAATTAGAAATTTGCGTGTTTACAAAAGTTAACGCTCAGTTTATGCTTTAATATTCCATACATGCTTTTGTAACAACATCCCGCATCATTCTACAGAAAGCCCATTGTGCCCGCAAACCCCAAAGATCAAGGTCGCTGACTTAGAAATTTCCGTGTTTGGAAAAGTTAACGCTCAGTTTATGTTTTAATATGCCATACATGCATTTGTAACAACATCCCGCATCATTCTACAGAAAGCCCATTGTGCCCGCTAACCTCAAAGGTCAAGGTCACTGAATTAGAAATTTCCATGTTTGGAAAAGTCAACGCTCAGTTTATGCTTTAATATTCCATACATGCATTTGTAACAACATCCCGCATCATTCTACAGAAAGCCCATGGTGCCCGCTAACCCCAAAGGTCAAGGTCACTGACTTACAAATTAACGCTCGGTTTATGCTTTAATATTCCATACATGCCTTTGTAACAACATCCCGCATCATTCTACAGAAAGTCCATGTTGATCACTAACCCCAAGGTTATTACAAGCTCCATATATACTATCAAACTGCGCGAGGCGGGACATTTTGCTCCGCGGAGCTCTTGTTTTTTTAAACACTTACCGGTAAATGGATTCAAAGCCAGTTGTATATGTGGCTGTCTGTTATGCAATAAAATATTCCCAGTTGACTCAATGTCGGTGTTCCTGCAGGTCAGTGCCTGATCAATGGGCGGACCACAGACACTGAATAGGATTACAATATAATCACAGTGACATAGCCAGGGGTGTGTTACCTTACATTTGTCTGAGGCAAATAACTACAATATGTGTGAAAGGTATAACTGTAAAATCACTATAATCAACGAAAATTGATGTATATATCAATAATTTCTCTCAGGAAGGATGCTCCCGCACGCCTTTCCCAACTCAATCCACAATTTGCACATGGGTCGTCTTGTTTTTGGCAATAAGCCTACTTCTGTGACTGGTGAACACTGTAGGCCCTAATGAGACTGCACGGATATGCAGGTTTACGTCTTTGTCCAGAGAATGCAATTTTCAAAAGTGAGAGTATAAAATACTTCAAATAATTTGAAAATACTCCGAGCGTTTTTGTTTTATGTATGATTTCATTTATGCCATTTTGAGGAGTCAAAAACGCAATCACTCACATATCTATCTGGAGCACTTATTGATTTTCAAAATCAAGTAAAAGAAAAATACTTTAGTTAAAACAACAAAGTAGATATGAAGCAATTTTGCATTCACATTGTTTTCCATTGATAAATAGATGGCAGAGGTCCTTGGTGTGGACGAAGGCCAGAACATCCGACTGAAGACGATGCACGACGAAAGACAACCACGTAGGGCGCCTATGCATCAAACATGTGTTTAAGGATGGTGCTTTATTTCTTATACATCAAAATTGTGTCTAAGGATGGTGCTTTATTTCTTATACATCAAACATGTGTCTAAGGATGCTGCTTTATTTCTTATACATCAAACATGTGTCTAAGGATGGTGCTTTATTTCTTATACATCAAACATGTGTCTAGATGCTGCTTTATTTCTTATACATCAAAAGCTTTATTTCTTATACATCAAACATGTGTCTAAGGATGCTGCTTTATTTCTTATACATCAAACATGTGTCTAAGGATGGTGCTTTATTTCTTATACATCAAACATGTGTCTAAGGATGGTGCTTTATTTCTTATACATCAAACATGTGTCTAAGGATGCTGCTTTATTTCTTATACATCAAACATGTGTCTAAGGATGGTGCTTTATTTCTTATACATCAAACATGTGTCTAGATGCTGCTTTATTTCTTATACATCAAACATGTGTCTAAGGATGGTGCTTTATTTCTTATACATCAAACATGTGTCTAAGGATGCTGCTTTATTTCTTATACATCAAACATGTGTCTAAGGATGGTGCTATTTTTATACATCAAACATGTGTCTAGATGCTGCTTTATTTCTTATACATCATGTGTCTAGATGCTGCTTTATTTCTTATACATCAAACTGTGTCTAGGATGGTGCTTTATTTCTTATACATCAAACATGTCTAATGGATGCTCTGCTTTATTTCTTATACATCAAACATGTGTCTAAGGATGGTGCTTTATTTCTTATACATCAAACATGTGTCTAAGGATGCTGCTTTATTTCTTATACATCAAACATGTGTCTAAGGATGCTGCTTTATTTCTTATACATCAAACATGTGTCTAAGGATGCTGCTTTATTTCTTATACATCAAACATGTGTCTAAGATGGTGCTTTATTATGCCCCCGCCACCGAATGGTGAGGGGGGCATATAGTGTTACCGGCGTCTGTACGTACGTAACATACGTACGTAACGTACGTAACGTAACGTACGTAACGTACGTACGTCCCGAAACCTTAATGCTCGGGTAAATGGCTAATAATTTAATAATAGTTTCCTTGCTCGGATCTGCTTGACATTTCACACACGCATTGCTCCAATGGTCCTCTACCGCCCTGTGACAAATCCAGTAGTATATAGGGAGTCAAAATGATACCACCTCCCAATTGTGGATACAGATTGCACACAGACAGCACTTTTGAGCCATTATACCACCTCCCAATTGTGGATAGGAATTGCACACACAACCCATTTTTGGGAAAGTCAAAGAAAAATTTGTCTCCCAAGAGGCAAACAGAAATGGCAGACGACAATGTTCCACCACCCAATTGTGGATACGAATTGCACACACATCCCTTTGTGGGAAAGTGTAGGAGAAATTCGTCTCCACAAGAGGCAAACAGAAATGGCAGACGACAATGTTCCACCACCCAATTGTGGATACGAATTGCACACACATCCCTTTTTGCGAAAGTGTAGGAGAAATTCGTCTCCCAAGAGGCAAACAGAAATGGCAGACGACAATGTTCCACCACCCAATTGTGGATACGAATTGCACACACACATCCCTTTTTGGGAAAGTCGTATCCACATTTGGGACGAAAACATCCACAATCGTACTACCACCTACCCACACCCCAAAATATGGCATGGTCGAGAAATCCACAATTGGGACGCGAGTATACACAACTAGAACCCCCATCCACAATTGCACTGGTGCCGTAGGAGAAATTTGTCTCCCAAGAGGCAAACAGAAATGGCAGACGACAATGTTCCAATGGTACACGAGTGTCCACAACTGGACTGGTAGTACAAAAGACGACGTTTTGGTACAATAGTGGATGGGGGTTCTAGTCCATTTCGCACGGAGCCACTATTTTCTCTGTCGTATGTATCCACAATTTGGACGAAAACATCCACAATCGTACTACCACCCCAAAATATGGCATACGAGAGTGGGAAAAAGGTCGAGAAATCCACCCATTTGGGACGCGAGTATACACAACTGGGACACGATATCCACAATTGCGCTGGTGCCGTAGAAAGAATTTGTCTCCCAAGAGGCAAACAGAAACGATACCACCCATTTGTACACATTTGGGAAAAGTGTAGGAGAAATTCGCCTCCCAAGAGGCAAACAGAAACGATACCACCCATTTGTGTATTTGGACACATTTGGGAAAGACGGGTTGGAAAAAAGTGTCTCCCAAGAGGCAAACAGAAATGGCAGACGACAATGTTCCAATTGGGACACGAGCATACGCAACTGGACTGGTAGTACAAAAGACGACGTTTGGTCCAATAGTGGATGGGGGTTCTATTCCATTCTGCACGGAGCCACAATTTTTGGAGGTCTCGCCTCGCCACATCCACAATCGAACGCCCATTTGAAGATATGGGACCCCATTAGAATAGACTACAACTAGCCATGCCATACAAGGAATGCGAGACATGCGGCAAGGGCTTCGACAAGCCCACAAATCTTCGAAGACACATGGGTCACAAGAACCCGTGCAGACCTCCCACGAGAGAGTGTCCCGAATGTGGAGGGAAGTTTGCCACCTATAAGACTCTCTGGCAACATCGCTCGAACAGGTGTCCCGAGGGGCTAGAAGATAGAACCACGGAGGGTAGCAAGAAGAAGGCTGCGACCAGGAAGAGGATCCTGGTACTGGAGAGGAGGGTGGTAGAGTTGGAGGAGGAAGTGGCTAGACTGCGGGATGGAAAACCTCGCGAGGTAGCGAGCATCGACAGCGACGACGACGAGACCGATTGGACAGATCTGTAGAGAGAGGGGGATTCCCCCATCTCGACTCCCAACGGCAAACAAAACCTCTCCCCAAAGTAGGTAGAACCCCCACCCAATTGTCCACATTTGGGAAAGTCGAACAAAAATCGTCTCCCAAGATCTAGACCACATCGAAAAACAGAAAACCACTACCAAAGGAGGTAGAAAGACAACTCGGTACAGAACAAGAAAATACAACTCGGAAAGACAATTCGAAAAAGACGAAGAACTTTTGTCCAAAACGAGCAGCGACAAAGAACTTTTTTCAAAATGGCTACTCCATGTAGAACGGGTCGCTACTACCAGAGTGCTGGTGTACGGAGTCGCTAGTTTTGTTTTTCCCATTCGGTGTACCGGACTGTTTTGCGGGGTGCACGAACTGGGCGTCGGAGTCTGGTTTGCTCTTCCGGAGTCTACAGGCCTCTAGAGCCACGAATGGGAACAGTGGTCTGCATACCGCGTACGCCGCCACAGAGAACCCCAGCCACCACTTCGCATTCTCTACGGTTCTCCAGATGTCGTGTACCTCCCGCTCGTCTTTCTTCGGACACTCGGAATCGCTGGAAACCGAGTCCAACAGTCTGCGTTCCAGGACTTCCAGGACGCCCAAACGTATCTCCATGTCCAACAGTTTGCGGTCCAAACGTCTCTCCAACTGGTTCTCCAGACGTCTCCATGTCGAACAGGCGCGTCGATTCTTCGAACGAGCTGGCATCTTCTAGTAGAGCCGTGGGGAACTCGGTGGGAGGTGGGTTCCCAATCTCGATTGGATGTTCTTCTAGGGGTTCTTCGGGCTTTGCACTACGCTCTACATCGGCATCGTCCCAGATTTTTCGAAGTCTAGCACTACCGATCCCGTACTTCTTCTTTGTTTCGTCGTCTGTAGTCTTCCTGCGGGTGGAAATAATTTCTCGAATATTTTCCGGAGACAAGTAGGTTTTTGGCATGTTTGCAAACGTTTCTATCTAGAGGGGACATTTGTCCAACTTGGAATTCCCAAATCGTTCGAAAAGGGCAAAATGCTTGTTCGCGGTGCTCGGATTGCTCGGATTGCGCACCAGTGTGCTCGGTTTGCTCGCCAAATTGCTCGGATTGCTCGGATTGCGCACCAGTGTGCTCGGTTTGTTCGCCAGATTGCTCGGATTGCGCGCCAGGAAATCCAGTCCGCTCGGGAAGGTCGAAATGCCTGCTCGCGATTCCCAGGGGGCTCGGGCGTACCAGCACCAAGACTAGGCATACCGGCACCAAGACTAGGCATTCCGGCACCACGACTAGGCATACCAGCACCACGCCCAAGCCCCCTGGGAATCGCGAGCAGGCATTTCGACCTTCCCGAGCGGACTGGATTTCCTGGCGCGCAATCCGAGCAATCTGGCGAACAAACCGAGCACACTGGTGTGCAATCCGAGCAATCCGAGCAATTTGGCGAGCAAACCGAGCACACTGGTGTGCAATCCGAGCAATCCGAGCACCGCGAACAAGCATTTTGCCCTTTTCGAACGATTTGGGAATTCCATGTCGGACAAATGTCCCCTCTAGATAGAAACGTTTGCAAACATGCCAAAAACCTACGTACTTGTCTCCGGAAAATATTCGAGAAATTATTTCCACCCGCGGGAAGACTACAGCCGACGAAACAAAGAAGAAGTACGGGATCGGTAGTGCTAGACTTCGAAAAATCTGGGACGATGCCGATGTAGAGCGTAGTACAAAGCCTGAAGAACCCCTAGAAGAACATCCAATCGAGATTGGGAACCCACCTCCCACCGAGTTCCCCACGGCTCTACTAGAAGATGCCAGCTCGTTCGAAGAATCGACGCGCCTGTTCGACATGGAGAGACGTCTGGAGAACCGGTTGGAGAGACGTTTGGACCGCAAACTGTTGGACATGGAGATACGTTTGGGCGCCCTGGAACGCAGACTGTTGGACTCGGTTTCCAGCGATTCCGAGTGTCCGAAGAAAGACATCTGGAGAACCGTAGAGAATGCGAAGTGGTGGCTGGGGTTCTCTGTGGCGGCGTACGCGGTATGCAGACCACTGTTCCCATTCGTGGCTCTAGAGGCCTGTAGACTCCGGAAGAGCAAACCAAACTCCGACGCCCAGTTCGTGCACCCCGCAAAACAGTCCGGTACACCGAATGGGAAAAACAAAACTAGCGACTCCGTACACCAGCACTCTGGTAGTAGCGACCCGTTCTACATGGAGTAGCCATTTTGAAAAAAGTTCTTTGTCGCTGCTCGTTTTGGACAAAAGTTCTTCGTCTTTTTCGAATTGTCTTTCCGAGTTGTATTTTCTTGTTCTGTACCGAGTTGTCTTTCTACCTCCTTTGGTAGCGGTTTTCTGTTTTTCGATGTGGTCTAGATCTTGGGAGACGATTTTTGTTCGACTTTCCAAAATGTGGACAATTGGGTGGGGGTTCTACCTACTTTGGGGAGAGGTTTTGTTTGCCGTTGGGAGTCGAGATGGGGGAATCCCCCTCTCTCTACAGATCTGTCCAATCGGTCTCGTCGTCGTCGCTGTCGATGCTCGCTACCTCGCGAGGTTTTCCATCCCGCAGTCTAGCCACCTCCTCCTCCAACTCTACCACCCTCCTCTCCAGTACCAGGATCCTCTTCCTGGTCGCAGCCTTCTTCTTGCTACCCTCCGTGGTTCTATCTTCTGGGCCTCGGGACACCTGTTCAAGCGATGTTGCCAGAGAGTCTTGTAGGTGGCAAACTTCCCTCCACATCTGGGACACTCTCTCGTGGGAGGTCTGCACGGGTTCTTGCGACCCATGTGTCTTAGAAGATTTGTGGGCTTGTCGAAGCCCTTGCCACATGTCTCGCATTCCTTGTATGGCATGGCTAGTTGTAGTCTATTCCAATGGGGTCCCATATCTTCAAATGGGCGTTCGATTGTGGATGTGGCGAGGCGAGACCTCCAAAAATTGTGGCTCCGTGCAGAATGGACTAGAACCCCCATCCACTATTGGACCAAACGTCGTCTTTTGTACTACCAGTCCAGTTGCGTATGCTCGTGTCCCAATTGGAACATTGTCGTCTGCCATTTCTGTTTGCCTCTTGGGAGACACTTTTTTCCAACCCGTCTTTCCCAAATGTGTCCAAATACACAAATGGGTGGTTTCGTTTCTGTTTGCCTCTTGGGAGGCGAATTTCTCCTACACTTTTCCCAAATGTGTACAAATGGGTGGTATCGTTTCTGTTTGCCTCTTGGGAGACGAATTCTTTCTACGGCACCAGCGCAATTGTGGATATCGTGTCCCAGTTGTGTATACTCGCGTCCCAAATGGGTGGATTTCTCGACCTTTTTCCCACTCTCGTATGCCATATTTTGGGGTGGTAGTACGATTGTGGATGTTTTCGTCCAAAATGTGGATACATACGACAGAGAAAATAGTGGCTCCGTGCGAAATGGACTAGAACCCCCATCCACTATTGTACCAAAACGTCGTCTTTTGTACTACCAGTCCAGTTGTGGACACTCGTGTCCCATTGGAACATTGTCGTCTGCCATTTGTGTTTGCCTCTTGGGAGACAAATTTCTCCTACGGCACCAGTGCAATTGTGGATGGGGGTTCTAGTTGTGTATACTCGCGTCCCAATTGTGGATTTCTCGACCATGCCATATTTTGGGGTGTGGGTAGGTGGTAGTACGATCGTGGATGTTTTCGTCCCAAATGTGGATACGACTTTCCCAAAAAGGGATGTGTGTGTGCAATTCGTATCCACAATTGGGTGGTGGAACATTGTCGTCTGCCATTTCTGTTTGCCTCTTGGGAGACGAATTTCTCCTACACTTTCCCAAAAAGGGATGTGTGTGCAATTCGTATCCACAATTGGGTGGTGGAACATTGTCGTCTGCCATTTCTGTTTGCCTCTTGTGGAGACGAATTTCTCCTACACTTTCCCACAAAGGGATGTGTGTGCAATTCGTATCCACAATTGGGTGGTGGAACATTGTCGTCTGCCATTTCTGTTTGCCTCTTGGGAGACAAATTTTTCTTCGACTTTCCCAAAAAGGGATGTGTGTGCAATTCCTATCCACAATTGGGAGGTGGTATAATGGCTCAAAAGGGGTGTCTGTGTGCAATCTGTATCCACAATTGGGAGGTGGTATCATTTTGACTCCCTATATACTACTAATCCACATTCGTCCCGCCCCCGCTAAGCCCAGGGTCAAGGTCACAGACTTGGTGCGTTCGAAACCTTAACGCTGGGTAAATGCCTTATAATTTCTGTTTCCTTGCTCGGATCTGCTTCACATTTCACACACGCATTGCTCCAATGGTCCTCTGCCACCCTGTGACAAATCCACATTCGTCCCGTCGCCGCTAAGCCCAGGGTTAAGGTCACAGACTTGGTGCGTTCAAAACCTTAACGCTGGGTAAATGCCTTATAATTTATGTTTCCTTGCTCGGATCTGCTTCACATTTCACACACGCATTGCTCCAATGGTCTTCTACCGCCCTGTGACAAATCCACATTCGTCCCGCCCCCGCTAAGCCCAGGCTCAAGATCACAGACTTGGTGTGTTCGAAACCTTAACGCTGAGTAAATGGCTTATAATTTCTGTTTCCTTTCTCGGATCTGCTTCACATTTCACACACGCATTGCTCCAATGGTCCTCTACCGCCCTGTGACAAATCCACATTCGTCCCGCCCCCGCTAAGCCCAGGGTCAAGGTCACAGACTTGGTGCGTTTGAACTCTTAACGCTCGGGTAAATGGCTTGTAATTTCTGTTTCCTTGCTCGATCTGCTTCACATTTCACACACGCATTGCTCCAATGGTCCTCTACCGCCCTGTGACAAATCCACATTCGTCCCACCCCCGCTAAGCCCAGGGTCAAGGTCACAGACTTGGTGTGTTCAAAACCTTAACGCTCGGGTAAATGGCTTATAATCAAATATGCCTCATTTTCTTTGGTTGCCAGCGGGGGCATTCGTGTGCCGACAGGCCACATTTCTAGTTTCTTATACATCAAACTTGAGTCTAAGGATGGTGCTTTATTATGCCACCGGGTTTCGAAGAAACGGTGGCATATAGTGTTTGGACCGTCCGTCTGTCCGTCTGTCTGTCTGTCTGTCCGTCCGTCCGTCCGTCCGTCCGTCACACTTTTCGGTTATTAACCACTTTGTCACAGTTTCTCAAATATGCTGCAGGTGGCATCCGCGTTCGACAGACGCATTTCTTGTTTCTTATACATCAAACTTGTGTCTAAGGATGGTGCTTTATTTCTTATACATCAAACTTGAGTCTAAGGCTGGTGCTTTGTTTCTCATATAACAAACTTATGAACACCCAAGGGCAAGGGCAGTGTCATTGAGGACTTAGCTTCACGTGTTTGTAACGCAAATGTGTTAAATTTTTTGTTTGTTTTCTAACTAACTACTTAACCTCTTCACAGATTTACATAACATTTGGTCGCAATGTGTGTCTAGGGATGGTACTTTGTCTTGCATGCACCCCATGTCTGACACCAACGGTGAAGGTCACTGAGGACTTATGTTCATTTTTGTTCATATAGTCGGCGCTTTTTCTGTCGTCGTCATCCGCGTCGTCCGCGTCGTCCGCGTCGTCCGCGTCGTCCGGTTTTTAGCTCGACTATTCGAAGAATAAGTAGAGCTTATGTTGTCACCCCGGCGTCGGCGTCACCGTCACGTCACGCCTTGGTTAAGGTTTTTAGTCAAGCTTGTATATGGAATACTACTGGCCCTACACCCACCATACTTGGACAACTTCATCTCCTAGTGATGTACATCAATAACCCCTGATCTATATTTCACCTTGACCTACATTTCCTCTTGAATTACTTGGTTAATTCCCCTTGGTTAAGGTTTTTAGTCAACCTTGGTTAAGGTTTTTAGTCAAGTTTGTATATGCAATACTACTGGCCCTACACCCACCATACTTGGACAACTTCATCTCCTAGTGATGCACATCAATAACCCCTGATCTATATTTGACCTTGACCTATATTTCCTCTTCAATTACTTACTTAATTCCCCTTGGTTAAGGTTTTTAGTCAACCTTGGTTAAGGTTTTTTTTCAACTTCTACATTGAATACTATTGTGCATCCAGACACCATACTTCATCAACCTTTTCTCATACGTATGTACATCAATAACCCCTGATCTATGTTTGACCTTGACCTACATTTCCTCTTCAATTACTTACTTAATTCCTTTTGGTTAAGGTTTTTACACAACCTTCTATATGGAATACTACTGGCCCTACACCCACCATACTTGGACAACTTCATCTCCTAGTGATGTACATCAACAACCCCTGATCTATATTTGACCTTGACCTACATTTCCTCTTGAATTACTTAATTCCCCTTGGTTAACGTTTTTAGTCAAGCTTGTAGATGGAATACTCCTGGCCCTACACCAACCATACTTGGACAACTTCATCTCCTAGTGATGTACATCAACAATCCCTGACCTATATTTGACCTTGACCTACATTTAACCTTGAATTACTTACTTAATTCCCCTTGGTTAAGGTTTTTACTCGACCTTGGTTAAGCTTTTTACTCAAGCTTGTACATGCAATACTATTGTGCATACAGACACCATAATTGGACAACCTTTTCTCATAGTGATGTACATCAATAACCCCTGATCTATATTTGACCTTGACCTACATTTCCTCTTGAATTACTTACTTAATTCTCTTTGGTTAAGGTTTTTAGTCAAGCTTGTAGATGGAATACTCATGGCCCTACACCAACCATACTTGGACAACTTCATCTCCTAGTGATGTACATCAACAACCCCTGACCTATATTTGACCTTGACCTACAATTAACCTTAAATTACTTACTTAATTCCCCTTGGTTAAGGTTTTTACTCAACCTTGGTTAAGGTTATTAGTCAAGCTTGTAGATGGAATACTATTGTGCATACATACACCATACTTGGATAACTTTTTCTCATAGGGATGTACATCAATAACCCCTGACCTTTATTTTACCTTCACCTACATTTAACCTTCAATTACTTGGTTAATGTTTATAGTCAAGCTTGTATATGCAATACTTCTGGGGCCTACATCAATCCATACTAGGAACAAAACTTCATCTCCTAGTGATGTACATCAATAATCCCTGACCTATATTTGACCTTGACCTACTTTTATCCTTGGATTACTTATTTATCTCCCCTTGGTTACGGTTTTTACTCAAGCTAGTATATGGAATACTCCTGGGCCTACAGCAACCATACTTGGAAAACCACGCACCTACGTCCAAGGTCAAGGTCACTGTTGAAGGTCAAAGGTCAAACCTATTGAAATTCCCTTCCGCTCTATATCTTCTACACCGATGCATGGATTATCAAATGGCTTGGCACAAATGTTTCTCATGATGAGAAGGTGTGTCTCGATCAATAACCACGCACCTACGTCCAAGGTCAAGGTCACAGTTGAAGGTCAAAGGTCAAACCTATTGAAATTCCCTTCCGCTCTATATCTTCTACACTGATGCATGGATTATCAAATGGCTGGCACAAATGTTTCTCATGATGAGAAGGTGTGTCACAATCAATAACCACGCACCTACGTCCAATGTCAAGGTCACAGTTGAAGATCAAAGGTCAAACCTATTGAAATTCCCTTCCGCTCTATATCTTCTACACCGATGCATGGATTATCAAATGCCTTGGCACAAATGTTTCTCAGGATGAGAAGGTGTGTCGCGATCAATAACCACGCACCTACATCCAAGGTCAAGGTCACAGTTGAAGGTCAAAGGTCAAAAATATTGAAATTCCCAAATGGCTTGGCACAAATATTTCTCACGATGAGAAGGTGTGTCGCGATCAATAACCACCCACCTACGTCCGAGGTCAAGGTCACTGTTGAAGGTCAAAGGTCAAACCTATTGAAATTCCCTTCCGCTCTATGTCTTCTACACCGATGCATGGATTATCAAATGGCTTGGCACAAATGTGTCTCATGATGAGAAGGTGTGTCGCGATCAATAACCACGCACCTACGTCCAAGGTCAAGGTCACAGTTGAAGGTCAAAGGTCAAACCTATTGAAATTCCCTTCTCTCTATATCTTCTACACTGATGCATGGATTATCAAATTGCTAACCACGCACCTACGTCCAAGGTCACAGTTGAAGGTCAAAGGTCAAACCTATTGAAATTCCCGTCCGCTCTATATCTTCTACACCGATGCATGGATTATCAAATGGCTTGTCACAAATGTTTCTCATGATGAGAAGGTGTGTCACAATCAATAACCACGCACCTACGTCCAAGGTCAAGGTCACAGTTGAAGGTCAAAGGTCAAACCTATTGAAATTCCCTTCCGCTCTATATCTTCTACACCGATGCATGGATTATCAAATGCCTTGGCACAAATGTTTCTCAGGATGAGAAGGTGTGTCTCGATCAATAACCACGCACCTACGTCCAAGTTCAAGGTCATAGTTGAAGGTCAAAGGTCAAACCTATTGAAATTCCCTTCCGCTCTATATCTTCTACACCGATGCATGGATTATCACACTATGCCCAGGGTCAAGGTCACAGACTTGATGCGTTTGAAACCTTAACGCTCGGCTAAATGGCTTATAATCAAAAATGCTTCATTTTCTTTGGCTGCCAGTGGCGGTATTCGTGTGCCGACAGGCCACATTTCTAGTTTCCCTTGGTTAATGTTTTTAGTCAACCTTGGTTAAGGTTTTTATGCAGGCCGCAGCCACCTTCTTTGTCAAGCTATGTGTACATCGACAACCCTCGTAGTCGAGCTATGCTGTTCTCCTACAGCTCTTGTTTTGTAAGGCAAATGCATTAAAGTTATTGTTTTTTCACAATATCTCTTTAACCCCTTGCCAGACATTGATAATATTTCATCAATGTTTGTTTAGGGATGACGCTTCATTATGCACACCCCCACATCCAAATTTTGAAGGTCAAGGTCATTTATTTCCTTGTAATGTTCACCGGTTTTGTAACAGAAATGCGTTAAAAGTTATTGTTTTTTCACAATATCTCTTTAACCCCTTGCCAGACATTGATAATATTTCACATCAATGTTTGTTTAGGGATGATGCTTCATTACGCACACCCCCACATCCAAATTCTCAAGGTCAAGGTCATTTATTTACTTGTAATGTTCACCGGTTTTGTAACAGAAATACGTTAAGGTTATTGTTTTTTCACAATATCTCTAACCACTTGCCAGACTTTGATAATATTTCACAATAATGTTTGTCTAGGGATGATGCTTCATTACGCACACCCCCACATCCAAATTCTCAAGGTCAAGGTCAATTATTTACTTGTAATGTTCACCGGTTTTGTAATAGAAATGCGTTAAAGTTATTGTTTTTTCACAATATCTCTTTAACCCCTTGCCAGACTTTGATAATATTTCACATCAATGTTTGTCTAGGAATGATGCTTCATTACGCACACCCCCACATCCAAATTTTGAAGGTCAAGGTCATTTATTTACTTGTAATGTTCACCGGATTTGTAACAGAAAAGTTATTGTTTTTTCACAATATCTCTTTAACCCCTTTCCAGACATTGATAATATTTCACATCAATGTTTGTCTACGGATGATGCTTCATTATGCACACCCCCACATCCAAATTCTGAAGGTCAAGGTAATTTATTTACTTGTAATGTTCACGGTCAAATGCCTCGGCAGGCGCGACACCGCTTCCGTGGCGGAATTCTTGTATTATCAAGGCTGTGAGCGAGGGGATTAAGCAATACTGATGCCTTTGTTGAGTCTGCAAGCAGATAAGTCTGTTCATCAACATAGTCAGTATCTACACTGGGCGCTATATCAGCAGCACAGCTCTATCCTAATGTTTGCAATCGGTGTAGATCGAGATACGAGCCATCTCATCAGGATCTGCACTGTTTGTGAATAGTTACTATTTTTTAAACAGTTATCCCTTTTCTAGCTATTGTAATTGTCTGAAAATCCAGATGGAATATTCCATTAGAGAATAAACAGTGAACTAACCCATTCACAGGTATCTAACTTTACAAACTATTGCTTTCTATTTTCTTAATTTCTAATGAAAGTACATGTATACGTTGTTACCACTCATTTGAACCGACTTGTTGAGATGTTTCACATGAGTGGTCACAACGCATGCTTCTGTGCAAAAAAAAAAGTTAATTTTTCCATCATAAAAATTGTGCAAGATATCGCTCTGTGACATGGCTGAGCCTGGGGCCCATTTCACTAAACTTTGTTTGACTAAAATGTTTGTAAGTGCAAATTTAGGATGCAATAAATGTAAATCCAATAATTTGTTTACAAGAAAACATTGTTAATGTGAAATTTACAGACTATTATAATTTTGTACTTACGAACATTTTAGTCGTGCAAAGGTTAGTGAAACGGCCCCCAGTTGTGTATACCTGTACCTTGTGTTGCAGGGTGTGGGCGGGAGGGCGGCAAGTTTGACCTGGCCATGGACGATGGAGACGGTGCCGTCTTGACCAATGTCGCTCCCGCACAGGCCGAAGTATGCGTCACATGATACAGTGGGGTCGCGATGGGACGAATAGCTGGGTTGGGGCATGGGATACGTTTCAGCGTTGTTTTATTATGCCCCTGCCACCGAATGGTGAGGGGGGCATATAGTGTATACCGGCGTCCGTACGGTTTGGGGACGTACGTACGTTACGTACGTAACGTACGTACGTCCCCAAACTTAACGCTCGGGTAAATGGCTTATAATTTCTGTTTCCTTGCTCGGATCTGCTTCACATTTCACACACGCATTGCTCCAATGGTCCTCTGCCAACCTGTGACAAATCCACATTCGTCCCGCCCCCACTAAGCCCATGGTCAAGGTCACAGACTTGGTGCGTTCGAAACCTTAATGCTGGGTAAATGCCTTATAATTATACCCCCCCCCCCCTGCAACGAAGTTGTGGGGGGGTATACTGGAGTCAGCTTGTCCGTCCGTCCGTCCCCGTCCGTCCGTCCGAGTTTCCGTGTTTCCGTCCGTCACAAAACTTAACAATTGTAAATTTCCTTTTAACTTCTCTTTCCCTTTGCGGAAATCTTTCATATTTTACCCGCCCTTCTCTGACACTCGTACATCATTCTGCAACAAACCTACGACCCCCATTTATGCCAGGGGTCAAGGTCACAGACTTATAAACTTAGAAAAAAACGAAAACTTAACAATTGTAAATTTCCTTTTAACTTCTCTTTCCCTTTGCGGAAATCTTTCATATTTTACCCACCCCTTCTCTGACACTCATACATCATTCTGCAACAAACCTACGACCCCCATTTATGCCAGGGCTCAAGGTCACGGACTTATAAACTTAGAAAAAAACTAAAACTTAAATGTAAATTTCCTTATAACTTCTCTTTCCCTTTGCGGAATGCAGGGGTCAAGGTCACGGACTTAGAATGTCTAGTTTGCTTTTTTCAACTGGAACCACCATCGCACTCTCCATATGTGCTGAAATAGTCTTTTATCTGAAAATGATAGTATGCGAGCTGCAATTCATTCTAGGTCAGGGACTGCCCCGTGCAGGCACCGGGGCGGGATCAACTGATCCTGATAATAGTGCTGCAGTAGCCATTGCTTGTCGTAAAAGGCGACTAAACTGGCTTAACGATTGGGTTCATACTTTCCGGAACCCACTATACCGGATTTGGCCCTCATGTACATTTTTGGCTTTCTTGTATGTGAGAGTTGAGTCAGGCTATGCCCCATATATAAAAGTAAGATTAGCACTAATCCTATTACTTTTAGGGGATGGGATAAATAGATGCTGGTGTGGCGAGGGCCTGGCACCAGATCAGGTTGTTCTAATTTCAGGACTGAATATATATTTTGATTGTAAATATTGAGTTCTGAAGTTGGGATTTACCCCCCCCCCCCTTGGACAGGTGGACACGGGACACGACCCCGTTGACCCGTCTGCGTGTAGACTCCCTGAGGCTTGTACCTCTATGTCAGAAAAGCGGACGTTAAACCCTATTCACTCACTCACTCTAGGTCAGGGCTGACGCAGGGGGTATTCCGTAAGCCCCCGCTTACTGACAAATCTAGTTTCTGTTTCCTTGCTCGGATCTGCTTCACATTTCACACACGCATTGCTCCAATGGTCCTCTGCCACCCAGTGACAAATCCACATTCGTCCCGCCCCCGCTAAGCACATGGTCAAGGTCACAGACTTGGTGCGTTCGAAACCTTAACGCTGGGTAAATGCCTTATAATTTCTGTTTCCTTGCTCGGATCTGCTTCACATTTCACACACGCATTGCTCCAATGGTCCTCTGCCACCCTGTGACAAATCTACATTCGTCCCGCCCCCGCTAAGCCCATGGTCAAGGTCACAGACTTGGTGCGTTCGAAACCTTAACGCTGGGTAAATGCCTTATAATTTCTGTTTCCTTGCTCGGATCTGCTTCACATTTCACACACGCATTGCTCCAATGGTCCTCTGCCACCCTGTGACAAATCCATGTTCGTGCCGCCCCCCGCTAAGCCCATGGTCAAGGTCACAGACTTGGTGCGTTTGAAACCTTAATGCTGGGTAAATACCTTATAATTTCTGTTTCCTTGCTCGGATCTGCTTCACATTTCACACACGCATTGCTCCAATGGTCCTCTGCCACCATGTGACAAATCCACATTCGTCCCGCCCCCACTAAGCCCAGGGTCAAGGTCACAGACTTGGTGCGTTCGAAACCTGAACGCTGGGTAAATGCCTTATAATTTCTGTTTCCTTGCTCGGATCTACTTCACATTTCACACACGCATTGCTCCAATAGTCCTCTGCCACCCTGTGACAAATCCACATTCGTCCCGCTCCCGCTAAGCCCAGGGTCAAGGTCACAAACACTCGGGTAAATGGCTTATTTATACCCCCCGCAAACCGAATGGTGAGTGGGGCATATAGTGTTACCGGCGTCCGTCCGTACTCAGTGTAAATGGCTTGTAATCAAATATGCCTCGTTTTATTTGGCTGCCAGCGGGGGCATTCGTGTGCCGACAGGCCACATTTCTAGTTGACCCTAGAATAGTCTGAAATAGTCCCGGCTTGTCGTAAAATGTGACTACGGGTAATTGGGCTATGTGATTGTTTTGGTGTGAGAAGGACACCTGACACCAAATCAAAATCTTCAGTTAATTGGCAATTTACTCCGATGATGTGTAGACAGGTTCTTCCTTCTCCCCAGTCACATGTCTCTATATGGCCCTGTTATAGGTGCTGTGTCTGTTGTGTACAGGTTTCTGAGCAAATAGTTATCTCTCGGTAACATTGCTAACCCTATAATTATGACCTTAGCTGTTGCTGGGATGTGAAACCTTTTCACTTTAACATGAACTCGGAGCTGATTTACTTTAACAGAGGCTTATAGTTTTTTTTGCGCCTGCTTTAGCGGCGCTTTTTCCATCTGCGTCGTACGTCGTCGTCCGCATCGTCCGGTTTTTTGTTAGGCAAATGCGTTAAAGTTATTGTTTTTTCACAATATGTCTTTAATCCTTTGCCAGACTTTCATAATATTTCACATCAATGTTTGTCTACGGATGATGCTTCATTATGCACACCCCCACATCCAAATTCTCAAGGTCAAGGTCATTTATTTACTTTTAATGTTCACCGGTTTTGTAACAGAAATGCGTTAAAGTTATTGTTTTTATGCCCCCGCCACCGAATGGTGAGGGGGGCATATAGTGTTGCCGGCGTCCGTACATATGTACGTACGTCCCTAAACCTTAACGCTCGGGTAAATGGCTTATAATTTCTGTTTCCTTGCTCGGATCTGCTTGACATTTCACACACACAGTGCTCCAATAGTCCTCTGCCACCCTGTGACAAATCCACATTCGTCCCGCCCCCGCTAAGACCAGGGTCGAGGTCACAGACTTGGTGCGTTTGAAACAACGCTCGGGTAAATGGCTTGTAATTTCTGTTTCCTTGCTCGGATCTGCTTCACATTTCACACACACATTGCTCCAATGCTCCTCTACCGCCCTGTGACAAATCAACATTCGTCCCGCCCCCGCTATGCCCAGGGTCAAGGTCACAGACTTGGTGCGTTCGAAACCTTAACGCTGGGTAAATGCCTTATAATTTCTGTTTCCTTGCTCGGATCTGCTTCACATTTCACACACGCATTGCTCCAATGGTCCTCTGCCACCCTGTGACAAATCCATGTTCGTGCCGCCCCCCGCTAAGCCCATGGTCAAGGTCACAGACTTGGTGCGTTTGAAACCTTAATGCTGGGTAAATTACCTTATAATTTTCTGTTTCCTTGCTCGGATCTTAGCTTCACATTTCACACACGCATTGCTCCAATGGTCCTCTGCCACCATGTGACAAATTCCACATTCGTCCCGCCCCCACTAAGCCCAGGTCAAGGTCACAGGACTTGGTGCGTTCGAAACCTGAAACGCTGGGTAAAAATAAATGCCTTTATAATTTCTGTTTCCTTGCTCGGATCTGCTTCACATTTCACACACGCATTGCTCCAATAGTCCTCTGCCACCCTGTGACAAATCCACATTCGTCCCGCTCCCGCTAAGCCCAGGGTCAAGGTCACAAACACTCGGGTAAATGGCTTATTATACCCCCGCAACCGAATGGTGAGTGGGGCATATAGTGTTACCGGCGTCCGTCCGTACTCAGGGTAAATGGCTTGTAATCAAATATGCCTCGTTTTATTTGGCTGCCAGCGGGGGCATTCGTGTGCCGACAGGCCACATTTCTAGTTGACCCTAGAATAGTCTGAAATAGTCCCGGCTTGTCGTAAAATGTGACTACGGGTAATTGGGCTATGTGATTGTTTTGGTGTGAGAAGGACACCTGACACCAAATCAAAATCTTCAGTTAATTGGCAATTTACTCCGATGATGTGTAGACAGGTTCTTCCTTCTCCCCAGTCACATGTCTCTATATGGCCCTGTTATAGGTGCTGTGTCTGTTGTGTACAGGTTTCTGAGCAAATAGTTATCTCTCGGTAACATTGCTAACCCTATAATTATGACCTTAGCTGTTGCTGGGATGTGAAACCTTTTCACTTTCACATGAACTCGGAGCTGATTTACTTTAACAGAGGCTTATAGTTTTTTTCGCGCCTGCTTTAGCGGCGCTTTTTCCGTCTGCGTCGTACGTCGTCGTCCGCATCGTCCGGTTTTTTGTAAGGCAAATGCGTTAAAGTTATTGTTTTTTCACAATATGTCTTTAATCCTTTGCCAGACTTTGATAATATTTCACATCAATGTTTGTCTACGGATGATGCTTCATTATGCACACCCCCACATCCAAATTCTCAAGGTCAAGGTCATTTATTTACTTTTAATGTTCACCGGTTTTGTAACAGAAATGCGTTTAAAGTTATTGTTTTTATGCCCCCGCCACCGAATGGTGAGGGGGGCATATAGTGTTGTCGGCGTCCGTACGTATGTACGTACGTCCCTAAACCTTAACGCTCGGGTAAATGGCTTATAATTTCTGTTTCCTTGCTCGGATCTGCTTGACATTTCACACACACAGTGCTCCAATAGTCCTCTGCCACCCTGTGACAAATCCACATTCGTCCCGCCCCCGCTAAGACCAGGGTCGAGGTCACAGACTTGGTGCGTTTGAAACAACGCTCGGGTAAATGGCTTGTAATTTCTGTTTCCTTGCTCGGATCTGCTTCACATTTCACACACACATTGCTCCAATGCTCCTCTACCGCCCTGTGACAAATCAACATTCGTCCCGCCCCCGCTATGCCCAGGGTCAAGCACACAGACTTGGTGCGTTCGAAACCTTAACGCTCGGGTAAATGGCTTATAATCAAATATGCCTCGTTTTCTTTGGCTGCCAGCGGGGGCATTCGTGTGCCAATAGGCCACATTTCTAGTTTCACAATATCTCTTTAACCCCTTGCCAGACTTTGATAATATTTCACATCAATCTTTGTCTAGGGATGATGCTTCATTACGCACACCCCCACATGCAAATTCTCAAGGTCAAGGTCATTTATTTACTTTTATTAATGTTCACCGGTTTTGTAACAGAAATGCGTTAAAGTTATTGTTTTTATGCCCCACCACGATAGTGGAGGGGGTATTTAGTTTGTTATGCCCCACCACGATAGTGGAGGGGGCATTTAGTGTTACCTTTGTCCGTCCGTCCCGTCCGTCCGTCCGTCACAAAACTTTAACGCTCGGGTAAATGTCTCATAATTTCTTCATCCTTCGACCGATCTCCTTCATATTTCATATACACATTGCTCTAATGGTCCTCTACCGTCCTGTGCCAAATCCACGTTCGCCCTGCCCCCGCCAAGCCCAGGGTCAAGGTCACATACTTGGTGCTTCAAAAACTTTAACGCTCGGGTAAATATCTTATAATTTCTGTTTCCTTTCACGGATCAGCTTCATACTTCATATACGCATTGCTCTAATTGTCCTCTACTGTCCTGTGCCAAATCCACGTTCGTCCTGCCCCCGCCAAGCCCAGGGTCAAGGTCACATACATAGTGCTTAAAAAACTTTAACACTCATGTAAATATCTTATATTTTCTGTTTTCTTTCACGGATCAGCTTCATACTTCATATACTCATTGCTCTAATGGTCCTCAACAGTCCTGTGTCAAATCCACGTTCGTCCTGCCCCCGCCAAGCCCAGGGTCAAGGTCACATACTTGGTGCTTCAAAAACTTACACTCGGGTAAATAAATATCTTATAATTTCTGTTTCCTTTCACGGATCAGCTTCATACTTCATATACACATTGCTCTAATGGTCCTCTATTGTCATGTGCCAAATCCACGTTCGTCCTGCCCCCGCCAAGCCCAGGGTCAAGGTCACATACTTGGTGCTTCAAAAACTTTAACGCTCAGGTAAAAAAATAATTTCACTTGGAATTTGGCCTCATTTATTATCAAAGCGATATGTGGGGCATCCGTGTTCTATGGACACATTTTCTAGTTTCACGATATCTCTTTAACCCCTTGCCAGACTTTGATAATATTTCACATCAATGTTTGTCTAGGGATGATGCTTCATTACGCACACCCGCACATCCGCACATCCAAATCTCAAGGTCATTTATTGTCGAACCCGCTTGCGGAAAGCGAGACATAGTGATCACAATGACGTCCGGGTGTTCGTCCGTCCGTCCGTCCGAAATCTGCGTTAATGTTTTTAAATACCTTATATCTCTGCAGTCCTAAGTCACATTGACTTGAAACTTCATATGCTTATTAGTCATCATCCATATATTCATTCTGTGTCCCACTCATGCGGCCCCTGTGTCCCTATGTCAAGGTCAAATGACTTAGAAGTTTGCGTTAAAGTTTCTGTAAAAATTTGCGTTAAAGTTTTCACATACCTACTATCTCTGTAACCGTAAGTCAGATTTGCTTGAAACTTTGTATGCTTATTGGGCATCAAACTTCAAATAAATACACTCTGAGACCATCAAATGCCTCGGCGGGATCGACATGCCGGCCGCGGCCATCTCGTTTACTTTTAATGTTCACCGGTTTTGTAACACAAATGCATTATTGTTTTTTCACAATATCTCTTTAACCCCTTGCCAGACTTTGATGAATATATGTCACATCAATGTTTATCTACGGATGATGCTTCATTACGCACATTCCCCCATCCAAATTCTGAAGGTCAAGGTCATTTATTTACTTTTAATGTTCACCGGTTTTGTAACAGAAATGCGTCAAAGTTATTGTTTTTTCACAATATCTCTTTAACCCCTTGCCAGACTTTGATAATATTTCACATCAATGTTTGTCTACGGATGATGCTTCATTGCGCACACCCCCACATCCAAATTCTGAAGGTCAAGGTCATTTATTTACTTGTAATGTTCACCGGTTTTGTAACAGAAATGCGTTAAAGTTATTGTTTTTTCACAATATCTCTTTAAGTAAGTTAAGATCCTTGGGTGAAGCATTTTCAGATTTGGTAAAATGATAGTCCTCGCTTAATCCAAGATGACCGCCATCTAAAAATAGCACAATTTTTTAAAACACATATGAACTCAATGTCAGATTCTCCTCTGGTGTTCATGGAGTCAGGTGAGCGAATTAGGGCCATCATGGCCCTCTTGTTATGATTAAGAACTTGTTTTTATGTGTTACAGGTGACAGTTCCATGGCAGTCCATGCTTGAGCCGCGGCTGATATCATAAACATTGACCGATGGTGACCAGACTTTAGACTGAGTGACCAATCATCCAATGTCATTCTGTGCTGAATTTTCTCACTATACAATGCGCATTACTGGTTCTACCCATTCTGTAATTCATTGTTAAAGCCATAATTAGGGCCCCGCCGAGAATGGCGGTGCCCTATAGGTGAAAATCGGCGGTGCCGTATAGGTTTCGCCTGTCTGTCCGTCTGTCTGTCCGTCCGTTTATTTTTTTTAAAGATTTTGTACGAGTTTCTCAAGTCACTTATAATTTCTGTTTGCCTGATCGTACATCCTTCCGTCTGTCTGTTTATTTTTTTGAATGTTTTTGTAACAGGCTTCTCAAATCACCTATAATTTCTGTTTGCCTTCAGCTATTATCTTCATATTGTACACATGCATTAGTTAGTAACGATACATCCTTCGACATTAATACAATTGCCCTCACTACTGATCGTACGTCTGTCTGTCTGTTTATTTTGTTGAAAGTTTTTGTACGAGTTTCTCAAATCATCTATAATATGTTCATATTTGACACATGCTTTACTTGAGTAACGATACATCCTTCCACCTTCCCTCGCTACTGATCGTACGTCCGTCCGTCCGTCTGTCTGTTTATAAGTGTGTCGATAGACCACATTTTCTAGTTTCTGAAAATAATTCCCCTTTCTGATAAGTGGAATAGTCTGAAAACTAACATGGGAGTGTCCATTTCACTTTCTTAGGGGTGAAACGGTTAAATTTGCAATGTATTATAAATATGAGAGAAGTGAATAAATCATGTTTTCTATTTGGCAGTTGGTTATTTCTTCCACTGTATACCATTGAATCTGCTGTCAGTCACCCACCCCCTCCTGAAGGATAGTCTTAGACAGTCCCAAATTCTCGGACATTATGCCAACGCAACGATAGTTGTCGGCATATTGTGTTTACCCTATTCGTCCGTCCGTCTGTCAGAAGACAATTTTCCTTGTCCGGCGAACTACTTCTACAGTTTTTGGCTGTCTCACCGATCCATCCGCAGTTATGCCCCTTTTTTGACTCTGAAAATTATATTTTTTTCCTTATCTATTTCTACAGTTTTTGGCCGATTCTCTTCATACTCGGTATACATCCCAACCATCAAGTGGAGGAGTGTGTAGCTGATTTACTTTAACAGAGGCTTATAGTTTTTTTCGCGCCTGCTTTAGCGGCGCTTTTTCCGTCTGCGTCGTACGTCGTCGTCCGCATCGTCCGGTTTTTTGTAAGGCAAATGCGTTAAAGTTATTGTTTTTTCACAATATGTCTTTAATCCTTTGCCAGACTTTCATAATATTTCACATCAATATTTGTCTACGGATGATGCTTCATTATGCACACCCCCACATCCAAATTCTCAAGGTCAAGGTCATTTACTTACTTTTAATGTTCACCGGTTTTGTAACAGAAATGCGTTAAAGTTATTGTTTTTATGCCCCCACCACCGAATGGTGAGGGGGGCATATAGTGTTGCCGGCGTCCGTACGTATGTACGTACGTCCCTAAACCTTAACGCTCGGGTAAATGGCTTATAATTTCTGTTTCCTTGGTCGGATCTGCTTGACATTTCACACACACAGTGCTCCAATAGTCCTCTGCCACCCTGTGACAAATCCACATTCGTCCCGCCCCCGCTAAGACCAGGGTCGAGGTCACAGACTTGGTGCGTTTGAAAGAACGCTCGGGTAAATGGCTTGTAATTTCTGTTTCCTTGCTCGGATCTGCTTCACATTTCACACACACATTGCTCCAATGCTCCTCTACCGCCCTGTGACAAATCAACATTCGTCCCGCCCCCGCTATGCCCAGGGTCAAGCACACAGACTTGGTGCGTTCGAAACCTTAACGCTCGGGTAAATGGCTTATAATCAAATATGCCTCGTTTTCTTTGGCTGCCAGCGGGGGCATTCGTGTGCCGACAGGCCACATTTCTAGTTTCACAATATCTCTTTAACCCCTTGCCAGACTTAAAATGTTCGCTGTCCCACCGTTCCATCCGCAGTTATGCCCCTTTTTTCCACTGAAAATATGTTTTTCTCCAATCACTCACTCGGTGATTGCTGTTGTATTCATGAATGCTCAACAGCTGTGGCATTTTGTTTTACAAACACTTTTCTAGTTTAAGTAATGAGAATTGCTTTTCTCTTGACGTTTCATGACCTTGATCCTTTTAATCGTCACTGTCGCAATGGGGATGGATTGTGGCCTAGGGGTTAGAACACCTGACTTCCGATGGTTGTGGGTTCAAACCTCGCCTTGTGCATCAAAAATCTTTCATAGTATTTCCATCCCACTGGTCTGCTGGATGAGACTTTAAACTGTGGTCTCGTCTCTATATGACGCTAGCTGTTGGTGGGACGTTAAACCCTTTCACTTTCACCTTTTCACAGTCGCAATGTCATTGAAACACATGTATACTGTGCATGTTTGTAAAAGTTTTAGTGTTCATTATGTCTATGGGCTTATCCATATTTTAAAAACATAATCTATAGTTATTCATGTAGTATGGGTCATAAGAATACTACACCAAACTTTATGATTGAAACTGCAACAAAGATCATAGTGGCTCAAGAAATAGGGCACATTTATACAAATCCATTTAGCTAGAACCCCCTCCCAACACCCCATCTCTCTCATACGCACACATGGTAACCGAAAACTCAAAAATGTACTAAAACACCATTGCATTGACAAAGAAATCGTGCTGCCTACAGAAATGGTATATATGTCCGCAAACACTTAAATATTCAACAAAATGTCATGTTTTTTATTTTGAAGAATGCGTAGTATATATGGTCGCTCCAAAAAAGGATTTGAACCTCCCCTGGCAATGCCCTTGGCGATCATTGAATTGCACAGGCCATTTCACGTCGAAATATGCACTACCATTGTTAAATAATGACATGAATACTGCTTCATGTTTTACCCGGACTGTATAATAATAAGAAACGGTAAAACAGTTGGTGGATAATCCGGTTGATGTATTTGCTAATAGTAGTTTCACTGAAAACATATAAAAAGAGAGAGGGTGTGTTTTATTGGATCAATATAATCAGTGAATTGATATTTTGTCAAGTGTCGACCAGGCTAGATGATATTTGTTAACACAATAAATAACTTTCTATTATTGACAAATATGTTTTATTTTATAGAAAAATAAAGTACGGAAATCAGAATTTGTATCTATGATACTGTGTAAAACGTGTGTGAGATGTATCTACCTGTTCAATATATATAAGACCATATATAAGACCATAATTAGCTTGGTATAAATTACTTATGTGTATAGATTATGTAATTAGATATAAGATATGTATATGCAAACCAATTGGGGTATTAATTTTTTTGAGAAAGGGAATCGTGTGGTAGTGTTAGTATTAATAGAAACATGTAAGTGACTAGTTACGTCATTGCAGAACCTGGGAGTGGCCAGTCCGTTTTAGTTGTACCGTCTTGCAATGTAGATTTTAATGAACTGATTTTAATGATTCAGAATTTAATGAACTTATATTGAAATAATAGAAAAGGAACGTTGCTTCATGTTTTACGAGATCACAGTAAGTGTAATAATAATAATAAACAGTACAGCACTATGTCAAGGGAGTCCCCCACGCCACATATGTTCAGGGATGGCAACCACAGTTATCAAACTGGCTATGTACAAATATACAGTCGCATGCTGTCTGTGTGGAGGTCGGTGTCGTTTTGGCTCTGGATTTCCCAGAGTGTTGCCTGGATGGAATATAAAGCCCGAGGAGACTGATACGGGCGGCCAGCAACTAGCACTACTGACGAACAAGAGAGGATCACTTGCAGGGCGCTCTACCACACTATAGGCATAGGGGGCTTCTGAAGTTCTCCCCACCTGTAACTATGGCAGTTTTGTATTGTTGCCGACAATTAGATCCATCTTTAAAGGTACAGGCCCGCTCAGTAGGCACACACTGTTCTTTATATCAGACATCATCTGGGACATTTTCTAGCAAAATATACATTCATTCACCATTACCCCACATATTGATTGGCATTATTATACACTTATATCAGACGTAAGTTTCCACACTGATATCAGGCGCGATAACCGTGTTTCCTTAAACTGTTAACGGACATTACTATTTATTTTGTGTACCTATTTGTTTTTTGATGTGCAATGATCATATTTTATAATCTGTCGAAAATATTTTGTCGGGTGACGCATTTAATTAGTATAATTAAAAAATATTGTGCCTCATTTTCATATGAAAATAGCCTGATAACACTAACATAATCGCTACCATAAAATAAATATTACTATATGATTATATCTGTATAGCGGGCACTTGTAATTTTTAGAACTGGTGGAATAGTGACACTATTATACACTTATTTAATTACTATAAAGAGCATTTTGTGCCTACTGAGTGGACATGTGCCTTTAAGTTGACTATATGACCATGATGTGTGCAAGTAAGGAAATATCGGTCTAAACTTGCCAACAGCTGGTGGTTTAACTGGAAATGTGGTGACATTTATTGATGGTATAACGTACTTGGTAGTAATGAGAAATGTACTAGTAGAAGTAGTATATTCTGGTTATTTCCTGGACATACTAGTATCTCGAATAACCTATGAAATATGTTCTTGAAAAAGTAGAGAACAATATATCGAAAGAAGACTCGTGTAGCCTATTTCACAAACAAGTTGCAAAGTATACTTATCTTACTAAGTATGCTTAATTTTGAGGGAGAAATTTCTTAATTCTTATTATACTGAATCAAAGTTTATTACATTCATGTTGGCTGTGATAATGTAATAAAGTAAGTATACTAATTATGAATCCTTTTAATCATCAACTATATGCAGTCGTTAGTTGTATATGAAATAATGCATTTCGGGAAAAATAAATGATTACTCCCTCAAAGTATACTTAGCTACATAATTATGCTTAGCAATTGTGGTGAAATCGGCTACTGAACCCACGTAAAGAAGAAACTAACGCAATACGTCATGATAAATAACCGCGCACAACAGTGATCGATGAGCCTTCAAACCGTGCACATGGGTAGATATCAAACTAAGAATGTGGGACAACTCTCATCTCGCAGCTTCTGGGGTTATCCCCTGGATGATACACGAGATCAGACTGCAATATATGCGTAATCCCATAGCCTTTTGGTGCTATTTGGCAACAATGTCTGGAGAAGCTGCTTTGTTGTGCACACCTACCCACGCACACATCCATATTCGAATAGCCAATATAATAGCATACACTTTCAAATATTGCAGCTCCCTCTTACGATGATTAGGTACATGTGCGCTGTAGGTGCAGCATCATAAGCGGCGGAAGCCGAACATTATTGGGGGGGGGGGCCCAATGTTGAGGGCCCGATAGCGCTAGGGGGGTCCGGGGGCATGCCCCCCGTAAATTTTTGAAATCCAAGTGGTGTGAAACGCCATTTCCTGCATTCTCAGCAAAGTTCTCAGCAAAGTTCCCAGTACTCATGATTACACAAATATATTAGAATAAAAAATCCAAAATTTACAGAATTATTGGGGGGCTAGGCCCCCCCCCCCAACAAACTTATTGGGGGGCCTAGCGCCCCCCCCCCCCCCCCGCTTCCGCCGCCCCTGAGCATTGGGGAAATCGTGTGGTTAATGCATTGGTAAATGTCGGGTCTAACCGTTAACAACAATTCAGTGGCTATAACCTAGAAATAATTCGGACATGGGGAACCATTTCTAATATGGAATGAGATCGAATTATGGTATTGTTATGCAATCAAAACGAAGTACACTCGAATTACATGGTGTATTACGGCACGTTGCACTGGTATATTGTAATCTCAGCCTACGACGACAGAGCGGATGACCCGAGCTATGTAAACGTGCACACATGTAGATCAGATGCAGGCGCGTAGCTGCATTAAGGCACTGCAGGCCCGGGCCTGCAGAATTTTCGAGAAAATGGAAAAAATAATGTGCCAGAGTGCATCATTTACCTTCTAGTTTCGATTTTTTTTTTTTGGGGTGGGGGGCATGCTACCAGACCCCCATAGCATACTCGCACCCACGGTGCTCGAAGTCGTCAACCGGGCCTGCAGATTCAAATTGGCTAGCTACGCCCCTGAGATGGGCTTCTACCCCATCATATCCTAAATCCTTGGATAAACCAAAGGCTGTTTTGTCACGTGGATGATAAACGATCCGTATAATATAGATGGGCCGCGCTCAGCCTTAATGACACAATTTTTGATTTTCACTTTTTTTACATTTTCTGATGCGGACACCTTTCACCTGTTTTATCTCACTTGTTGTAGCACCATATGAATCATGCACGGACAAAAACGTAACGTCATCGAGAAAATGACGTTATTGAAACGGCGACGTTTGTACAATGGTCAATGCAACACAACAGCTTACAGTAGAAATGAGTGTTGATAGTCTCATTGAATGTAGTCGAGTAGTCATTTTGTGAACCTAGACATTGTGTTTCCTATAAACTTTTTTTCTTGATTCATACTCCGACAGATATATACAGCAAATTTAGCTTTGTTGCCCAAGCGGCAACCTTGGGCAAATCTCGTAATTTGCATAAATCCAAGATGGCCGCCAGTCACCATTTTGAAAATCTAACTTTTTACCTACTTGTCATACAATGATGTATAATATGTCTTTATATAGGTTTTCGTGTACGTAGAACCGTTTTCTGCAATACTATTGTTAATTGGATGTCATCATAAGGGTCTAGAGGTAATTGTAGGGTCAAATTTTACCTTTTTATGCAAAATGTTTATTGCAAACATTGTTATGAACCATGAAAATCATATTTATTTGCAACTACAATTACTCTATGAAGTAAGTATGTAAATACTAATGCAGAGTGATACAAGCAACTTTAGAATACCATTATATTTGACAGAACATGAACCGGTTCAGAATATATGGCACTTTATACATTATTCTGGAATGATATGATTTTTGTCAACGGTTCCAACCTATAAACACATCCTTACTCATATGATAATACTTAGATTATATTTGCAATATTAATCAGATAAGATAAAGAAAACGTCATCGCAATGGTATACATTAATATGCATAATACATATCAATGTATGCCATTACTGTTAATGCATGTACATGCATATACATACATACACATATTCTTTGAAACCTTTTTTATTTACTCCCATTCATCAATCAGATACTCGATGTCAAGTACATCAAAGAGCGCGCCATTACAAATGTCACCATTCTCCTGAATACAGTCTTCAAAATCATCTTCAACATCATCTGCCTCAACAACTTCCTCAACATCCCCTGTCGTATCACCTGCCTCCAATTTCAGCTTCCCTCTTAGTATGCGGATTGCAGCAACCATCCTCGCCAGAACAGTTGCAGTATGATGTGCATGACATATCTTCTTTATAAGACCCAGAAGTCATGCACATCTTTCCATGTGCTTTGCACTGACAATTAAGTACATGATTCAACTGTAGTGGAGTGTGTTCACCTTGATGAGTGACCCCGGACTGGAACCCCGCCACGCATCTCCCAAGTGGGTGATGTCATTCGACTCGTTTGATGGGTCTTGTTGGCTTGCCGCTTTCCACGACATTACCTGAAGATGGGCACGTCGCATGTGCATGAGTAGATTGTCGGATGTTTGGAGGCAGCACCTTCATTTTATAACTTTTCTTCTTTCTGGCAAAATGTTTGGTGCAGGCAGCTTCTATTGAAGTTCCCGGTGGCAAACCAAACAGAGCTATGAGGAAAACCGTTGGCGTCTCCATCAGATCGTCAGTGGTGGCACCAACTTCGATGGCCTAACACATCAACTAAGTCTAAACAGTCTGCAGTAAGTAACGTATTCAGTGCTTTAGCCTTGCCTTTGTCATATGGGTATGATGGAGTGTCGCACTCACTGATGGCTTGCATACCCAGTAATTCCAAACATTTGAGACCTAGCTCAGTACAAGTGGCATTAATATCTAACACTGTCCCGTCCCATCTCTCCATCTGCACCATGCATTGTAGCTCCTCTCGATAAAACCAATACACCAGTAGGACAAACACACCTGTGTCAACGCTAGGTATGCGGATAACGTTCTTGCCATAGTTTGCATCTTCAAGGACATAATATATCATGGTGATGTCTGCCACATCATGGCTAAACACACCGTCGTCCAGATTCTCCATGGTTATCTACTCTCCTATGGAGAACTTGGACACAACACTCACCAGTCCCTTCTTGTTATTCTTGTTCTTCAAAATTAAATCTCTTTCGGGCAGAGGACTGGTGATAGAGAGATTGTAGTTGATTATTTGGCAGATATTTCTTGATCCTTGTCAACGACACCTTATGGAATCAGATATGAAGGTCTACCGCCATGAGGCCACACTATTTGATAAAATAGCTGCTGACTATCTCAGCAGCTGTGGGTGAGATCTCAACAACACCGAGACGCTTTGTTAGCGCCGATTTATTGCATTTGTGGAAGCAACCCCCCTGTTCGTCGATAAGCAATGGTGGTACAGCACAAAGTTCATAGTGGACCAGTGGCCCAAGTTCCAGCTGCCTCCTCCGTTGAACAATTAACAGAAGACGTAGAAAAATGGTTTCAATGTCGATGACTGGCACTATTTGTTTGCTCTTGTCTAATAAGGTCATATAATCTGCATGGAAGACTGCTGATGTATTTGCTGTCCAATGCTGATCCAATATCGACAGAATCAGCCACATTCACTTCATCATTGTACAAAATAGGACGGTGTACTTTCAGTGGATGAGGATATTTCTCCACCTCTTCTTCAACAAAAGCCCCGTCATCTGCATCCAATATACGGCGATGCTTCATCTCCTCCTTGTACTGTGTCTCTGTGGACTGATCTCATGAGTTAGTATACTATATACAGTCAACATTGTCAGACACATGTAGGGTAATGGGGAAGTCGTCGATCCACTCACTAACAAGTTCAGGAGATAAAGGCATGCCCTTGAGAGACCCTTTTCCTATATTGATAGCAGTCTGTTCTCCAAATTGGTCAGCTGAGACTCCGTTTCAGTATCAAGTGAACGCATCTCCAGAAGGTATTGGGTAATATATCGTGCATAGTGTGCTTGTCCAGCGAGTAAAATGTCTGTTCCATGCGTTCCATGAAATATATATCTGCTTCTCTCACTGTACACTCAAATTGGTGGACAATGAGTGTCGGGAGAAGGAAGCTATCTACCCAGTGAGGACCAGTCAGGTGGAGGCGAGCAGTTTCCAGATACTGATCTATCTGCTCCAATGGCTTTGGGCCTGTACATAGAAACCGCCTCAATAGAGCCGCTGTTGTGTTCCGGAATGCCCTCATGGGTTTCACCCAGGACTTACCATTATATATACCTGTCAGGCCACGGTATGCTGCAGCAATATACGTTTCAATAGCCCTTCATTCATTTTGCAATACAGCTGTTGAATGACTGTATAATATGCATTCCTCCGGGATGAAGGACTACATTCTGGAACTGCATTGGCTGATACCAGCATATTTGCTTGGTCGCAGAAAATAGCTGCATGTCCATGCTCAGATGAACGCGTTTCATCCCCATATCCACCAGTGACTGTTGCATGTAAGCATGTGTTGTGAGAATAGTATCTGGGTGAGAGGGTGGGGCATCAATCATAGGCTCAAACATGTAGGAACTCGCACATTTGAGTACACCGCTACCTCTGGCTAGTTTGCTAGTCTGGACCCAGACTGAGACAGCTAAGCCACATGACATCATTTTCGGTGACACCTGTCAGACTGGCCTGGCGGGCAGCTACCTCAGTGTAGCTATTCCCCCTAGCTTTGATAGTGGCCACAGCAGTGGATGCTCTTTTTAGGACCAGTATAGTGTAAAAGAGGAATTAATAGAGTATTCCTCGCAGGTTTAGTCTGCTTGAATATAAGACGAGGGAGCATAACACTACCGATACAGGACTGACTGCTGCCAACATCAATGATGCCTACTGGATGTCTCTGGAATTCGGTTGTATCGTGGACTGAGAAAGTACTGGCGCAGTCGTTGAAACCAATATACAGGTTCATTGAAACCGCACTTGTTTGGTAATTGTGTTTATCGATTATCATGGATCTCTTGATTGTGTTATTTGTTAAGTAAATTACATTGACGTGTACAACAACTCACAAATATCAAATGTAACTTGGTTGCATTTTTATACCATTCGTAGCCAGGCATGGTACCTAAATTTCAGCAACTGACATGCATACTTTCATTACATGTACCCCTATTATGAGCGTCAGAACAGCAGTGTCGTGAATTTAGAAGAATTATTCTCAAATCATATCTCAAGTGTCCACAATGTTGTGTGACTGAATTCTCGCTTATTTCTAGTATTTAATTCAGTTTTGTTGTTAAAATAGCGACAAAAATAGGATTTTGGGCGCCATCTTGGATGTAAAAAAGTGAGAACAAACATTCCATTAGCCTTAATACTAAATATAACATCGTAAAACGATTATGCACACCCCAAAACAAATAACAAATTGTATTATACATCATTATATGACAATTAGTTTTGTATTAAAATTTTGAAAATGGCGACTGGCGGCCATCTTGGATTTATGCAAATTGCAAGAGTTGCCCAAAGTTGCCATTTGGGCAACAAAGCTAAATTTGTTCTAGGGAACCATATATTAAAGATGAAACAACAATAAAAGTTTATAGGAAACAGAATGTCTAGGTCCGCTATGGAACACATAGGAGTGCCTACTCGACTAATGTGCTTGCTGTAAACTGTATTTGCTGATAAGTTACACTAAATGTATCTACAAGTGTTAGTATGCATACTATGATCTATCAAACATTTATCAGAATAAAACTATGATATGTACATGTAGTGAACAAAACAAACGTACCACTATCGATTTTAAATCTATAATTAGCCGTTCTAACTGTGGCTTCGTAATTTGCCACCATTGTGTCGTCAGAAAGATACATTGTAATTATTTCAGAATTGACGTCATTTACAGTTAATTGTGACGTCATGTATTGATTTAGACAATACGTCACCAAAGACCAAAAAACTAAACGGCATTCCTGGTGTTGGAAATTGTAAATTATATGCACATCGTATCAGTACGTGATTGAAACAAATGCATTTTATCTCTGTAGAAATGAATGAACAGAATTTGGTTAGGCCTATGGCTGCACATATCAATGACTTCAGCGCCTGATGCGGTCTAGAGGGTAGTCGGACACCCCCGGGAATTTTTAAACAAAATAAAAATCGACTGTCCATTCCACGACTCTCGGAATTAAATTTACATCTCAGAAAGCGGGAAGAACATTTTCCTGTGTAGCCAATATGACTGGCGGACGGGCTAATGTGCATGTACCCCGTACTAGCAGGTAGCAGGTCTATGCTGCGCTGACCCCCACTCCCTCGACTGGCCACCACCGCCACTGCCGGGAAAATGTGGAGATGTAACATACATGGTTGTATAATTGTTACATGTCCCGATAAAAATACCGGCAGTATATTATCTCGTCGGGAATAATTAATTTGAAAATTAAATGTGCAATTTAGTTTTGTTGTGTTTCAGAAAAAGTACATTCAACGCCTTTGTAAACAAAGAAACAGCCATGCTAACAACAAGGATTCACGTAGGGGATAACCCGGCGCCCCCCCCCCCCTCCACCCACCCCTAAAATTTGGCGAGTAAATATATTTTTGCTCTAAAATGCGCCATAACGTAGCAAAATGGGGTGTAAATATCAAACATATTCCGGAGGGCATACCGCCGGACCCACCTAGCAGTCTCCCCAGCTCCGCTTGGTCGACGAACAAACGGTGCTAGTTCGAAAGTATAGTGAAACTATTTCAATTAAGAAATCCCGCCCCGCCCCACCCCCACCCTAACCTGAAATCCTGGATCCGCCCCTGAAAAAGCACCGTGGCGGACGTACATGTATTTTGCATAACTGCACGCTATAACACTATTAGTATTAAAACTCCTATGACCAATTGGTCTGCTTGACACCTGTGACTAGTGACAAACCTGGGTATGAAGCAGAGCAACGGAAATTGCATTTATCCATGTAATATATAGTCACCATTAAACGATACATTCCACACACATCATAAACCCTGCATATATACTTCACAAGTGTCTGATGCATCTGGGTTGACTGACCAGAAATACCACTGGTCACTTAACTGGTTTATCATGGGAAAGAGGCTGGGAAATGACAATCACATACATTCGAACTGTAATCGCCATTAGTAATGCAATCCAAACACAACATAAACCCTGCACGTACGTTTTCACAGGTGTCAATGATGCACATGGGTTGAACAACTTGAAATACCCCAGGTCATTTACAAATTGGGTACTAACCACGTACATGGACTCGAGCTCAGTTTGTGAAAATAAAGGAACACTACAAGTAAATGTGTGAAAATGTCATTTATTATTAAATGACTCAACTTAGATATTAACTTGCAGTTGTATGCATAACATTGTTTTATACAATGAACACCCACAATCAAAGTACTCTTTTTAGTATTCCACATTATCTTTTAGATTTCATGCAAATTTATCACAAAGGTGGGGTAAATTTCCGCCACAGCCACAGGCTCTTTGATGCATGTGGCGCCCCACCAACACTATGTCACAGTCAGTGATTTACACACTAAATTTGTCCCGATCACAACATTGATTTTGTTGAAATTACGCTCCACACCCTGCGACTATTGTTCGAAGCGGCTCATTTAAATTTAGACGCGTTTAATACATGTGCGTTTGCTTTATATTATTTACACGCCTCCGACTAGAACGGCCCTTTGATAACAGACAAAGCACGCTGACGTACATTATTTAGTACAATGTAAGAAAATTAACAACAGTCTGGCAAAGTCGGACTTCTTAAATGTGTAAATGTTGGAGACATTGGCATCTGTTCAGTCTGATCAGTGTCTGCAATGATTGCAAATATACTAGTAAAATTACTATATGTACATTCATATAACCATATTTACAAGTGGTAATTTTAAAGAATATTTACATTGTTATCAAACGGCAATCGTACGGCTGATTCAATGTGATATTTTTGAAAGTCGCTAAATATTACGTAACACCGTACACGTAAGTGGTAGCAGATACAGATAGAAATCAGTAGGCTACGTCCTTGCAATGGTGGCTACAATTATGTATTACAATTATCATGATTATTGTGTCGCAGTAAATATGCATGCGACACAATACCAACACACTAAATACTAAAACAGGTTTGGCCCAGTGTCACCATGCTGCGATATGCCAGGAGCGGCGTATATTTTGGCACTACCATAATTTTACATCTGTGATACGCTTATTTTTCTGAAAATTTCCAAATCGTATTTTTATGTTGATTGTTTAAACATTCGACAGGCGAAATAGTAAATTAAACGAATTAAGCCCTGTGCCCAGTTCTATTTGTTACATAATACTGATTCTGTGATGGTGTTATCTAAAAATTACCGGTTGTATGGTTATTTAGTTTCAAATGTCAGGGCACAAGTCGTCCATATATTATAAAAAATAATCGACAAAATCACTACGTGTTTCCTTAAAGGAAGCCGAAAAAAAACAGACAACTGTCTGAACCACTATGGAAACAACTGTAAAATTCTGCTACGCGTATCCAGCATTAAAATGTTTGTGAGCCACAAATAGTAAAGCGTACGGTTATAAATAGGACAACGTCAACTTATTGCAATGACGCAACTATTTCAAGTGTCATAATCCGACGTGACTTTGGTAAATTTAAGCGTAACTTTGCGACGTCATTTTCAGGCTTTCATGACGTTGTCATTAAGGCTGGTTTTCACAAAGCGCGGCCCAGATATATCCCTTTCATAGACCGGCCCATTGTATATGTAGCCCGTTAATATACAGCGGATTGATTGTATTTGTTTTATATTAAATTCGGCGCGAACTCGGCGGCGCGCGCGCAAAAGCACCCCGCTCCCACTTCAAACCCGTGACGCCCATATTTGCCCTATATGCCTACATATATGTCCCATATTCCCACATATATAGTATGTCCATAATATCCCATATAGTTATATCTTAGTTATACTTATATTTTCTGCACATGTATTTGTATTACATGCCTGAGTTATAGTAGGGGGGCAAGCACGCATAGCAATGAATTCTGTTAAACCCGAGAGAGTAAAAGCAACGACTACTTTAAATCAATGTATTATATCATCCTGAACACGAATCCGGTGTCGGTCAATCAAATCAGGTGAGACAAGGTCATTGTTGGGGTCATTAAGTACACATGGGTCAAATGAGTGCAAAGCTCACTCTATTTTGTTAATACAATATGTACTTGCATAACATTACAGAACAATCCGATAAAGTATGTTTTATTGGTGATTATTGTTTTATGGGGCATATACAAAGCAATTCGGTTTGCTCGGACGTCTCTATAGTTGAGAGTATCAACATATTCAAGATGGCCGCAGTAGTAGTAGCATAGGAGAGTCAAAATGATACAAGTTTATATGGAAGCCACCCACCACGTGTGGTGGCTCCCACACGAAACTTGTTATCATTGTTGACTCTCCTATACTACTTGGATTTTCCCCCACTGTTCGGTGGGTATGTATGAGAAGAATGGAACATATTTTTCATCAACCGCGAGACCATATATTTCCGGCATGAGAAGATACACCCTATTAGAGATAAGAATCCCTATGTTATACTCAGTATATATAATAACATAATGGTTCTAGTTAAGTGTGCGTGGTTGAAGACAGGTAGTCACGAGAGATGTTTTCGTACCGGTATTTACGAGTATTGCAAACATCACCGGGCATGGATGAGAAGAGGATCCGTTTGCCTCGCCCATGTCGGCATTGTGGGGTAGGGACCAAATCCGAGTCACTGCTATGTCCACCATGCGGTGGCACTCAGGCTACTCATCGAATGGTTAACAAGGAAGTACGTGCTCGCAAGTATTATCGTTTAGTAATAATTGAAATCGGGAAGTCAGTTAGAAAGATAGAATCGATCTGATGTGTAGTTTTGATAAGTCACGGTGTTTCAACACATAAACGCCGAAAAAAAAACATTATCAAACTTAATTTATAAAATTGGAAATTGAACAGAAAAAACACTACACATATTATTAGATAAAATGGATAATAAAAGACAATGTGAATTGAAAGCTTATAATGACTGTGTTGAAGAAGGGGGTTATAGTCCTATATATAAATTCTATAAATTGAAAACACTAGGCGATATCGAATACATGAAATATCCGCGTAATTTATTACGCTCCGATAAAAACGTTGCATTTACAATATTATACCGGCAATTATGAGAACTATACAAGAGGCAAATACAAACATTAAGACGGATAATGCGTATCGGATATGAAACTAAGGTGTATTATATAAAATTGTTAAAACCCAACGATTCGTTTACGAATATACATTTCTACGATATCGCTTATAAAGATATTGAAAAATTATTATTGAACAGAAAAAAACACTTATAATTAATTTATGTTGTAATCACAACACCGAGTTCGAGCCTCGGTGGGACCTAAAACTTTTTTCTTTTTTGTTTTAAATTATTTAATAAAATATCACAATTTCTGGATGGTGGTGCTGTAACATTTCCTCCGACTTTATTTCCAAGTTTTACCCTAAATTTATCCCAATCAGTACTCTCAATCTTGGGCATGGTGCCGCGCGCTTTGATTCTAATATCATTTTTTTAATTCTTCATATCTCCCCATTTCTTCCACCACGGATTCAAACTCTAAATTTGATATTTCATTATCAGTCAACGCTTTGGACACTATAACGTCGATGCTATTTTTCTTAGACCTGGCGAGAACGGATATTCTATCGTGTTTTCTACATTTTTTCTCGAGTTTTCCACCTGACGCCCTAATTACCATACAAAGTATTCCAGATAAAACGGTAATTCCACTCAAAACCCCTGCAAGTGGAACCGTTACAATTGTAGATAGCGTTGCAGCAGTCCCCACACCACTCATTACAGATAAACTTGCCAGAACCATACTAGATGCTTCAGCTATGTTCGCCGCGTGCTTATATTTTTTAGCGTTTCTTTTTCTATTTCTATGTTCTCGAACTAAAATATCCTGCATAGCGACGATATTATCCAACCTAAAATCTAAACTTCTTTCGTAAATTGGATTGGTATTGACAATTGGAAGCGGTGATTCGTTCATGATTTTCAATATATTAATATTTTACAAATTAAGTTCAATTAACAATGAGACAATAGTTGAAGAACTCGCTGGGTCACGGATTTTCGTAACAAAGTTAATCACACTACCTTCGGAAAGTCTAATTAGATCATCACCGGCGAACAAAACCACCGACGAACTATCTCCAGCGAGTTTAGTGACTCCAATTGCCTGTTCTTCCCCATCCAGTACAAGATTTATCATGACCGCGCCCATAGGTTTACCATTAGCATTAACCGAGCAGACCGCCATTCGGAGAAGTGTACCTGGAGCTGTCATGGCGTATCCCCCATATTTATTACTCGCTTTGGCACCGAACGAATATTTAGAGAGCCGCTCAACCAATGGGCCCCGCTTCTCAGCCCAAACTGTTATGACACGTTTTTGCGTTTTCATTGTTTTCAACAATCTGGCAAGCCCCCCGATAGAGGTATGGGCCTCAGCACGAATCTTTTCAGAGGCCTCCTCAAGCGCTTTGGTTGCGGCTCTACGAGCATGTTTCAGTTTATCGGAAACTTCGGTTATTTTCTCGTCTAGTTCAGTAAGTGCCGCTTCTCTGATGAGAGAGTCCTCTGAACGCAACACCCCATAAGCCTCCGTAATGGTCGCCTGGTGGTCTTCTAGGGCCTTTTCAACACACAACCGGGCCTATTTTTGAAATTCAGTTATTTTTCCGTCTAGTTCAGCAACCGCCGCTTCTCTGATGACAGAGTCCCCTGAGCGCAACACACCATAAGCCTCCACAAGGACCGCCTTGTGGTCTTCTCGGACCCCCTCAACCCCCAACCGGGTCTCTTTCCGAAATGCGGTTATTTTTCCGTCTAGTTCAGTAAGTGCCGGTTCTCTGATGAGAGAGTCCTCTAAGCGCAACACATCATAAGCCTCCGTAAGGGCCACCTGGTGGTCTTCTCGGACTCCCTCAATACCCAACCGGGCCTCTTTTCGAAATTTGGTTATTTTTCCGTCTAGTTCAGTAAGTGTTGCTTCTGTGATGAGAGAGTCCTCTGAGCGCAACACCCCATACGCCTCCGTAAGGTCCGCCTGGCGGTCTGCTCGGACTTTCTCAATACCCGTTCGGACTCCATCAAGATCCAACCGGATCTCTTTCCGAAATTTGGTTATTTGTTTTCCTAGTTCGGTAAGTGCCGCTTCTCTGATGAGAGAGTCATCTGAGCGCAACATCCCATACATATCCGTAAGGTCCGCCTGGTGGTCTTCTCGGGCTTTCTCATGCCCCAACCGGGTCTCTTTCCGAAATTCGGTTATTTTTTCACCTAGTTCGTTTAGTTCTGTATGCGTTTCTTCACGACTTTGTGTATTCACAGCCAGGGCATATTCTCTAAGTTGTGATAGTAGACTCTTGTGAATCTCGTCCGTGGCCACCGATATAGTTCTATTGATCAAGGCCTTTGTTGTTTGGGTAGTTAAACAGTCGCTCTCTGTCGGGATGAATCCCCCTTCTGTCGGTTCCAAATTCTTTGAATTTGTCACCCAATCGGAAGAACTACCTGGTCCGTATATACTCATTTTCAATAATGTTGATAATATATATTACGAACATGCGTTTAATTATAATTTTCTTAAAATTAATTAACTTGAAATTTCTAGGACGACCGAAATCAGGTAATAGTTATTCAACTTTCTCGCTTGATCATCAAGAATAGAGACCTTAAATTCGTGGATATGTCCCGATTCCAAAACTTTCATCTCGGTGTGTGGGAAGTCTAAGGTCACAGTCTCCCCAAAGAAACAGTCGCTGGCGGGCACAGTTTTTAGTAATGTGCTGGGATCGCCGTCTACCATGTTGTACGATGTGTTCAGCTGATCCAGGTGCACCCTGAGAGTTTTCGTGGTGGCGAAGTTTACTGGGGTCGTGCCGACGTGCTCGCCCGTCTCAAATACTCCATCATCGTTGGCAGGGTGTGTTATTTTAAATCCTAACAGTGAGCCCAACCCCGGTGAGACCCTTAAACGCCCATTAACGGTGAATGTCGCAAGCCCCGTGGTTTTCGAGACTGCGAGAGTGGCTATGCCATCAAGCTTCGACGCGACAAAAGCTTGGAGATCTCCGAAACTCCAAAGGCCATGAGGCACTATGGCATCTGGACTATCTATGAGTCTAGTTATGTCTGTTCTATCTAGGCGTTCGAAGTCGACGTCAGCGGTAACTGTTGTGAAAAACTCGAGCGTTTCAAGGTTTTTCCACCCAACCGTGAACGTGATTGATCTAAGGCCTACCCGGCGTTGTCCGCAGCAGTTGTCGATTAACTTTTGAAGTTCACAACTCTTTTGAACATTAGTGATAGTAGCAAACATAATAATATCTTTCAATGGATACCAAAGCATTTAGCTTTAATTCTAATGCAAAGTACGCGGTCGGAGGTAAATACACACAAAAAGACGTTGTTAACCACCTTGTACACCCAACTGTAACAGTTAGACCGGACAGTGGCTTTTACACCAATTTCCCTAACACGTTTGAGAAATATGTAGTTCCAAAGACTACTAGTCAAGATGTAATACTAAGATGGGAACTTCTGGCAGAACCAGCTAAATTTCGCTGTATGGTGCGCAACGGCCGGATGTGGAGTTTCACATCAAGACCATCTGACATCCAAGAATGTCTACAACTTTCACGTGTATTACACCATTAGGAGGATTCTCAAAGAACTAGGTATTCCACTACCTCAAGACGACGGCTGGGATCCCATTTCCAGCGCATACGAACGTAAGGCGTTCGAAAGATTGTGTAACGAATTTGGGGTTCCAAAAGACGCGGACTGGAGACAGAAAGTATACACCCCAACCAACAGTTTAGGGTTAGTTCACTTTAAAGGCTTAGTTAGTGGTGGGCATCTTGATAAAGTTCCCGCATATTTCTCAGGGTTGTAGAGTGCTCGCGGAGCTACCCACCACCAGCTATACAAATGGCAACATGGACTAAATATAATTATAAGTTGAATACGATGACGTTCGGTGATGAAGTGCTTGGTGGGCTTGCGTGTAAAGACGGTTATTGTCATTGGCTACCTACTAAAGTAGCCCACGTGGAATACCTAGACCTGGGTGATACTCCACAGATGCGAAATGCGTGGACCACATTTATGTTATATAAAAGCACTCGATTTACGCAGGGCAGGGTTATTCGCCTCAACGACTCCATTCGTATGGGCAATCCTCGCCTCACATAAGCAAACGCGCAGCGCTATACTGGGTACGGGAACGGCCTTTGACGCACAAAAACAGTTCTTGGCACTTGTCGAGGACGCCATCTCAGCTAAGGTGGACCTCCAGAAGGCGATCCAGAATTATCAAGACGTTTTGCAGACTGCCCGCACACCGGTAGACTACGCATTTGGAATAGGTCTTTATATGGCGCCGAGCATATGATTTGATACTACGAGACGACCCGGTTGACGGTTACAATAATCAGATCGTAGTCGCAACCACCAATCAAAAAATTGGCCGAAACGGGAACGTGAACACGGGTATCATCAAACTCCCCCCAAGACGGTCGGGAGCGGAGTTGTAAGTGGAACCTATTACGTAAAACACCCAAAACACAAAATGGATACACCTCACTCAACTCCGTTGAACCCAGTACCCCCAATTCACAAATTGGATGCACCATCGAGTTCCCCCAAGCCAATCATCAACAATGTTGAAATTGGAACAGGAGCGGAAACACAAATCGAGATTGGAAGCACAACACACGAGGAGGAGAAATTAGGGCTCGCCGTTGCCCTCGTGGCGATCGGACTACTCGCGCTTTGGTTTTAGGAACTCTCGAGAGAGTAAAAGTAGGAGACCGGCGATTGCCACGATTAAAGCCCAAGTTTTTTGGCGAGCCATAGGGCCGTTTTTGCTAATATAGATAGCAAGTAAGAAACGATACTTCAGATCAGTCCAGGTAGTGCGGCAGCCACCTTTTCGGCTAATTTAGCCAGGAGACTGGCGAGGGCTTTTAGTTGTTTTTTTACCCATTCCTTGACTCCACCGGATGGCGCGGGTGCTGGTGTGGGTGCTGGCGCGGGTGGTGGCGCCGCGCCACCAGTGAAAGCTAGAACTATGGTCGATATAGTCATGCCGATAGCAACGAGGATGCTTGCTATCGTGACACCCTGCTCTCTGAACAGAGTGCGAAGATGCTCACCGAGTGTCGTCTCCTCGTGCAGGACCCTCGAGATTGTTTCGCGGATCCGACTTATTTGTGTGTGGAGAGCCTCACGGCAAGCCGATGCAGCCTGCAAGCGAGCTTCTCTTTCGTCCCGCAACGACCGCAGGCGTTCGGTGATCCGCTCGGTAGATTCTCTCTCGAAACCGGTTTCCCCAAGTTTTCTTTCCTCTATCGCGATATGTTCATCCAGCGCCGTGAGTTTGGAGAGGTTAAGGACCAGTTCGCCCCGGAGTTCGCGAAGAGGTAACGGTGGGTCATCGTTAAACCCTTGGTCGAGGTTGAATATTTCGTCTTTTTCGCTGAACGTGGTCCACACCGTGTGAATAGCGTTCGGTGGCGACACGAGGGATCTCTCTGAGCTCGACCGTTTCTATCGCGATGGCCGTCTTCGCCATAGTTTCATCGGTAGAATTTAGGGCCTCTACAGCGCGGGCGGGCATAATTGTTTTACCCCGCTTCCAATCTGGGAATCCGAGTTCGTTCTTTACGATTTGGCCACCGCCCCGGTTTCCGGCAATGGTGTTCAGCGCTAGGGGTTTTCCAGTATTCATGTTGACGATCTCGACATTTGATGCTTTTAGTCGCAACCTACCCTTCAGATCCAATTCGAACTTGGAGTAGTCGCGGCCGACAGATGGGACCAGACCGATTTCTGCCAAACTGTTGTAGTAGTCGTTTACAGCTCCCTCGAGTAATTCCCGACTTTGACTAGTGGTAGCGCCACCTAATCCCCCCAATTGCGATTGGATTGGAAGTGGAGTCTCTATGAAGGGCGTTTCGTTATTGTTATCATCATCTATGTCATCATCATCCTCATCGATGTAATCGTCTCGGCCAACTTCATCCATGTCAATATCGTAATCAGCCATCTTTATAAGTATATAATTATGTATTAAAGACAAAACCATACGAGTTTAATAGTTTCACTAAATTATGTCTTCGAGTCAATACGGTCGCAAACTCAATCCATACCGCAGACAGCGTGAGCCCCTCGTGCAAAAGGCGTGAGACATAGTGTCGTTATTACGAACAACCCATCGACGATCGACCAGAACCAGCAGCTCTTAGTCAGCTTCCCCAACCTCGGAGCTAACGACGTCATTGTGCCGGGGACTGTTCGCCTCGCTTTCACTATTTCGCTGACGTCGACGGACGCGAACCGAATCGTCGTTCAGAACCTGGGTCGCGCCATCGTCAAGAAGACCATGATAAAGATTTTTGGTAATGAGGTGATGTCGATCGATGACAGCGACGTTTACCATTGTTATCAAGACCTGTGGAAGACGGCGCAAGAGCGCGAAAACGCGGTCTATCAGGGTATTGACACCAGCAAAAATAAGAACGTAACCAAACTTAGAATCGGGGCTGATAACAAGGCAGATAACAACGCGAGTGACAACGCGATCGTGGCCGCTTACGGTAACCGCTTCTACATCCCGCTCGGCTTTGAGTTGCTGGAGAGTCACATGCCCTACTATCAGAGTGCTTTGGCTGACCGCCTCTAATACGAACTAAAGTTCAACGACTACGGCCGAGTTCTCATAGCCACAGACATAGCATCGACATATACGATCGACAATGTTTCGCTGGAGTACGACATGGTCACGATGCCCGAACTCGCGCGATTAATCAGAACCCAGTACGCCGGGCGGGTTGCCATACTTTACGACCGAGTTCTTCGCCATCGCAAGATGACGAAAGACAAAAGCGACACATTGTGGAATATTAACGTCAACGTACCCGCCCGCTCGATGAAAGGTATACTGATGTTGTTCGAGGATGCTCGGTTCGCGCTCGGGGATAGAAAAACCGACAAATTCTATAACCCCAAAATCACAAAGGTAGAGGTGACGATCGAGGGAGTACCCAATCAACTCTACAGCGCGTGTCTTCGCGCGCACCAGCAGTGGGACGAAGTAAGAAAGCAGTTTGCTGCCGGCTCTAAGCGCTCTCCGGAGGTTGCCGCGGTTGCCAAAGACCTGCAGCTCTCGGCCGTCTCCCTCGCGGAGTTAATGAATACCAAATACGCGTTATGGCTAGACATGCGAGCCAGCGACGACGACCAAATACACGGCAGTGGACGCCAAGTTGAGAACGCTAGTGAGGGTGTGACGATCCAGATAACCAAAGAGGCGGATGGAAATGGGCCATTGAACGTGTACTTATATATAATTACAGACGCACAACTCAACATCGAAGATGGTCGATACGTCTCAGCACTCTACTGATTTAATAAAAAAATCATCTAACGATTTATTAATAAAAAATCATTCTAACGATTTAATAAATAATCAACACCAATTCACGATTGGAGATTTAACTCTACCTTCAAACTTTAAAGTTTGTGATGCTCACTCTGCCATAATATGTGGGCAGACAGGATGTGGAAAAACGGTTTTCATCCTCGACTTGCTCGAGGGGTCCTACCACGATGCCTTTCGTCACATTGTGATCCTATGTCCCGCTGTGCGGCACAACGATACTTATCAGCGACGCCCGTGGATATGGACCGACCCTGAGGTATACGTTATTGACCCCGGTGACAGGCTTCACGATTGGCTGCGGGTATTCTACCAAATCTTTCAGGGCGAGCCCACCCTATACGTGATTAACGACTGCTCGGCCAAGGCAGCGATGACCAAAAAGAAGGACATGCTCTCCGAGCTCACATTTTCTGGCCGCCATGCTAGGCAAAGCGTATGGATCTCCACTTAAAAGTACAACGCCGTCCTCAAGGATCTGCGCGAGCAAACGAAATGGGTCGCCCTCTTTCACTGCAAGGACCGAGACTCATTCGATGACTGTCTTTGAGAGAATGACGTTATCCCAACGCGCGAGGAGCACCTGGAGGTTCGACAGATGCTTTCGGAAACTAAGCACGCCAAGCTTCTGCTAAAGACTGATCAACCAACTGCTTATAAAGTTATCAATTAATTACTGAGCAATTACTTAACGCTCGTTAGTAACTGCTGAGTAAATGCTTAACAATGCTTAGCAATTGCTGAACAATGCTGAACAAATGCTTAACAAATGTTGAACAAATGCTGAACAATGGTTAACAATGTTAACAATTTGGTGCTCCGCTGCGAGCTTTGTTGCGAGCATAACGGTGATCATAAGTATCGGGTGGTGCGCTTGGCAATATGTTAAAGTTATGAGACTTGTTAGAATAGTTAAATTAATTTTAAGAAAATTAGCAATAATGAACTGTGACGAACTTCTCGATCAGCTAATGGAAGAAACCTCAACTCCGACTGCCGACACGGTATCTTTCCTGAAAGATAATGAAACATCAACTCCGACAGAGCAATCGGGATCAACTCCAATTTCGATTGGGTTGAGTGCAACACCTGCCGATACGAATGAAAATGAAAATGCGGCGCTATGAGAACGGCTAGCTGCGCTGGTTGCTGGGGGACAATCGGAGCATTATCTCGGTAGGCGTCTCTCAGTTTGTCAGGTGGATAATATGTCAGATGCGGAGATTGATAAAATGTATGCGCGATACGAATCTAGGTTAGGTGCGGAGATGACAAAAACTCTTGGATCAGCGGCTATTCATTTGTACGCAACCGCCGTTAGTATACTTCTCCCTATACCAAACACCGCGGGATTGATTCGCGATCTAGAGACTGACCCTTTTATAGGACACACTCTTAGAACAGCCTGCTGCTCAATTTATCACAAGTTTGGAATGTATTTAGCTCCGCTGACAACGCGTTGACCACGGGTAAACACTGTCAATTTGGACATATATGCCCACGAACTATAAGCTCTAATATTAATATTATAAATGACTACACAAGACACACCTGCGAGAGTGACGGAACCACAATCTCCAACTTCAACACTGTTGAACCCGAGCACGTTGGGGGTTCAATCGGGGATTGCTGCAGCTCCACAAGAGCCCTCAACACCCAATCGAGATTGGACGAATCCGGTTGCACGACATAAAAACACAAAAAGGCAGGCAGCTGGGCGGACGGCAGCCACCGCCCGAAACGTTAAACAAGATAAAATACTCGCCGAGCTTCGAGAGGCCAATCAATCGTTGCAATCGGGGACGGACACAGCAAAACATCTGAAGACAGAGCAATCGAGAATTGCAACAACACCCCCAATTCACGAATTGGTAGCACACTCAACACCCAATCGAGATTGGACGAACCCGATTGAACCCCAACACCTCCAATTCACGAATTGGAGTTGGGTTGTTGGTGGTGGTCTGGCAGTTGTTGGTGCCCTGTGCGTGTGGAAATACCCCCTATTACACCAATCCTTATCTAAAAACAACCCCCATCAATTCATCCAAAAACAGTTACGAAACACCAATCGCAATTGGATGCGCCCCATTTAAACAGTGATCGCGATCCCTTGTATATGCAATAATTATAATTATCAACAATGGCAGAACAAGATGGTAAAATGATAGTGAATGCTCTTTATCACGCCGTGGTGATATCAGGTTTCAGTATCGGGTATGCTCGACTATCAAAGTTGGCCCTAGGAGGGTCCGCTCCCAAATTGGACTTTACTGTGAGAGACGTAGGGCTCGCGACCTTAGATGTAGCGGCCGCAGTTTGGACCCGAGATTATCTAATTAAAGTTGGAATTCTACCTGTTAATATATGGAAATAAATGGCTTCGATCGGAATAATGATAGGTGATTCGCTTGTAAACGCATTGGCGTTCAGCGGTAGCAACTTTATATTCTCGAAAATGAGAAGCTCAAACGTGGATGAGGAGCGCAAGCGTCACGATTTAGCTGTAGAACAACTCAATAGTGGAAAGGAAGCATGGTCGAAAAAACGAACCGCCCATCTGGACTGGGTCAACGAAGAGCTTCGCCGCGAGAATCACGCCGCGCAAACTTTCCAGAACGTTGAAGAAGCCAACCGCGAGTACGCGCTGGCATATCCGCAGAAAAGTCTCGCGCCACTGGATCGCGAGCCCCAACTTTCAGATTTCTATGTACCGTCAGAGCCCCAAAAAGACCGCGAGATCGCGTTCATCGTCATGGGAATGGGTGTGGTGGGTCTCGTCGGCTACTATATTCAATCGAGATTTCAAATTAATTAATTTTATAATTATTTTAATTTTTTTTTTAAAAATATATATATAGAACGATGTTAGTTGACGAACTTTATTTTGCTATGATCGATGTAGGCTACACTGCCCTTAAACACCGTATAGCTGGCGCAAAGGGTATGATTCGTCTGGCCCGAGATTCTCTCGAGAAGTGGCGCGAGGACGAAAAAGCGGCCATCCTTTTCGCAAAGCGGCTGTTAGATTCCTCCCAGTCGTGTTCAACCTGGTTGGCAACGCATGTTGTGGCAAGCTGATAGAGGCACAAGAGAGACACATGAACACCACATATACGAAGGATGAGAAGAGGGATGCATTAGATTTTCCCAAGTTCCTTCAGAACTTAACCTCCAATCGTGATTGTACTTCCAACAAAGGTTTATTATTAACGACGCAGCTATCGGACGATCTGGCGAAGGCATGTTGGAGATTGTCCGATATATTAGAATACTTCGCATACGATGAACATGCGCAAACTTAATACCAGACTATCGGTTCGCCTAACGCGAAAGCTAGCGAACACATACTATAGCCCCCGCGGGTACTGGAAGGGACTCGCGGCCATCAAGAACCTCGCTGGCGGCGACCAAGGTTTCAGAAAACGCTGTCAAGGAATGGCTCAAGAAGCAGGCCATCTGGCAGATCTATTTACCCGCGCCTCACAATATTCCGCGCCCGAAATTCGACGTGCCGGTGCCGAACCAAGTTCACCAAGTGGATCTTCTATTTCTCCCTCACGATCGTGTCGGTCGCAAAACGTACAAGTACGCACTGACAGTCGTTGACGTAGCGAGTCGCTATAAGGGGGCTGAGCCGCTAGCTACTAAAGAGTCTAAGGAGGTGGCCAAGGCTCTTTCTCGAATATATAAAAGGAGTCCTCTCAAATGGCCGAATCTTCTCCAGGTCGATCCCGGCCGAGAGTTCATGGGTGCGGTCTCTCAGCTGTTGTCTAAGCACAAAGTTTCTGTCAGACGCGGCTGCGTCAACATCCACCGGGACCAGGGGATCGTGGAGCGGTTCAATCGAACTCTGGCTGAGAGGCTGTTCAGACACCAATATGCCAAAGAACTTGTAGACCTTCATTCGCGATCGACCGAGTGGCTGGCCAGACTGTCCGCCGTGGTCTCCACACTGAACGGAGAGGTGACCAGATTGATAGGTAAGAAGCCTGTAGATGCCATCAAGTCTAAAAATGGGACGAGCAAGCCCTCTGCCGTCTCGCGCGGGCGACCTGTTGGTTTAGAGGAGCAACGGCTTCCATCGGATGTTGACGTCCGGTACCTCTATCAACCGGGAGAGCTCGAAGGTGGCAGCCGCCGCGCGACTGATCCCTTGTGGTCTCTGAATGTATATCATCTGGATCGCTCTATTACCAAACCCGATGAGCCCGTGCTCTACTATTTGGCTGATGGTCCATCTCGCGGTTTTGTTCGCGAAGAACTTTTTATGGTACCTTCTGACACCCAGCTACCCCCGGATCGTCAGAGTCTTTAGTATTCTCCCCTTTTTCAGTGTTCTTTTTTTTTTGTACCTGTCCTATAGGCTCGGTGTGTAACCCGTCTTCCATCACTCTCCTCTTGTCGTAGTACGCCGACCACCCCAACTTCTCCTGCTTGTACGTCTTCATCACCCCGTTAACCATTCGGAATCCCCTGTTCTCCACCATATCCCTACCCCCTTCGAGAGCACTCTTGTACCTTCCCCAAGTCAGATCGTTAGATCTCTTCGACATCCCCTTGGCCGAGTGCTTAGATTTTCCGTCACCGCTCACGTAGTAACACTTGCTACACAGAGCGATGGCTCTATCTCCCTCGAATTCCAGCTTGAACAGTCCCGGAGTTCTGTTGCTCCACGCGTCCCACGCCAACCACTCGGCCTTCTCCTTATTGAACTTTCTCTTCATCTTCTTTCTCACCACCTTCGCCAGCGTCTTCTCCGAAAGTGCGAAGTACATGCTGTCAGTGTCCATCTGTATCAGTTCGAAATCTCTGCGATCCACGTACTTGTCCAAGAAGTCGTAGTAGAACTCGAGCATCCGGAGCTTGGCCAACTGGTAGACCGCTATGCCACACTGAAACGGTCTGTTGATCACCACTCGAGTCTTCCTGCTCGATATCTCGTAAGCCTCCACAATCTCCTCCAGGTCTTCGAACCACGCCGACCTCAGTGCCCGGTCGACAGTCTTCTCATCCTTCGTATATGTGGTGTTCATGTGTCTCTCTTGTGCCTCTATCAGCTTGCCACAACATGCGTTGCCAACCAGTTTGAATATCTCCGCCAACACCGCCTTGCTCTTGTCGACGTCCCCCGTCCCTCTGGCAGCGGTGACCTCTTCCACGAACCATTGAAACGGTTTGCCGGGCGTGTAGTCTATCACCCTATGCACCGCCTTGACGATCAGACCGTGCTCCAGATACCACTTTAGCAGTGGGGAGTATATGGGAGCAGCGATTAACAAACAGCGGTGACATTTACGAGAACTTGTCTCTCAACGTTTCCGGGACCTCTATATCCAACTCCGCAAATCCGAACCACTTTTCACTCCTGACCTTCCTCACGAAACAGTCTATATACGACTGTCTTTCCGGGTCGTCACACGTCCATATCGTCTCCTCCCCGCACGGCATGTCTTTCGACAGGGTAGACAGATACAGCGCATTGGCGCGTCGTACCCCATCACCACCTTGCACATCTTCTCCTCCCGACTACCTACCTGACCCCTGATCGTCGACCTGCCAGCCTCTGCGTATCTGGAGAATACTATGGACGGACCACCGACCAATCCCTGCTTCATCATCTCGTAAGTTTCAGTCTTCGGCGACCACAGCTCGGGCGTGTCCGCCTTCCAATCGATCGACCCATGGAGTAGGTACTGAAGGGAAACACAGGGCAGAGACACAGCATCCTTGAGTATATCCACACCTCTTCCCCTGTAGAACTCCGTCATTTTAGTCAGAGCCTTCAGGAACGGTCCTACATCCAAGTCGTTGTAGTGTTGCAACCATTCCTTGAACGTCTTCATCCCATTTTCTCGGAATACCTTCTTACACTCTTTCCACTCGGACAACGACAGTAGGAACTCACCCTTCAACTTCGAGTACCACTCGGGATAGTCTGGCAGCCCCGGATGGTCGAGCTTGTCCGCGCTATCGAACCACTCGTACGGGAAGTGAGACTTTATCGTTTTACAGTCGTACGCCTTAACCCACCGGTCGTACGTGGTACCGGGTCCCAGATACTGGATGATGTCGAGAAATCTAAACTCCGGGGTAAACAGAAACATCGTCGTGCTGGCTCTCTTTCCGACCATCACCTTATTCACGGTGGCCGCCAACTTCTCGACAAAGTACTGCTTGATGAGGTTCAGGTCGTACCTGCTACAGTTGAACCCCACCACCGGGACTTGGTCAATCCAAGAGATAATCTTTGCTTGCTGAGACTTCGATAACATATCTATGTCGGCCGGCAGATACTTCTTCCTAACCCCCTCCCCGATTGCCTTGCTTCTCATCTGTAGCTTGGTGACGAACTTCTCGACTAGCGTGTCAGGATCTCGTTCGCAGATGTGTGTGATCCCTTCATGCATCGTATCACCCAACGACACAGATATAGGAACGTGCTCGACCTCGAAGGTCAGGTCTTTGGTGGGTCGTGTGGTTTTCGACTTGTCGAGATACGCCTCGAAGTCGTATACTATCTGGTGAGGGTACAGAGTCGTCTCCTCCTCCTCGCGCGGCGATTGTGGATAGTAGGTATTCACCTCATTCAACCACTCGCACTCCCACATCACCACCAGCTCGTAACCCGCCTTCCTTATCTTGGCGTCTTGAATGTTCGTCCTCTTGTACAGCGATCTCGTGTTACCTCTCCTGCAATGACTCGGACACCCGTGCCAGTAACATCCGTGAAACTGAAACACGGTCTCGATCTCGTGACAGTAACCGTCGACCGGATCGCCGGCCACCCATCTCTCGCCACCGTGACCACAGTCAGCGTGATGTATGTGCTTTCCCACCCTCTCCTCTTCTCTGTTCAACCATTGAATTGACCTCGCGCTCGCTGACCGCTTGGGATAGAACGCCTTCTCGTAGGCTGACTGTGGTCTCTCTACCCTCTTACCTGGACATGTCACCACGGCCTTCCCACCCATGCAGGTGGTCGCGTGCCTGTGCATGTTACACGACTTTGTGAACCGTTGTTGATATCCGGTGCACCCGTACTCTTCGTCATCTTGCGGAGGTTCGCTATGAGAAATGAGTGACCTCCAAACATTCCTATCGTCATGATCTTCTCCCCAACCGCGTCGTAGTTTGCCGGAGACTTCATTAGGTACCACACTCCGTCGGCGGTGGGCTCGTAAACGCGAATGCCCAACTTGAAGCGCTCTTCTACCTTCTTAATATCATCCAGGGGGATTCACTTACTATCCGGTCCGTTATCGTGACCGAGGTATTCACGAGCCAGAGCTCGTGCCTCCCTACAGCACCCGTCGGCTCTCCCTCCACGGTGGATGGCTATGCACCTAAACAGACACAAGTAGTCGTCGTACGTGTCGACGGAATACATTCCCTTTTTCTGTCTTAACCAGTCTGGGAGTTTTCCCGCTCCCATGAGAAGTTGTTGCACATCGATGATCATCTTCACCTCTACCGATATCCGACGAACGAAGGTCCATTTTGTGTTTGGTCTATCAACTTTGTCGATGTCCATTCGACCTTTCTCACTATCGGATATCCAACTCTCCGCTTTGGAAATCTCGTTTATCCACGGACCGCCCTTTGATTGTGTGTGATAGATCATCGTTTCGTCGGTCTCGATGTTCCTAATACGATAAGAGCACGAATACCTCAGATAACATGCCGTGGTCATCTCTGTGCGAATTTTATTCATTATGCGATTAGCGATCTCCCCATCTACCCCCCTCTCGAAAGTCCATACTATCTTCCTCCTACCCCTATCAACAGTTTCCCTAACTTCGGCTTCTTCGGCGAGAATCCTGGGACCCTCCTCCACCGAAGCTCTGGCGATATCTCTCCTCCTCTTAGGAGGTCTCCCCACCAACCCTTGATACATATTATTGTAGTACGCCTTGCATAGTGGTTTTCTACGTGCGCTGGGATCTTCTTTTACACGCTGCGCGTAAGCATTGGCACGCAGACTGGCCGTCGTCTCATTCTCCAATTTCTCGGAGCGTTTTTCGGGGTGAGCTGGCAGTCGTCCGGTCGAAACCGCATGTCGCAGCCTCTCCTCGTAGACGACGGCTCGCGCGTCACTTATCCTATCTGCTATATCTTTCTTGAGTCTCAAACCTCTTAGGGAAATTCCACAACTCTTAGCTTGCTCTCTCATTTGCTTTATGGTAGACATTATACTGAGTCGGACTGTTAAATCCTTAACTGAATGGTTAAAATCTCTGTTTTGTATAACCAATAGATTTTTATCTTTAATAGGGTGTCAGTTGTTATTTTATTTTTAATAAATGTATGACAAATTGCTGTATTTATACTGAGTATAACTTATGGATTTCTTATCTTTAATAGGGTGTCAGTTGATATTTATGACAGATTGTTGTAATATACTGAGTATAACTTATGGATTTCTTATCTTTAATAGGGTGTCAGTTGTTATTTTATTTTTAATAAATGTATGACAGATTGTCATATATACTGAGTATAACCAATGGATTTCTTATCTCTAATAGGGTGTATTTCACCTTATCGATTATTGCACAACACTACCTGGTGTTTCATCTTAAGGTTTATATTTAGTAACAGCCTTCGCTTCGTGGTCGTGTGGGCTAAGGCGCCACTCTATGGAGACGTGGGTTGTGAGTTCGATTTTCGGCTAGACCTAAAACTTTTTCTTTTTTTTGATCTATGAAATATATGGTCCCGCGGTTGATGAAAAATATGTTCCATTCTTCTCATACATACCCACCGAACAGTGGGGGAAAATCCAAGTAGTATATGAGAGTCAACAATGATAACAAGTTTCGTGTGGGAGCCACCACACGTGGTGGGTGGCTTCCATATAAACTTGTATCATTTTGACTCTCCTATACTACTGCCGCCAAGCATCAATATTTAGGCTGAAATGTGTACTTAGTTGATGAATGAAAACAAATAGGCACTTGGATCTTGATCGGACGGACGCAGAAAACCCTTTGGATACCATGCATTAATTTTAAACCTAAATGGAGACTATCAAATCCATATGAATCCAAGATGGACGCAAAATATTCATCAAGATCAGGCAGCATTATTTACACTGTGGTGGACCATATATTGGTACTAAGCTAGATATGAACATATTAGTTTGATTTTCATCTGAGATACGATATTAAAACTATAGATCAATATTTATGCTCTTCTTGAAGAGCGTGTTTAATTCAAAATGGCCGCCATATTTTCCAAAAACTCGATTGAATATAATGTTTATTTTTACTTTACTTATGTATACTACTGCATTCTGTTAGGCGGTTAAATCAGTAAGTTGGACACACTTGATTGTGAAGTCATTTGTAATAGTGTTTATTCAAAATGCTGGCCTCATTTAGGCTATTTTAATATAGTGTGGTACTGGCAATTGCGCATTTCTTTTCATTTACTATTAAATTTCTTTATAGGACAGATTCACACGTGTTCAGACTAGTTGATCGCTATATATATACTAGTAGATTGTATATGCCCCATAATATACGTGGTGATGCTCGAATTAGGTTACACTCTTTTTAGAGTCAGAATATAAAAATATATGTACTGTTTGTTTTAAATATTGTATTTTATTGAGTCTTACGTTATCATATACGTTGTAAATTGCAATATAATGCCATATATGTATACACTACGTATTGCGATTGGTCCATATGCTATAGTTCGGCCATATTCGCATTACAGTCAGATATCGAACTGTTATATGCTGGTGTGCGGCTAAGTACCATGACATTTCAATCACTTTAGACTTAATTATAACCAAGATAAAACAAGTCATGTAAAATACAATACTAATAAAATAGTATGTATTACAGTTTCTATTTCTGTGAATATCCACACATTCACAAGTGGATATACCCATATGCATACACTTAAATTACACTGAAATATCAAATGATTGTCCCATATAGCCATACGTCTGTATAAGGCAGATCAGCATATTCTATTTCAGCAAAAATGTCCGCATGACTGCTTGTATAATCATCGCTGATAAATGGAAATATATTCTCAATTAACATATATATTTTCATCAACAAAAGTCCCGTCTCCTGCACTGAAATCAATATTGACAGCGTCTATGCGTGCCACATATATAAAACATAATATGCTATAACGAATGCTCATGATTTAGAGGCCTCATATCAGCTATGTGTCAATGTTTAGCTTTACACGTTTCACTTCCAGATTAGCTCAAACCCGGTTAGTTGAAAATCCAGTCACGGGAATTGCGGTGTTGTACTGAAAAGTGGTTGTTTGGTTGATTTGTGTAGATTATTTATCCATGAATCGCAATTGCAACTACCCAAATACGTGCATGTGAAAATAAGTGTCTCTGTTTGATCTCTTACGATCTTAAGTATATGTCGTATGTTGGTGTGTATAGACACGGACGGTGGGAACTTTTTGATATAATTCTGGATTAGCACAGAATAATTAACCATGTTCATTTTAATGCATTTAAAGTAATATACATTGGAACCTCTCTAAACCGAACACCAAGATAACATCTGTGATCTTATTTTTGATGGATTTCTTGGTCATTTATATAAATTGTTAACGTATGTTCATGATTGCAAAGCAAGTAAATACGTATCAGAATGGTCAAATACCTGATTTACAGTGGAACATCCCTAAACCGGACATCCTGGGGACCTCCCAAGGTGTTCGGTTTAGAGAGGTTCCACTGTATTATATTACACATACGGTTGTGATATTACATTACACATTTTGTTGTGATATTACAATACGCAGTTATGACACTTACAGATACCATGTAAGGACATTATATGACCACAACATATATGATAACAGTGTATGGTATTCCCCAGAAACAATGCCCTTCATAACTGTGATACATATACATACATATCCATTCAATATACCTGTAGAATGTATTATGACAGCATAATACATTTTTATAACTTTTATTCTTTCTATGTACCAAACAATCTCATGAATGACCTCAACATATGTTCCATCGTGAATTCATAACAAACATTTTGATTTCGATCGCATTATAGTTTAATATCCATATATATACTTATGTGACTCATAAATACTGACTCATTAAATCTTTCCTATGTACATAGTACATACCTACCTGTATATGACTTCTTGATATTATAGGTCATCCAAACGCGATTGTATTGTTAATAAACACAGCATATGCCGTTTATGAACTGAGCTGTAATGGTCTGGATGACACCTTGCATTGAATTCGTAGAACATAGAGTAATGTGAATATGGCTCACACATACTGGTTATTTATTCATGCATTTACTTACATGGCCTAGCACATGGCTACCGACATATGACTACTTAAATGATACGTTATCTAAACGTTTATTTTATGTTGGGCAATAACAACATCATATGTCCTATATAAACAGAGATTCGATGACCATGATCACACCATTGACTCTACATATATACGATATGTATATGTTATATAATTCCCCAATTTCAAGTAATTGATTATGTCTCTTGCTACACCGACAAGCACACTCGCAGTGTCCATGTTCAGTGTTTCCAAGTTATTGGTATTCCATGTTCATGTTACTGTCGTCAATATTACGAATTTGTTAAAATAATAAATGTGTCGATATAACTACATTTCAGGTATAAATGGTGGGAATATAACGTATACAAATGCATATTCAGTGTCTTCTATATCGCACTAATGTGGACATTAGCATACTACTTATTTAGCTCAAGATGTGATGGCGTGGTTTTCGTTTTTATATCCAAAAAGCTAAGTATACTTCTTCGCTATGAAAAAACGCTGCTTTCATTATGTGGGAAGTGAATAATGGTAGTTGTTACGTAGCCAGTCAAGTTCAGAATTCATCAACTTCCCTTTGATATGTCAATCGCTGTGCCTACCTTGTCGAGTATGGCATGTCAAACGTTGCAATATTGTATAAAATTTATTTCTGGTGTATAAAATTTATTTCTGGTGTATAAAATTAATTTATTGGGTATAAAAATATATTTGTTGGGTATAAAAACATAGTTGATGTGTATAAAGAATATTTGATGTGTATGAAAACATATTTGATGGGTATAACAAATATTTATTGGGTATAAAAAAATATTTGTTGTGTATAAAAAAATATTTATGTGTATAACAAGAGCTGTAGGAGAACAGCATAGCTCGACTACGAGGGTTGTCGATGTACACATAGCTTGACAAACAATGTGGCTGCGGCCTGCATAAAAACCTTAACCAAGGTTGACTAAAAAACTTAACCAAGGGAAATTAAGTAAGTAATTCAAGGTTCAATGTAGGTCAATTACATATATAGGTCAGGGGTTATTGATGTACATCACTAGGAGATGAAGTTTTGCAAGTATGGTTGCTGTAGGCCCAGGAGTATTTCATATACAAGCTTGACTAAAAACCTTAACCAAGGGGAAATAACTAAGTAATCCAAGGATAAAAGTAGGTCAAGGTCAAATATAGGTCAGGGATTATTGATGTACATCACTAGGAGATGAAGTTGTGCAAGTATGGTTGATGTAGGCCCAGGAGTATTCCATATACAAGCTTGATTATAAACATTAACCAAGGTTAAATGTAGGTGAAGGTAAAATATAGGTCAGGGGTTATTTATGTACATCCCTATGAGAAAAAGTTATCCAAGTATGGTGTCGGTATCCACAATAGTATTCCATATACAAGCTTGATTAAAAACCTTAACCAAGGTTGACTAAAAACCTTAACCAAGGGGAATTAACTAGGTAATTCAAGGTTAAATGTAGGTCAAGGTCAAACATAGGTCAGGGGTTTTTGATGTACATCACAAGGAGACAAAGTTGTCCAAGTATGGTTGGTGTAGGGCCAGGAGTATTCCATCTACAAGGTTGACTAAAAACCTTAACCAAGGGGAATTAACTAAGTAATTCAAGTGGAAATGTAGGTCAAGGTCAAATATAGATCAGGGGTTATTGATGTACATCACTATGAGAAAAGGTTGTCCAAGTATGGTGTCTGTATGCACAATAGTATTCCATGTAGAAAGCTTGACTAAAAACCTTAACCAAGGTTGACGAAAAAAACCTTAACCAATTGATAACTAAGTAAATTCAAGGTTAAATGTAGGTCAAAGTCCAAATATAGGTAATTCAAGGTAAATGTTAGGTCAAGGTCAAAATTCTAGGGGTCAGGGGTTGTTGATGTACATCACTAGGAGAAAAACTTGTCCAAGTATGGTTGGTGTAGGGCCAGGAGTATTGCATCTACAAGCTTGAATAAAAACCTTAACAAAAGAGAATTAAGTAAGCAATTCAAGAGGAAATGTAGGTCAAGGTCAAATGTAGGTCAATGTCAGGGGTTATTGATGTACATCCCTATAAGAAAAGGTTGTCCAAGTGTGGTGTCTGTATGCACAATAGTATTCCATGTACAAACTTGACTAAAAACCTTAACCAAGGTTGACTAAAAACCTTAACCAAGGGGAATTAACTAGGTAATTCAAGGTTAAATGTAGGTCAAGGTCAAATATAGGTCAGGGGTTGTTGATGTACATCACTAGGAGATAAAGTTGTCCAAGTATGGTTGGTGTAGGGCCAGGAGTATTCCATATACAAGCTTGACTTAAAACCTTAACCAAGGGGAACTAACTAAGTAATTGAAGAGGAAATGTAGGTGAAGGTCACATATATACCAGGGGTTATTGATGTACATCCCTATGAGAAAAGGTTGTCCAATTATGGTGTCTGTATGCACAATAGTATTCCATGTACAAGCTTGACTAAAAACCTTAACCAAGGTGGACTAAAAACCTTAACCAAGGGGAATTAACTAAGTAATTCAAGAGGAAATGTAGGTCAAGGTCAAATATAGATCAGGGGTTATTGATGTACATCACTAGGAGAAGTTGTCCAAGTATGGTGGGTGTAGGGCCAGTAGTATTCCATATACAAGGTTGACTAAAAACCGTAACCAAGGCGTGACGGTGACGGTGACGGTGACGCAGACGCCGACGCCGACGCCGACGCCGACGCCGACGCCGACGCCGGGGTGACAACATAAGCTCTACTTATTCTTCGAATAGTCGAGCTAAAAACATATTCGATGAGTATAAAAAATATTTGTTGTGTATAAAAACACATTTGATGGGTATAAAAAATATTTATTGTGTATACAAAATATTTGTTGTGTATAAAGACATATTTGATGTGTATAAACAATATTTGTTGTGTATAAAAACACATTTGATGGGTATAAAAACATATTTATTGGGTATAAAAACATATTTGTTGGGTATGGCATGTCAAACGTTGCAATATTGTATGCAATTTATTTATGGTGTATAAAATTAATTTATTTGGTATAAAAATATATTTGTTGGATATAAAAACATATTTGATGTGTATAAAAAATATTTGATGTGTATAAAAACATATTTGATGGGTATAAAAAATATACACAACAAATATTTTGTATATACATCGAATATGTTTTTATACACATAAATTTTTTTTATACACAACAAATATGTTTTTATACCCAATAAATATTGTGTATGCCCATCAAATATGTTTTCATACACAACAAATATTTTTTATACACATCAAATATTTTGTATACACATCAAATATGTTTTTATACCCAACAAATATATGTTTATACCCAATAAATATTGTTTTATACCCAATAAATTAATTGTATACACCATAAATAAATTTTATACAATATTGCAACGTTTGACATGCCATAGTCGTGTACCGCATTAATTCATAGATATATAGTAGGCTTCGTTACAATGGAAAATGACACAATAGCCGCATCCGCATGGAATGTACCGGTATCTCATGGTTTTTAGTGCATGAAGGAGTGGACATCAAGGCACGACGAGGGAGGTTGGGGAGGGGGTCGTCCGACCGCACCGATCCCCTGGTTACCGACCTGTTGCAATAATAAAATGCAACATTGGTGTTCATGGTCGTGTTAAAGATAACATGATAGAGTTCCGGTTTAATGGCTTTAAATGGACTATCGACAGCTCATTTCATCTGTATGGATGGGGGCGGGTAACTGAATATTTGCATACAATTTTCATCCGGCCCTGACATTAGACAAACCGGATCTACTGTCAGGTCTTCACCATACTATAGTAACTTAAATTAGCCCCCCTCCACATAAACGTAGTAGGATTACCACTGATCGTATTACTCTTATAATGGGGTTAAACCCGGTTAGCCGGATTCAACTCTCGCCTACAAGAAAGGTGAACATGCGAATAAGGGCCAAGCCAGGGATATCGCGCTACCCGGCAATTAGGACTATGGAACGCCAAATCTACATAAACTCAAATATATATTGCTAGCAACACATATTTGGAGCTAGCAATAAATATTTGGAGAGCTCTCGAAATCAATTAATGATATCTCAAAATCATTTGGAGAGCTCTCGAAATCATTTGGAGCGAGCATTATATAACATTTGATTTGGAGAGCTATCTAAATCATTTGGAGAGCTTTCGAAATCAATTAATGATATCTCAAAATCATTTAGAGAGCTCTCGAAATCATTTGTAGCGAGCATTATATAACTTGATTTGGAGAGCTCTCTAAATCATTTGGAGCTATCTCTAAATCATTTGGAGAGCTCTCGAAATCATTTGGAGAGCTCTCGAAATCAATTAATGATATCTCGAAATCATTTAGAGAGCTCTCGAAATCATTTGGAGAGCTCTCGAAATCAATTAATGATATCTCGAAATCATTTAGAGAGCTCTTGAAATCATTTGTAGCAAGCATTATATATAACTTTAATTTGATATCGAGCTCTCTAAATCATTGGGAGCTATCTCTAAATCATTTTGAGAGCTCTCGAAATCATTTGGAGAGCTCTCGAAATCATTTCGAGCTCTCTCTAATTCATTTCGAGCTAGCAATATATATATTATTTGGAGCTAGCATTAAATCCCTTGAAACTATGAAAACGATGTCTCCCTGAATTATTGAATTACGCATTGAATTACGCAGCACGATTTACCCAAATATACCCAAATCTTCATTAAAAAATAGCATTTATGATTATATTATATACTTTTTCTACAATATATCATTAGTATATCATATAATAACCACATTTTGACCGAAACATAGGAAGAATAAAGCACCTATTTCTGCGGGAAAACGATTAATATAGCATTATTATAAACGGAGACTATATATATACCGAGACTCATTAATTATGTCTCAGTTGTCTAACTTTAAGTTATCATCGACCATGATTGCATATCGCACATAATGTGGTTGTGACTGGAGAAATGTGGTTTATGGGTTTTGCGACCAGTGTAGATCCAGATCAGTATGTGCATCCGCAGTCTGATCAGCATCTGCAACATTCGTCATTCCATAAATGAAACCCCCAGTCATGCTTCGAACAAGCAATGTAGGTCGTTACCAGGCTACAGAAGGGATCTATTTAATCGGAACCTACACTGGTCACAATTTCGATAAGCCCCATTTATCCAGTCACAGCCACATATACATATTAATGCAGTATTAGTTTTAAAATATTGGTAGTTTATATATTTAAATTATATATTACTACCGTATATAACTATATAATTATACTAGTTGACATAACAGTTTTCACACACTGTCTCCTTGGATGTCGACATTAGAGAGGTTCTACTGTTTTTATGAGTACATGTATTTCAATTAAAAATCATCATTCCCATTTAGCCATTATAAAGTGCATTATATTCCTTCGCTTACTAGCATAAGTGAATCGCGGTATTCTCCCTTTATTTCATGTACAAATATTTCCATTTTGCATCAAAACATTAAAAAAGGCCCTGGTATAAGCAAATTAATGACATATATTATGTAAGTACAGTCCAAACATCATTATTATAATGTGTATAGCTTTATTTATTAACAAATATAGTAATTACATGAAGATTTGGGTAGATTTGGGTAAATCGTGCCATCCCAAATTTAGTGCGACTTTACCTAGACCGGAAGTCGCCTGTCACACGTGTAGTAGCATGTTTACCGCACAGGTTGAAGTAACGGACCGAGGTCTATAAATAAATTAAATATGCCTAAAAGCATCAATAAATGAAAAAGAAATAAGCTAAACATTTTTTTTTTACTCCATCCATATACTCCATATTGAAGGTTACGAAGCTTTTAATAGGCTCGGTGCACATGCGTACAGAGATTTTAAAAGCGCGGGAAGGGAGCGCGCATTGTTTTTTTCCTCCAGTTCCCACGTGGAGTGGTATTTGGAGCTAGCATCAAATCAAGTTTATAATGCCCTCTCTAAATCAATTTGAGATATCTCCAAATGAATTCGAGAGCTCTCCAAATGATTTCGAGAGCTCTCCAAATGATTTAGAGATAGCTCCAAATGATTTAGAGAACTCTCTAGTAGGGTCATATTCCAGGATTCTGTGACCATTTTGTTCCTACCTTTTTTTTATCACTGATTTGACTACCCGAACCATTTTAGAAAAAAATGAGCTCCTATGACCCTCCCAAAAATGGAGGCATAATCCGCTAGAGCGCAAAATCCAAGATGGCCGCCGTCTGGCATCTTGAAAATCGTGAGATGCAATATCTCAGGAGTCAGATGAGCTACAAGTACGAATGAGGTGTCTTTTTTCACTAATTATATCATGGTAAGCCCAATGGAATAATTGCTTTTCATCATATCTCAAAATCCAAGATGGCCGCCATCTGCCATCTTGAAAATTATAAGATGCAATATCTCAGTAGTCAGATAAGCTACAAATAGTAAGTAGACGTCTTTTATGACTGATTTCGGCTTGATAAACACACTGGAATTGTGTATTGGTTAGTTTGGATGTCATCCTGACTTCTTAATCCAAGATGGCCGCCATCCGCAATCTCGAATAATTAAGTCTTGCAAAGAAAAGCAAATGGCGTGAATTAGAAAACTTATGTGGTTGCGCAGCATATGCAATTCAGCTGATTAATGCCATTCAACTGCACCACTTTATTCCGTAAAACTCCATTGAGTTTAGCTATTATTCCGAAAACTTCAATTGGTTAAGCAAATTGAGTACATATGAAAGCAAATGGCGAGAAGTCATAACATTGCGATTTTTATGGGTTTATTTGAAAAAATGATGTTATAAAATAGGCATATGCACCATAGAAATCAAACACAAGTGTTAGCTGCGTAAACAATCATAACTGACAAGAAAACACTGTTCAAATGACCAAAATATGATTGTGCTAATGCCAATGGCGCAACTGTGAGACCTCAAATGGGTCTGATGAGGAGTATACCCAATGAGAATGATTTGTCACATGCATCACACATGTAGAGCCTTTCGTCAGTATGTGCCAGATGAGATCAGATGTGTGTGAGAATTACTATCACAAACATGACATGTAAGCGGTGCCTCTCCAGTATGGATATGCATGTGGGCTGCTAGATACCACTTAACTAAGATGGACACACATCACATGTAAATGACTTTGTAATGACGATGTAAATGCATAATCAACATCCCAGGTAGCTGCACGAGTCACTGTCCGAGTCGGAGCTGGCAGAGTCGCCGTCATCGGTTGCACTTCCAGCATCAGTGCTGCTATCCTCTTCTGGCTGAGGGTTTGATGGCAAGGAGATAGATGAAGGGATTGGGGGCTTAGTGGAACGGATAGGCAGACATGATGCCATACGTGGCCAATCGGCGAAGGGTGCCTTTGGACGTCGAAGTGTGTTTGCAGATAAGTCAGATAGTTTGTACGCTGTCGGCATCGGGTGCGAGTCTGATGGTGCGTTTCCTCTTCTGCGCCCTCCACTTGGCAGCCCGCACTGCTCCCAGGTTCTGACACAGAATATCCATGCTATGAGAACAATGAACTTGTCCGAGTTCAAGTCTTCACTTAAGCTTATGCTTCCTTGGATGCAAGTATATGACAATGACAGATATGGTCGTTATCTTCTTGATTTCACCACAGTGCTTGACACACTACCCGCCGACCAAGCTTCATTCATGGAGAGTGGTCTCTTTGCGCAGTCGATGACAGGCAAGCCATATTCCTGTGTCGCCCTCTACATCTGGATAGAGTCAACAATGAATAAGGGCTCCAAGCTAAAGTCTGGTTGGCTGGTCATTCTCAACAATGAAAAGCAACTCCTGTCGAACACTCGCAATGTAAATAACATCAATCGGGTGAGGGCAAGTGTTCATCGACATGCTGATCGCAAGAAACACGCTAAAGAGAAGCATGCTGATACCTCATCGAGCAAAATGCCGAAGGACGAGAAAGCTGTCCATGATATGAGCGCTTGTTTCAACGAGTTCAAGTGTGACCCATTTGATCATGAAAATCAGACTCTTCGATCTCTACAGTCATGGAATCGGCTACCGAAGAGCTCGCGGCCTGACTTGAAGTCTGCAAAGGAGGATGGCACACGCAAGGTGAAACGAGTTCTTGAAAGAGAGAGTGTATTCCAAAACAAGTCTCTCAATGACCGAGTCCCTCGTAGCAAGCGTCAGAACTTTTTAACTCAAGAACTGAAGAAAGCAAATGGCGAAGCCTGACTGGAAAGACTGAGGAAATGAAGTCGAAAGCCATAGTAGCTGTTTCTCGCACTTGTCGAAAGCAGCGGTGCCCTCAAACTAGAAGACGTATTTCAGCATCGTGTTACAGGAGAATGCCTTTCTATCTTCAACGCAAATGGAACCATGCGGAAGGTCCATAAAAAGCAAGCTCCAGGAGCTTACTATGACTCCAATTCCAGAACCTGATGTGTACACGTCTATTGTCGACATGGGTCTCATCTGGCACCTGACAGCTCCAACCACTGAAGACAGAGTGAAGGGTGACGGTACCAAGTACACCTGGGGGGATTATGCAGACAAGGTAGTGCGCTCAGTTCTGACAAGACACAGACATGCAGAGCGGATCATTTTCAACAACGATCAGAAATTCACCATCAAAGACAGTGGACGGATGCTGCGCCGGAAAGGCACACAAATCATCAATGTCTACATGAAGTCGGAAGATAAATTCCCTCCAATTAAAGACTTCCATGCTCTCCTGGCTCATCCCGGCCACAAGATACGCCTGCATGCATTTCTGCAAACAGCATTCGAGAACACTGCATCTGCAACAGGTATTGAGCTCGTCTACTCTGTAGTAGGTAGCTGTGCAAAAATCTCACTACAGGCAAGCTTGTACCAGAATTCACATGCTACCAGGCCGAGGCTGACACAGCTATGTTCACCGTGTACAGTTTGCTTCGGTCAGACGGCTACACAGATGCTGTCGTTCTCGACACTGAGGACACAGACAACTATTTACAAGCTGCGTATGTTGCGCAGCAGACATCTGGGACCTTGTGCGTGAAACGAAAACGCCAATTGATCACTGCCCGATGCCTGTGTGATGAGGAAATGGCCGCATACATCATACCGCTACATGTGTTCACTGGATGCGACCATAACTCTGGCTTCTATGGAGCAAGTAAGAAGCTTATCACTGATCGTCTCCAGAATTCGAAGGAGGGGCGTGATCTGTTAGCAGGGTGTGGCAATGAGGTCCTGGCTTCACAAGCGGTCATCAACGATTTGGAGCAATTTGTAATTCGGTGTGTATACGGTGACACAAAAAACAGGACACTGTGAGCAGTGCGGGCTGCCAAGTGGAGGGCGCAGAAGAGGAAAAGCACCATCAGACTCGCACCCGATGCCGACAGCCTCTGCCCTCACTTGGAGCGTACAAACTATCTGACTTATCTGCAAACACACTTCGACGTCCAAAGGCACCCTTCGCCGATTGGCCACGGATGGCATCGTGTAGTCAGCAAATGTCTGCCTATCCGTTTCACCAAGCCCCCACTCCCTTCATCTATCACCTTGCCACCAAACCCTCAGCCAGAAGAGGATAGCGGCACTGATGCTGGAAGTGCAACCGATGACGGCGACTCTGCCAGCTCCGACTCGGATAGTGACTCGTGCAGCTACCGGGGAATGTTGATTATGCATTTACATTGTCATTACAAAGTCATTTACATGTGATGTGTGTCCATCTTAGTTAAGTGTAATCTAGCAGCCCACATGCATATCCATACTGGAGAGGCACCGCTTACATGTCATGTTTGTGATAGTAATTCTCACACACATCTGATCTCATCTGGCACATACTGACGAAAGGCTCTACATGTGTGATGCATGTGACAAATCATTCTCATTGGGTATACTCCTCATCAGACCCATTTGAGGTCTCACAGTTGCGCCATTTGCATTAGCACAATCATATTTTGGTCATTTGAACAGTGTTTTCTTGTCAGTTATGATTGTTTACGCAGCTAACACTTGTGTTTGATTTCTATGGTGCATATGCCTATTTCATAACATCATTTTTTCAAATAAACCTATAAAAATCGCAATGTTATGACTTCTCGCCATTGCTTTCATATGTACTCAATTTGCTTAACCAATTGAAGTTTTCGGAATAATAGTTAAACTCAATGGAGTTTTACGGAATAAAGTGGTGCAGTTGAATGGCATTAATCAGCTGAATTGCATATACTGCGCAACCACATAAGTTTTCTAATTCACGCCATTTGCTTTTCTTTGCAAGACTTAATTATTCGAGATTGCGGATGGCGGCCATCTTGGATTAAGAAGTCAGGATGAAATCCAAACTAAACAATACACAATTCCAGTGTGTTTATCAAGCCGAAATCAGTCATAAAAGACGTCTACTTACTATTTGTAGCTTATCTGACTACTGAGATATTGCATCTTATAATTTTTAAGATGGCAGATGGCGGCCATCTTGGATTTTGATATCAGATGAAAAGCAATTATTCCATTGGGTTTACCATGATATAATTAGTGAAAAAAGACACCTCATTCGTACTTGTAGCTCATCTGACTCCTGAGATATTGCATCTCACGATTTTCAAAATGGCAGACGGCGTCCATCTTGGATTTTGCGCTCTAGCGGATTATGCCTCCATTTTTGGGAGGGGCATAGGAGCTCATTTTTTTCTAAAATGGTTCGGGTAGTCAAATTTCTAGATATCATTATTGATTTCGAGAGCTCTTCAAATGATTTCGAGAGCTCTCCAAATGATTTAGAGATAGCTCCACATGATTTAGAGAGCTCTCCAAATCAAGTTATATAATGATCGCTACAAATGATTTCGAGAGCTCTCTAAATGATTTCGAGATATCATTAATTGATTTCGAGAGCTCTCCAAATGATTTTGAGAGCTCTCCAAATGATTTAGAGATAGCTCCACATGATTTAGAGAGCTCTCCAAATCAAAGTTATATAATGCTTGCTACAAATGATTTCGAGAGCTCTCTAAATGATTTCGAGATATCATTAATTGATTTCGAGAGCTTTCCAAATGATTTCGAGAGCTCTCCAAATGATTTAGAGATAGCTCCAAATGATTTCGAGAGCTCTCCAAATCAAATGTTATAATGCTCGCTCCAAATGATTTCGAGAGCTCTCCAAATGATTTCGAGATATCATTAACTGATTTCGAGAGCTCTGCAAATAATTTCGAGAGCTCTCTAAATATTTATTGCTAGCTCCAAATATTTGTTGCTAGCAATATATATTTGAGTTTATGTAGATTTGGCGTTCCACAGGGAACTGAAGGAAAAAAACAATACGCGCTCCCTTCCCGCGCTTTTAAAATCTCTGTACGCATGTGCACTGAGCCAGTAGTATATAAGAGTCACAATGATACCATCACCTCTGGAAGGTACCGGCTACGCGCGGCACCTTCCACAGCATGATGGTATCATTTGCGACTCTTATATACTACTACCGCGAGACCATATATTTATGACATGAGAAGATACACCCTATTAGAGATAAAAATACCTATGTTATACTCAGTATATATATACAACAATATGTCATACTTTTATTACGAATAAAATAACAACTGACACCCTATTAAAGATAAGAAATCCATAAGTTATACTCAGTATTTTAAAGCAATCTGTCACAAATATATACTGACACCCTATTAAAGACAAGTTATCCATAAGTTTATACTAAGTATATTACAACAATCTGTCATATATTTATTACGAATAAATATAAACTTACACCCTATTGAAGATAAAAAATCTATTGGTTATACTCAGTATAATGCCTACCATAAAGCAAATGAGAGAGCAAGCTAAGAGTTGGGGAAGTTTCCCTAAGAGGTTTGAGACTCAAGAAAGATATAGCAGATAGGATAAGTGACGCGCGAGCCGTCGTCTACGAGGAGAGGCTGCGGCATGCGGTTTCGACCGGACGACTGCCCGCCGACCCCGAAAAACGCTCCGAGAAATTGGAGAACGAGACGACGGCCAGTCTGCGCGCCACCGCTTACGCACAGCGTGTAAAAGAAGATCCCAGCGCACGTAGAAAACCCCTATACAAGGCGTACTACAATAAGATTTATCAAGGGTTGGTGGGGGGACCTCCCAAGAAGAGGAGAGATATCGCCAGAAGCTTTTGGTGGGAAGGTGGGGTCCCAGGATTCTCGCCGAAGAAGCCGAAGTTAGGGAAACTGTTGATAGGGGTAGGAGGAAGATAGTATGGACTTTCGAGAGGGGGGTAGACGGGGAGATAGCTAATCGCATAATGAATAAAATTCGCCCAGAGATGACCACGGCATGTTACCTGAGGTATTCGTGCTCGTATCGTATTAGGAACATAGAGACCGACGCTACTATGATCTATCACAAACAATCAAAGGGCAGTCCGTGGATAAACGAGATCGCCAAAGCGGTGAGTTGGATATCCGATAGAGGGAAAGGTCGAATGGACATCGACAAAGTCGATAGACCAAACACAAAATGGACCTTCGTTCGTTGGATATCGGTCGAGGTGAAGATGATCATCGACGCGCAACAACTTAACTCATGGGAGCGGGAAAACTCCCAGACTGGTTAAGACGGAAAAAAGGGAATGTATTCCGTCGGACACGTACGACGACTACTTGTGTCTGTTTAGGTGCATAGCCATCCAACGTGGAGGGAGACCAGACCGCTGTTGTGAGAAGGCACGAGCTCTGGCTCGCGAATAATATCTCGGGCATGATAACGGACACCGGGTAGCCAGGGAATTCCCCTGGACGATATTAAGAAGGTTCGAGGAGCATTTCAAACTGGGTGGGTTATTCGCGTTTTACGAGCCCACGCCGATGGAGTGTGGTACCTCTTGAATTGTTCCGGCAAATTTACGGACGTGGTTGGGGGGAAGACAATGACGATAGGATGTTTAGAGGTCACTCGTTCCTCCTAACGAATCTCCGCAAAGATGACGAACGAGTACGGTGGGTGCACCGGATGTCAACAACGGTTCACAAAGTCGGTGTAACATGCACAGGCACGCGACCACCTGCATGGGTGGGAAGACCGTGGTGACATGTCCAGGTAAGAGGGTAGAGAGACCACAGTCGGCCTACGAGAAGGCGTTCTATCCTAAGGGGTCAGCGAGTGTGAGGTCGATTCAATGGTTGAGCAGAGAAGAGGAGAGGGTGGGAAAGCACATACATCACGCCAACTGCGGTCACGGTGGTGAGAGGTGGGTGGCCGGTGATCCGGTCGACGGTTACTGTCACGAGACCGAGACCGTGTTTCAGTTTCACGGATGCTACTGGCACGGGTGTCCGAGGCATTGCATGAGAGGTAACGCGAGATCGCTGTACAAGAGGACGAAAATTCAAGACGCCAATATAAGGAAGGCGGGTTACGAGCTGGTGGTGATGTGGGAGTGCGAGTGGTTGAATGAGGTGAATACCTACTATCCACAATCACCACGCGAGGAGGAGACGACTCTGTACCCCCACCAGATAGTCTACGACTTCGAGGCGTATCTCGACAAGTCAAAAAGCACGCGACCCACCAAAGACCTGACCTTCGTGGTCGAGCACGTTCCTATATCGGTGTCGTTGGGGGATACGATGCATGAAGGGATCACACACCTATGCGAACGAGATCCCGACACGCTAGTCGAGAAGTTCGTGACCGAGCTGCAGATGAGAGGCAAGGCAATCAGGGAGGGGGTTAGGAAGAAGTATCTACCGGCCGACATAGATATGTTATCGAAGTCTCAGCGAGCAAAGATTATTTCTTGGATTGACCAAGTCCCGGTGGTGGGTTTCAACTGTAGCAGGTACGACCTGAACCTCATCAAGCAGTACTTTGTAGAGAAGTTGGCGGCCACCGTGAATAAGGTGATGGTCGGAAAGAGAGCCAGCACGACGATGTTTCTGTTTACCCCGGAGTTTAGATTTCTCGACATCATCCAGTATCTGGGACCCGGTACCACGTACGACCGGTGGGTTATGGCGTACGACTGTAAAACGGTAAAGTCTCACTTTCCGTACGAGTGGTTCGATAGCGCGGACAAGCTCGACCATCCGGGGCTGCCAGACTATCCCGAGTGGTACTCGAAGTTGAAGGGTGAGTTCCTACTGTCGTTGTCCGAGTGGAAAGAGTGTAAGAAGGTATTCCGAGAAAAGGGATGAATGAGACGTTCAAGGAATGGTTGCGACACTACAACGACTTGGATGTAGGACGTTCCTGGAGGCTCTGACTAAAATGACGGAGTTCTACAGGGGAAGAGGCGTGGACATACTCAAGGATGCTGTGTCTCTGCCCGGTGTTTCCCTTCAGTACCTACTCCGCGGGTCGATCGATGGGAAGGCGGACACGCCCGAGCTGTGGTCACCGAAGTCTGAAACGAGATGATGAAGCAGGGATTGGTCGGTGGTCCGTCCATAGTATTCTCCAGATACGCCGAGGCTGGAAGGTCAACGATCAGGGGTCAGGTGGGGAGTCGGGAGGAGAAGATGTGCAAGGCGGTGCTGGGGTACGATGCCAATGCTCTGTACCTATCTACTCTGTCGAAGGACATGCCGTGTGGTGAGGAGCAGATATGGACGTGTGACGACCCGGAAAGACAGTCGTATATAGACCGTTTCGTGAGGAAGGTCAGGAGTGAAAAGTGGTTCGGATTTGCGGATTGGATATAGAGGTCCCGGAAACGTTGAGAGACAAGTTCTCGTAAATGTCACCGCTGTTCGTTAATCGAGAAGTCGATGAGAACGAGGTTCCACAGCACATGAAGGACTACCTGGCCGGGACCGGGAGGAAAAGAGTCGAAGGACAGAGAAAGAAACTCGTGGGGGCAATGTCCGCCAAGAAGATGATCATATACTCCCGCTGCTAAAGTGGTATCTGGAGCACGGTCTGATCGTCAAGGCGGTGCATAGGGTGATAGACTACACGCCCGGCAAACCGTTTCAATGGTTCGTTAAAGAGGTCACCGATGCTAGACGGACGGGGGACGTCGACAAGAGCAAGGCGGTGTTGGCGGAGATATTCAAAACTGGTTGGCAACGCGTGTTGTGGCAAGCTGATAGAGGCACAAGAGAGACACCTGAACACCACATATACGAAGGATGAGAAGACTGTCGATCGGGCACTGAGGTCGGCGTGGTTCGAAGACTTGGAGGAGATTGGGGAGGCTTACGAGATATCGAGCAGGAAGACTCGAGTGGTGATCAACAGACCGTTTCAGTGTGGCATAGCGGTCTACCAGTTGGCCAAGCTCCGGATGCTGGAGTTCTACTACGATTTCTTGGACAAGTACGTGGATCGCGGAGATTTCGAACTGATACAGATGGACACTGACAGCATGTACTTCGCGCTGTCGGAGAAGACGCTGGAGGCGGTGGTGAGAAAGAATATGAAGAGAAAATTCAATAAGGAGAAGACCGAGTGGTTGGCGTGGGACGTGTGGAACAACAGAACTCCGGGACTGTTCAAGCTGGAATTCGAAGGGGATAGAGCCATCGCTCTGTGTAGCAAGTGTTACTACGTGAGCGGTGATGAAAAATCTAAGCACTCGGCCAAGGGGATGTCGAAGAGATCTAACGATCTGACTTGGGGAAGGTATAAGAGTGCTCTCGAAGGGGGTAGGGATATGGCGGAGAACAGGGGATTCCGAATGATTAAAGGGGTGATGAAGACGTACTGTCAACAAAAATTAGGACTCTCGGCGTACTACGACAAGAGGAGAGTGATGGAAGACGGGTTACACACCGAGCCTACAGGATAGGTATAAAAAAAAAAAGAACTCTGAGAGAGAATACTAAAGACTCTGACGATCCGGGGGTAGCTGGGTGTCAGAAGGCACCGCAAGAAGTTCTTCGCGAACAAACCCTCGAGATGGCCCATCATCCAAATAGTAGAGCACGGGCTCATCGGGCTTGGTAATAGATCGATCTAGATGATATACATTGAGAGACCACACGGGATCAGTCGCGCGGCGGCTGCCACCTTCGAGCTCTCCCGGTTGATAGAGGTACGGACGTCAATATCTGATGGAAGCCGTTGCTCCTCTAAACCAACGGGTCGCCCGCGCGAGACGGCAGAGGGCTCGCTCGTCACCCTTTTAAAACTTGATAGCATCTACGGGCTTCTTACCTATCAATCTGGTCACCTCTCCGTTCAATGCGGAGACCACGGCGGGCAGTCTGGCCACCCACTCGGTCGATCGCGAATGAGGGTCTACAAGTTCTTTAGCGTATTGGTGTCCGAAACAGTCTCTCAGCCAGGGTTCGATTGAAGCGCTCCACTATCCCCTGGTCCCGGTGGATGTTGACGCGGCCGCGTCTGACAGAAACGTCGTGCTTAGACAATAGATGAGAGACCGCGCCCATGAACTCGCGGCCGGGATCGACCTGGAGAAGATTCGGCCATTTGAGAGGACTCCTCTTATATATTCGGGAGAGAGCCTCGGCCACCTCCTTAGACTCTTTAGTGGCCAACGGCTCAGCCCCCTTATAACGACTCGCTACGTCAACGATTGTCAGCGTGTACTTGTACGTCTTACGACCGACGCGATCGTGAGGGAGAAACAGGAGATCCGCTTGGTGAACTTGGTTCGGCACCGGCACGTCGAATTTCGGGCGCGGAATATTATGAGGCGCGGGTAAATAGATCTGCCAGATGGCCTGTTTCTTGAGCCATTCCTTGACAGAGTTTTCTGAAACCTTGGTCGCCGCCGCGAGGTTCTTGATGGCAGCGAGTCCCTTCCAGTAGCCGCGGAGGCTATACTACATGTTCGCTAGCTTGCGCGTTAGGCGAACCGATAGTTTGGTATTAAGTTTGCGCGTGTTCATAGTATGTGATGTATTCTAATATATCGGACAATCTCCAACATGCCCTCGCCAGATCGTCCGGTAACTGCGTCTATAATAATAAACCTTTGTTGGAAGTACAATCGCGATTGGGGGTTAAGTTCTGAAGGAACTTGGGAAAATCTAATCCCCCAGGATTGGTGGAGGAATCTAACATCCGCTTTGCGAAAAGGGTGGCCGCTTTTTCGTCCTCCCGCCACGTCTCGAGAGAATCTCGGGCCAGACGAATCATACCCTTTGCACCAACCATGCGGTGTTTAAGGGCAGTGTAGCCTACATCAATCATAGCAAAATAAAGTTCGTCAACTGACATCGTTCTATATATATATATAAAAAAGTTATTTAAAATAATTAATTTAAAATCTCGATTGAATATAGTAGCCGACGAGCCCCACCACACCCATTCCCACGATGATGAACGCGATCTCGCGGTCTTTTTGGGGCTCTGACGGTACATAGAAATCTGAAAGTTGGGGCTCGCGATCCAGCGGCGCGAGACTTTTGTGCGGATATGCCAGCGCGTACTCGCGGTTGGCTTCTTCAACGTTCTGAAAAGTTTGTGCGGCATTATTTTCGCGGCGAAGCTCTTCATTGACCCAGTCCAGATGGGCGGTTCGTTTTTTCGACCATGCTTCCTTTGCGCTATTGAGTTGTTCTACAGCTAAATCGTGACGCTTACGCTCCTCATCCACGTTCGAGCTTCTCATTTTAGAGAATATAAAGTTGCTACCGCTGAACGCCAATGGTTTACGAGCGCGCCACCTACTATTACTGCGATTGAAGCCATTTATTTCTATATATTAACTGGTAGAATTCCAGCCTTAACTAGATAATCTCGGGTCCAAACTGCGGCCGCTACATCTAAGGTCGCGAGCCCTACGTCTCTCGCAGTAAAGTCCAATTTGGGAGCGGATCCTCATAGGGCCATCTTTGATAGTCGAGCATACCCGATACTGAAACCCGATATCACCACGGCGTGATAAAGCGCATTCACTAACATTTTACCATCTTGTTCAGCCATTATAATTATTGCATATAAAAGGGGTCGCGATCAATATTTAAATGGGGCGCATCCAATCGCGATTGGTGTTTCGTAACTTTCTTCTGAACACTGGCTGGTTGTTTTTTCGATAATATGGGGTATTTCCACACGCACAGGGCACCAACAACTGCCAGACCACCACCAACAACCCAACTCCAATTCACGAATTTGGGTTCAATAGGATTCGCCCAACCTCGATTGGGTGTTGAGTGTGCTTCCAATTCGTGAATTGGGGGTGTTGTTGTACTCAACTCTGTCTTCAGATGTTTTGCTGTCTCCGTCCCCGATTGCAACGACTGTTTAGCCTCTCGAAGCTCGGCGAGTATTTTATCTTGTTTAACTTTTCGGGTGGCAGCCGCCGCCCGCCCAGCTGCCTGTCTTTTGGGATTTTTTATATGCGGTATGTCATCCAGTGGCGGAGTAACACTTGGGTTCGATTGGGTTGGAGAAATCGGGTTCAACTCCGTCACTCTCGCGGGTGTGTCTTGTGTCATCATTTATGATATTAATATTAGGGCTTATAGTTCGTGGGCATATATGTCCAAATTGACAGTGTTTACCCGTGGTCAACGCGGTTGTCAGCGGAGCTAAGTACATTCCAAACTTGTGATAAATTGAGCAGCAGGCTGTTCTAAGAGTGTGACCTATAAAAGGGTCAGTCTCTAGATCGTCAATCAATCCCGCGGTGTTTGGTATAGGGAGAAGTATACTAACGGCGGTTGCGTACAAATGAATAGCCGCCGATCCTAGAGTTTTTGTCATCTCCGCACCTAACCTAGATTCGTACCGCGCATACATTTTATCGATCTCCGCATCTGACATCTTATCCACCTGAAAATCTGAGAGACGCCTACCGAGATAATGCTCCGATTGTCCCCCAGCAACCAGCGCAGCTAGCCGCTCTCGTCGCGCCGCATTTTCATTTTCATTCGGAGTCGTTGCACTCAACCCAATACCAACCGCCGTTGGAGTTGATTCCGATTGCTCTGTCGGATCATTATCTGTGTTGGCAGTCGGAGTTGAGGTTTCTTCTATTAGCTGATCGAGAAGTTCGTCGCAGTTCATTTTTCTTAAAATTAATTTAACTATTCTAACAAGTCTCATCACATTAACATATTGCCAAGCGCAACACCCGATACTTATGATCACCATTATGCTCGCAACAAAGCTCGCAGCGGAGCACCAAATTGTTAACATTGTTAACCATTGTTCAGCATTTGTTCAACATTTGTTAACCATTTGTTCAGCATTGTTCAGCATTTGTTCAGCAATTGCTAAGCATTGTTAAGCATTGTTCAGCATTGTTCAGTAATTTCTAATCAATTATTAATTAATTGATAACTTCGTAAGCAGTTGGTTGATCAGTCTTTAGCAAAAGCTTGGCGTGCTTAGTTTCCGAAAGCATCTGTCGAACCTCCAGGCGCTCCTCGCGCGTTGGGATAACGTCATTCTCTCGAAGACAGTCATCGAATGAGTCTCGGTCCTTGCAGTGAAAGAGGGCGACCCATTTCGTTTGCTCGCGCAGATACTTGAGGACGGCGTTGTACTTTTGAGTGGATATCCATACGCTTTGCCTAGCATGGCGGCCAGAAAATGCGAGCTCGGAGAGCATGTCCTTCTTTTTGGTCATCGCCGCCTTGGCTGAGCAATCGTCAATCACGTATAGGGTGAGCTCACCCTGGAATCTTTGGTATAAACCACGCAACCAATCGTGAAGCCTATCACCGGGGTCAATAACGTATAGGGTCAGTCCATATCCACGGGCGCCGCTGATAAGTATCGTTGTGCCGCACAGTGGGACACAGGATCACATGACGAAACGAGGCATCGCTGGTAGGAGCCCTCGAGCAAGTCTAGGATGAAAACCGTTTTTCCACATCCTGTCTGCCCACATATTATGGCAGAGTGGGCATCTCCAATCGTGAATTGGTATTGATTGTTAATTTTCTTAAAATTAATTAATAAATCGTTAGATGATTTTTTTATTAAGTCAGTAGAGTGCTGAGACGTATCGGCCATCTTCGATGTTGATTGTTGCGTCTGTAATTATATATAAGTACACGTTCAATGGCCCGGCTCCGTCCGCCCTCTTTGGTTATCTGGATCGTCACACCCTCGCTAGCGTTCTCAACTTGGCGTCCGTTGCCGTGTATTTGGTCGTCGTCGCTGGCTCGCATGTCTAGCCATAACGCGTATTTGGTATTCAGGAGCTCCGCGAGGGAGACGGCCGAGAGATGCAGGTCTTTGGCAACTGCCGCAACCTCCGGAGAGCACTTAGAGCCGGCAGCAAACTGCTTTCTTATTCTTGTCCCACTGCTGGTGTTGCGCGCGAAGACCCGCGCTGTAGAGTTGATTGGGAACTCCCTCAATCGTCACCTCTACCTTCGTGATTTTGGGGTTATAGAATTTGTCGGTTTTTCTAGCACCCAACGCCAACCGAGCATCCTCGAACAACATCAGTATACCTTTCATCGAGCGGGCGGGTACGTTGACATTAATATTCCACAATGTGTCGCCTTTGTCTTTCGTCATCTTGCGATGGCGAAGAACTCGGTCGTAAAGTATGGCAACGCGCCCGGCAGTCATGGGTTCTGATCAATCGCGCGAGTTCGGGCATCGTGACCATGTCGTACTCCAGCGAAACATTGTCGATCGTTTATACGTCGATAACATGTCGGTGGCTATGAGAACTCGGCCGTAGTCGATTGAACGTTAGTTCTTATTAGGTGGTCAGCCAAAGCGCTCTGATAGTAGGGCATGTGACTCTCCAGCAACTCAAAGTCGAGCGGGATGTAGAAGCGGTTGCCGTAAGCGCCCGCGACCGCATTGTCACTCGCGTTGTTATCTGCCTTGTTAGCAGACCCGATTCTATGTTTGGTTACGTTCTTATTTTTGCTGGTGTCAATACCCTGATAGACAGCGTTTTCGCGCTCTTGCGCCGTCATCCATAGGTCTGATAACAATGGTAGACGTCGCTGTCATCGATCGACATCACCTCATTACCAGAAATCTTTATCATGGTCTTCTTGACAATGGCGCGACCAAGGTTCTGAACGACGGTTCGGTCCTCGTCCGTCGACGTCAGCGAAATAGTGAAAGCGAGGCGAACAGTACCCGGCACAATGACGTCGTTAGCTCCGAGGTTGGGGAAGCGGACCAAGAGCTGCTGGTTCTGGTCGATCGTCGATGGGTTGTTCGTAATAACGACACTCTGTCTCACGCCTTTTGCCCCGAGGGGCTCACGCAGTCTGCGGTATGGATTCAGTTTGCGACCGTATTGACTCGAAGACATAATTTAGTGAAACTATATTAAACCCGTATGGTTTTGTCTTTAATACATAATTAATTTTAAGAAATTAATATGGCTGATTGCGATATTGACATGGATGAAATCGGATGATCGCGAGACATTTCGATGATGATGACATCGATGATGACATCGATAACTATGACGAAACGACCTTCATAGAGACACCAACACACAAAAATACACCTTTGTTTGTTCCTGGTGCCCCTATGTGGGAGGCCCCATCCACAACTCCGGCATGGGCGGGCGGTGCCGAGATTCCTGCGGGCATCTCCAAGAATGAGCTGGCGCCTCTCACGGAAACGGAGTCTCGGATGAAACGGTGGGAGAGTGAGGTGTCTAAACACGGCATCAATGCCACGTTGGAGTTCCGCAGCACTAAAAGAGGAGACTTGTGGGTTAAATGGGGTAATAGCTGGAAGTTGCTGACGTACAAGAACGACCCGACCAAGTTCCTCAGCCCCTCTTCCGTGAGCCGATATGGAATATCCCTCGCTCGAGCTCTCAGAGTGATCGATGATCGGTCGCAGCTGCCTCAACAAATGGTAAAAACCCTACAGTCTACCGACGAAACGCTGGCGAAGACGGCCGCCGCTATAGAAATGAGCGAGCTCAGCGATGTCCTTCGTATAGACACCGACGGTATTCACACAATTGAAACCACGGTCAACGAAATGAACGGCATGAAATATGACCCACCATTACCTCTTCGCGAATTCCGGGGACTCGATAAGGCTCTGCAAACAACTCGGGGCGAACTGGTCAATAACCTCTCCAAACTCACGGCGCTGGACAAACATATCGCGCTAGAAGAAAGAAAACTTCGGGAAATACGTGGCGATAGAGATTCTACTGAGAGGATTAACAAACTCCTGCGGTCGTTGCGGGACGAAAGAGAAGCTCGCTTGGAGGCTGCTTCGACTAACCGTGAGACGCTTTCCGGCCAATTAAGTCGGAGCCGCGAAACAATCTCGAGGGTTCTGCATGAGGACACGACACTCGGTGAGCGTCTTCGCACTCTGTTCAGAGAGAAGGGCGTCACGATAGTAACCATCATCGCAGCTTTCAGCATGATTATATCGACCCTAATTCTATCTATATCGTCTCTATTTGTAGCTGTCAATGCTGGTGCCGCACCAGCACCCGCACCAGCACCAGCACCCGCACCAGCACCCGCGCCATCCGGCGGAGCCAAGGAGTGGATAAAAAAACAACTAAAAGCCCTCGCCAGTCTCCTGGCTAAATTAGCAGGAAAGTTGGCTGCCGCGCTGCCTGGTTTGATAGGAGGTCTCCTCTCCTTCTTGTTATCTATATTATCAAAAACGGTCGGATGGCTCGCCGATAATACCTGGGCTTTAATCGTGGCCATCGCCGGTCTCCTACTATTCTTCGCCAGAGAGTTCCTAAAACCAAAGCGTAAATAGTCCGATCGCCACGAGGGCGACGACGAGGGCTAATTTCTCCTCCTTGTGTGTTGTGCTTCCAATCTCGATTGGTGTTTCAACATTGTTGATGGAACTCGATGGTGCATACAATTTACGAATTGGGGGTACTGGGTTCGATTGTGTTGTTGTGTTGAGGGAGGTGTATCCATTTTGTGTTTTGGGGGTTTTATGAAATCTTTTTCAAATTTATTTGAATTTACAACTCCGCGCCCAATCATCTTGGGTGGGAGCTTGACGATACCCGTGTTCACGTTCCCGTTGCGGCCGATTTTTTTATTGGTGGTTGCGACTACGATCTGATTATTGTAACCGTCAACCGGGTCGTCTCGTAGTATCATATTGCTCGGCGCCATATAAAGACCTATTCCAAATGCGTAGTCTACCGGGGTGCGGGGCAGTCTGCAAAACGTCTTGATAATTCTGGATCGCCTTCTGGAGGTCCACCTTAGCTGAGATGGCGTCCTCGACAAGTGCCAAGAACTGTTTTTGTGTGTCAAAGGCCGTTCCCGTACCAAGTATAGCGCTGTGCGTTTGCTTCTGTGAGGCGAGGATTGCCCATACGTATATGCGAATGGATTCGTTGAGACGAATAACCCCACCCTGCGTAAATCCAGTGCTTTCATCTAACATAAATGTGGTCCAAGCATTTCGCATCTGTGGAGTATCACCCAGGTCTAGGTATTCCACATGGGCTACTTTAGTAGGCAGCCAATGGCAATCACCATCATTACACGCAAGTCCACCAAGCACTTCAGCACCGAACGTTATCTTATTCAACTTATAATTATATTTAGTCCATGTTGCCATTTTTCTAACTGGTGGTGGGGTGGCCCCTCGAGCGCTCCATAGCCCTGAGAAATATACTGGAGAATTATCCAGACGCTCCCCACTAACTAAGCCTTTATGGTGAACTAACCCTAAACTGTTGGTCGGTGTGTATACTTTCTGTCTCCAGTCGGCGTCTTTTGATACCCCAAATTCGCTACACAATCTTTCGAACGCCTTACGGTCGTATGCGCTGGAAATGGGATCCCAGCCATCGTCTTGAGGCAGTGGAATACCTAGTTCTTTGAGAATCCTCCTAATTGTGTAATACACGTGACAGTTGTAGACACTTCGGAGCATGATATTCTCGGATGTCAAATGGTCTTGATGCGAAACTCCGCATCCGGCCGTTGCGCACCATACAGCGAAATTTAGCTGGTTCTGCCAGAAGTTCATATGGGAAAACTCCCATCTTAGTAATACATCTTGACTAGTAGTCTTTGGAACTACATATTTCTCAAACGTGTTAGGGAAATTGGTGGCAAAGCCACTGTCTGGTCTAACCGTTACGGTTGGGTGTACAAGGTGGTTAACAACGTCTTTTTGCGTGTATTTACCACCGACCGCGTACTTTGCATTAGAGTTAAAGCTAATTGCTTTTGTATCCATTGAAAGATATTATTATGTTTGCTACTATCACTAATGTTCAAAAAGGGAGTTGTGAACTTCAAAAATTAATAGACAACTGCTGCGGACAACGCCGGGTAGGCCTTAGATCAATCACGTTCAAGGTCGGGTGGAAAAACGTTGAAACGCTCGAGTTTTTCACATCAGAAGTCGAGGGTGTAAGCCCTGTGGCTTTCGGAAACTACCTCATAACTGAACCAGTGACCTCAGGATTTGGTAGAACTCCACATGCTATAGTACCTCACGGTCTTTGGAGTTTCGGAGATCTCCAAGCTTTTGTAAAGGAGAAAATTCCTGGTGTAGTCACTCTCGCAATCTCGAAAGCCACGGGGCTCACGACCGTTGATAGGCGTTTAAGGATCTCACCGGGGTTGGGCTCACTGTTAGGATTTAAAATAACATACCCTTACAACGATGACGGAGTGTTTGATCCTGGCGAGCACGTCGGCACGACCCCGGTGAACTTCGCCGTCACGAAAACTCTCGGGGTGCACTTGGATCGGGTGAACACATCGTACAACACGGTAGACGGCACTCCCACCACATTACTGAAAACCGTGCCCGCCAGCGACTGTTTCTATGGTGAGACCCTGACCTTAGACTTCCCACACCCCGAGATGAAAGTTTTGGAATCGGGACACATCCACGAGTTGAAGATTTCTATTCTCGATGATAAAGGGCGAGAGTTGAAGAACGATTACCCACTTTCGGTCGTCCTAGAAATTTCAAATTAATTAATTTTAAGAAAATTATTAGAATTAAACGCATGTTCGTAATATATATATCAACATTATTGAAAATGAGTATATACGGACCAGGTAGTTCTTCCGATTGGGTGACAAATTCAAAGAATTTGGAACCGACAGAAGGGGGATTCATCCCGACAGAGGGCGACTTTTTAACTACCCAAAAAACAAAGGCCTTGATCAATAGAACTATATCGGTGGCCACGGACGAGATTCACAGGAGTCTACTATCACAACTTAGAGAATATGCCCTGGCTGTGAATACACAAAGTCGTGAAGAAACGCATACGGAACTAAACGAACTAGGTGAAAAAATAACCAAATTTAAATTCGAAAAGAGGCCCGGGTTGGGGATTGATAAAGTCCGAGAAGACCACCAGGCGGACCTTACGGAGGCTTATGATGCGTGCGCTTAGAGGACTCTCTCATCGGTTTTTTGAAGCGACACTTACCGAACTGACGGGAAAATAACAAAATTTCGAAAAGAGACCAGGTCGGATATTGATAAAGTCCGAGAAGACCGCCAGGCGGCCCTTACGGAGGGTTATGATACGTTGCGCTTAGAGGACTCTCTCATCAGAGAAGCGGCATTTACCGAAATAGACCAAAAAAAAACCAAATTTCGAAAAGAGGCCACGTCGGGTATTGAGAAAGCCCGAGAAGACCACCAGGCGGACCTTACGGAGGCTTATGAGGTGTTGCGCTCAGAGGACTCTCTCGTCAGAGAAGCGGCGGTTGCCGAACTAGATAAAAAATAACAAAATTTCGAAAAGAGACCCGGTCGGGTATTGATAAAGTCCGAGAAGACCACCAGTCGAACCTTGCGGAGGCCCTTGCGGAGGCTTATGATGCGTTGCGCTTAGAGGACTCTCTCAACAGAGAAGCTACACTTACCGAACTAGACGGGCAAATAGCCGAATTTCTGAAAGCAACCAGGTCGGGGTAGAGGGGGTCAGAGAAGACCACAAGGAGGCCATTGCGGAGGCTTATGGGGCGTTGCGCTCAGAGGACTCTCTCAACAGAGAAGCGGCACTTACCGAACTAGACGAAAAAATAACCAAATTTCGAAAAGAGGCCCGGTTGGGGGTTGAGGGGTCAGAACGGGTATTTAGAAAGCCCGAGAAGACCACCAGGCGGACCTTACGGAGGCTTATAGGGTGTTGTGCTCAGAGGACTCTCTCAGAGAAGCGGCGGTTGGTGAACTAGACGGAAAATAACCGAATTTCAAAAAGAGGCCGGTCGGGTATTGAGAAAGCGAGAAGACCACCAGGCAGCCCTTGCGAAGGCTTATGAGTGTTGCGCTCAGAGGACTCTCTCATCAGAGAAGCGGCGGTTGCTGACAGACGGGTAAAATGAATTTCAAAAAGAGGCCCGGTCGGGTATTGAGAAAGCCCGAGAAGACCACCAGGCAGCCCTTGCGAAGGCTTATGAGGTGTTGCGCTCAGAGGACTCTCTCATCAGAGAAGCGGCGGTTGCTGAACTAGACGGGAAAATAACTGAATTTCAAAAAGAGGCCCGGTCGGGTGTTAAGAAAGCCCTAGAAGGCCACCAGGCTAAAATTACGGAGGCTTATGATGCGTTGCGCTTAGAGGACTCTCTCAGTAGAGAAGCGGCACTTACCGAACTAGACGGAAAGATAACTGAAGTTTCTGATAAACTGAAACATGATCGTATAGCCGCGACCAAAGCTCTTGAGGAGGCCTCTTATAAGATTCGTACTGAGGCATATAATGCAAACAGTGCGCTTGCCAGAATAGTGCGAACAATGAAAACGCTAAAACGTGCCATAACAGTTTGGGCTGAGAAGCGGGGCCCATTGGTTGAGGGGCACTATGAATATTCGTTCGGTGCCAAAGCGAGTAATAAATGTGGGGGATACACTATGACAGCTGCGGGTGAAGTTATCCAAATGGCGGTCTGCTCGGTTAATGGTAGTGGTAAACCTGTGGGCGCGGTCGCGATAAATATTGTAGTAGATGGGGAAGAACGGGGGGTTGGAGTCACCAAAATCTCTGGAGATAGTTCGACGGTGGTTTCGTTCTCCGGTTATGATCGAATTAGACTTTCCAAAGGTAGTGTTATTAACTTTGTTACGAAAGTCGGTGACCTAGAGACTTCTTCCACAATTGTCTCATTGTTAATTGAACTTATTTTGTAAATACTAATATATTGAAAATCATGAACGAATCAACGCTTCCAATTGTCAATACCACTCCATCAACACTGTGTACAATTAACGAAAGAAGTTCAGATTTTAGGTTGAATAATATCGTCGCTATGCAGGATATTTTAGTTAGAGAATATACAAATAGAAAAAGAAACGCTAAAAAATATAGACGCGCGGTGAACACGGCTGAAGCATCTAGCACGGCTCTAGCGAGTGTTTCTGTGTTGTGTGGGGCGGGGACAGTTGCAACTATATCCACCATTATAACGGTTCCTGTAGCGGGGATTTTATGTGCGGTGTCGGCCGTTTCTGAGTTGTTGTGTATGGTAATTAGGGCGTCGGGTGGAAAACTCGAGAAAAAATGTAGAAAACATGATAGAATATCTGTTCTCGCCAGGTCGAAGAAAAATACCATCGACGTTATGGTGTCCAAAGCGTTGGCCGATAAGAAAATATCAAATTTAGAGTTTGAATCCGTGGTGGAAGAAATGGGGAGATATGAACAATTAAAAAATGATATAAGAATCAAGGCGCGCGCCACCATGCCCAAAATTGAGAGTACTGATTGGGATAAATTTAGGGAAAAACTTGGAGATAAAGTCGGAAGAAATGTTACAGCACCATTATAAAATAATTTTTGAAAAAAAAAAAAAAATCTTATATTGGTGCAGTAAACAAATTTACATATCTATACAACATGTGTTTTTCACTGAGAATTACGCCGTAATCGCATAACAAATTCAGTCGAGGATTACACTGTAATCGCCTGTGTAAATTGATACACTCGGCTATAAATAACTGTCTGTTTACCTCGGCTATCAATTTACGCATGGTTCATAACCCGTGTAATTGAAACATTGTCGTAAATCGATAATTGTACAACACTAGGTAATGTTTATCATAACAGCCTACATGGTCGTGTGGGTTAAGGCGATACTCTATAGAGACGAGGGTCATGGGTTCGCGCCGAGGTTGGAGCTAAACATTTTTTATTTATTTATTTCTATCCCTACAAATGTGGTCGCTATGGTAAACAACTGCATGACAACGGCGTTCCTATCCGACCGCTCGAGGTTGATAAAATTGATAAATTCAGATTGCCAGTTTACATACCTTCGATAAGGAAAATACACTCGGCTATAAATTAATTAGTAGTTGTTTTTTTTTTCAATAATAATTTTTCAATATCTTTATAAGCGATATCGTAGAAATGTACATTCGTAAACGAATCGTTGGGTTTTAAAATTTTTGTATAATACACCTTAGTTTCATATCCGATACGCATTATCTGTCTTAATGTTCGTATTTGCCTGTTGTATAGTTGACATAATTGCCAGTATAATATTGTAAATGTAACGTTTTTATCGGAGCGTAATAAATTACGCTGGTATTTCATGTATTCGATATCGCCTAGTGTTCTCATTTTATATAATTTATATACAGGATTATAACCCCCGTAAGCTTCGTAAACTTCTTCAACACAGTCATTAAAAATTTGCAATTCAAATTGTATTGTATTATCCATTTTCTCTAATAATATTGGTACTTGTTTTTTCTGTTCAATTTTCCAATTTTATAAAATTAGTTTGATAATGTTTTTTTTTACAGTGTTTTAATGCTGTAGAAACACCGTGACTTATTAGATCGATTCTATCTTTCTAACTGACTTTCCGATTTGAATTATTACTAATCGATAATACTTGCGAGCACGTAATCCCTTGTTAGCCATTCGATGAGTATAGCCTGAGTGCCACCGCATGGTGGACATAGCAATGACTCGGCTTTGGTCCCTACCCCACAATGCCGACATGGGCGAGGTGAAACGGAACCTCTTCGCATCCATGCACGGTGATGTTTGCAATATTCGTAAATACCGGTGCGAAAACATCTCTCGTGACTACCTGTCTTCAACCACGCACACTTAACTAGAACCATTATGTTATATATATACTGAGTATAACATAGGGATTTTTATCTCTAATAGGGTGATCTTCTCATGTCATAAATATATGGTCTCGCGGTAGTAGTATATAAGAGTCACAAATGATACCATCATGCTGTGGAAGGTGCCGCGCGTAGCCGGTACCTTCCAGAGGTGATGGTATCATTGTGACTCTTATATACTACTGAGCCTATTAAAAACTGCGTAACCTTCAATATGGAGTATATGGATGGAGTAAACAAAAATTGTTTTGCTTATTTCTTTTTCATTTATTGATGCTTTTAGGCATATTTAATTTATTGATAGACCTCGGTCCGTTATTTCAACCTGTGCTGTAAACATGCTCGACATATGTGTATTCACTACTACACGTGTGACAGGCGTCTTCCGGTCTAGGTAAAGTCGCACTAAATTTGGGATGGCACGATTTACCCAAATCTACCCAAATCTTCATGTAATTACTATATTTGTTAATAAATAAAGCTATACACATTATAATAATGATGTTTGGACTGTACTTACATAATATATGTCATTAATTTGCTTATACCAGGGCTTTTTTAATGTTTTGATGCAAAATGGAAATATTTGTACATGAAATAAAGGGAGAATACCGCGATTCACTTATGCTAGTAAGCAAACGAATATAATGCACTTTATAATGGCTAAATGGGAATGATGTTTTTTAATTGAAATACTCATAAAAATAGTAGAACCTCTCTAATGTTGACATCCAAGGAGACAGTGTGTGAAAACTGTTATGTCAACTAGTATAATTATATATTTATATACGGTAGTAATATATAATTTAAAATATAAATAAACTACCAATATTTTAAAACTAATACTGCATTAATATGTATATGTGGCTGTGACTGGATAAATGGGGCTTATCGAAATTGTGACCAGTGTAGGTTCCGATTAAATAGATCCCTTCTGTAGTCTGGTAACGACCTACATTGCTTGTTCGAAGCATGACTGGGGGTTTCATTTATGGAATGACGAATGTTACAGATGCTGATCAGACTGCGGATGCACATGCTGATCTGGATCTACACTGGTCGCAAAACCCATAAACCACATTTCTCCAGTCACAACCACAATTATGTGCGATATGCAATCATGGTCGATGATAACTTAAAGTTAGACAACTGAGACATAATTAATGAGTCTCGGTAGTCTCCGTTTATAATAATGCTATATTAATCGTTTTCCCGCAGAAATAACATCGTTTTCATAGTTTCAAGCGATTTAATGCTAGCTCCAAATAATATATATATTGTTAGCTCGAAATGAATTAGAGATAGCTCGAAATGATTTCGAAAGCTCTCCAAATGATTTCGAGAGCTCTCAAAATGATTTACAGATAGCTCCCAATGATTTAAAGAGCTCTCCAAATCAAAGTTATATAATGCTCGCTACAAATGATTTCTAGAGCTCTCTAAATGATTTTGAGATATCATTAATTGATTTTGAGAGCTCTCCAAATTATTTCGAGAGCTCTCCAAATGATTTAGAGATAGCTCCAAATGATTTAGAGAGCTCTCCAAATCAAGTTATATAATGCTCGCTACAAATGATTTTGAGAGCTCTCTAAATGATTTCGAGATATCATTAATTGATTTCGAGAGCTCTCCAAATGATTTTGAGAGCTCTCCAAATGATTTAGAGATAGCTCCAAATGACTTAGAGAGCTCTCCAAATCAAGTTATATAATACTCGCTACAAATGATTTCGAGAGCTCTCTAAATGATTTCTAGATATCATTAATTGATTTCGAGAGCTCTTCAAATGATTTCGAGAGCTCTCCAAATGATTTAGAGATAGCTCCAAATGATTTAGAGAGCTCTCCAAATCAAAGTTATATAATGCTCGCTACAAATGATTTCGAGAGCTCTCTAAATGATTTCTAGATATCATTATTTGATTTCGAGAGCTCTCCAAATGATTTCGAGAGCTCTCCAAATCAAATGTTATATAATGCTCTACCACCATGTGCCAAATCCCGTCCCTCCATTGCTAAGCACAGGGTCAAGGTCACATACTTGGTGCGTTCGAAACTCTGGTAAATGCCTTATAATTTATGTTTCCTTGCATGTATCTGCTTGATATTTCACACACGCATTGCTCTGATGGTCTGCTTTCATGCTGTGAATCCACGCTTCTCTGTCCCTCTGTGTATTCAAATCTGCCTCGTTTTATTAGGCCTTAAGCGGGGGGCATTCGTGTCCCGACAGGCCACATTTCTAGTTTATTTGATAGAAGCATGGCGTGTGTTTCCTTATTGGAATGGCGAACAGTTCAGAGGCTGGGTGCACAGGCTGATATGGATTTACATAAAACGCAAAATCCATAAGCCCCATTTCTGCAGCCACAGCTACAATAATCTCTCGAGAGGTTGCCAATTGTATTCTCCATATTTGATCGTAAACCATATAAAGAAACGTTTGTTGCAAACCTGGGTCCTAAGGACCCTGTACGAACGCAGTTCTTTATCGTATTTACAAGCACGAGAACATAAATCACGTATTACAAAATAATCTGTGATCGAGACCTAGTCTTCCTGCATGCAAAAAAAACAACAGTTTTAGTGTGTGTAATGTGTTCCTATTTGATCCGATTTCCTCATTTCGTACTTTAAATTTACGGAATATGCCGGAAGATACCGATTACAGATTGACCTTTACCATGTGATCAAAACACGTGCAGTTTCGCACACAACAGTTTATTGAAAAAGGTAGAACAGGATATTTAGCAGGATACGTTTTGTTACATTTGTTAATTATTTCCTTATGAATATAATCAGTGTGACTTTATGTAAGTTTTATCTATATCTATATGTTCAACAAGTATAAACGAAAGAGCTTTTAACCCACTTGTGTGTACGACCTTGGAAAAAATGTCTTGTTTACAAATTACAAAGTGTCAAGGCCATGGACACGGGTGCTGACCATTTCGGACCATATACGCTTCGGATCAGGACGTTTCGCACTAGGACCTTTCTTACTACATCCTTGGACAGTTCGGACCAACTGTTTTGTTTGCGTTTTACTTTATAATTATCGTACCCTTGGTAAATCCTAATCGATAACTTCACTGAATCGATGAAACAATCAAATTGTTTTGGCTTTTCCCATTTTATCAGGCGCGGATACAGAAATAATTCCAGGGGGGGGGTCTGTAATTACAAATCGGCGTAGCATCGTAAAGTCTGGGGGTCCTCCCCAGGAAATCTTTAAATGCCAGATCGCCGCAGATGCGATTTCCTGACACCTAGGCCACGAAAAAAGTCGTCCAACTATTCGAGTACGTCATGAACTCGCAGTCCCCTATATTGTCCGATGATTGTACCAGTAAATCCCATGTTGGCCCAATCAGTGTCCCCTACATTGTCCAGGGATTGTACCAGTAAATTGCATGTTGGCCCAGCCACAGTCGCCTACATTGTCCAGGGATTGTACCAGTAAATCCCATGTTGGCCCAATCACAGTCCCCTACATTGTCCAGGGATTGTAGCAGTAAATCCCATGTTGGCCTAATCAAAGTCCCCTACATTGTCCAGGGATTGTAGCATTAAATCCCATGTTGACCCAATCACAGTCTCCTACATTGTCCAGGGATTGTACCAGTAAATCCCATGTTGGTCCAATCACAGTCCCCTACATTGTCTAGGGATTGTACCAGGAGTAAATCCCATGTTGGCCTAATCACAGTCCCCTACATTGTCCAGGGATTGTATCAGTAAATCCCATGTTGGCCCAATCACAGTCCCCTACATTGTCCAGGGATTGTAGCAGTAAATCCCATGTTGGCCTAATCACAGTCCCCTACATTGTCCAGGGATTGTAGCATTAAATCCCATGTTGACCCAATCACAGTCTCCTACATTGTCCAGGGATTGTACCAGTAAATCCCATGTTGGTCCAATCACAGTCCCCTACATTGTCTAGGGATTGTACCAGGAGTAAATCCCATGTTGGCCTAATCACAGTCCCCTACATTGTCCAGGGATTGTTGCAGTAAATCCCATGTTGGCCCAATCACAGTCCCCATACATTGTCTGTGGATTGTACCAGTAAACAGGATTCGTACGGGCCTCCAGATAAGGAATTAGTAATTGAGTATTGTCACTCCACCATTTCTGAAGCAATTGGGTATTTCAAAATTTAATTGGGTAAAATAAAATCACACTACTGTTTACACATCACAGACAGCAATTGTTGAATAGTTGGCTTCGAAGTGAAAAAATGTCTTGGCATTTCATTAGAATTGTCTCCTTGGAGATCGACGCAAATCTGGGGAGATAATTTTGTAGGGGTGGTAGGGTACCCCATCATCGGTGTCTGGTCATTTCGCTTCGTGCGAACGGGATTCGGGACAAAACGACCCGGGACAGTGCGAATAGTCTAATAACGCAATGTCACATTAAATACGAGATTTAGGTTTTCCTTAGAAAGAATGCATTTGATTGACTTGCTGTATCGCCAGTAGCCAATGATAATAGCTAATAGTAAACGCTTTTGGCATCAACCAAATCGTCCTTTATCCTGACCTACATTGGTAATACGGAAATGTTCAATTTTTCCGAACAATATCCAAGTCCTAAAAAAGTCATAAAATTTTGCTGTTAAAGGTGCAGGCTGTCCATTATCTATAAATTCCTATAAATTTGGCAATCCCTATATTTTCCCAAAATCCCTATAAATCCCTATATTTTTCGAATGCTCAAAATCAAGTCTGATATTGAACTTACTGGTTTATTCTAAACACAGTGCAAGGTTAGAGATGCATTTGACTAAATTATGATCGTATTTACCAGTTTTCTTTGTTTGGAAGTGTACCACTGGGCCTTGGTCAGTCTTTACATATGAATTGTCTGATATCATTCACTGATATGGTCAGTGCTTTTCCGGAAAAATGTAAGCTGAGCTAGGGCCTGGCTTTTGTAGAGCACTCCCCCCTAGAATTGAAATGATTTTTGCCCCACCCCCACATAATTTTCATAAGTAATGTATGGGCCATATATTTGCACATATCTTCCACCCACAAAAAAAATGAAATTATTGTTGAACACAGAAATTTAAATAGGTCCAAGGTTTTTTATGAATAAGTCTCCAGGTGAATCCACACTGTCAGAATTGGTATAATCATTATATTGTCCCTTATAAATCATGGTATGACAGGGTATACCATGATTGCATAGATAGTCAGCCTGAGCTCAGTGAGCTTGGTATACAAGGCCAAGCGGTACCATTTTGTCAGGCAGTGGCTCAACCTGTTTTAGAAAATAAAAAATAAAAATTAATCAAGTTAATAATTGTAAACCATTTAAAAAACAGAGGAGAGGATACGGAATGGCTATAAGGAGAGGAGGAGGCTATTAATCTAGATATTTAACTCGAAAAAATCTTTACACACATACATGCCGTAAAATTGGGAAATATTGAGTTTTGTCCCTATAAATCGCTATTTTTTTGGCAAAAATCCCTATATTTATCCCTATATTTTTGAAAAAAAATCCCTATATTCCCGAAAGTGACAAAAAAAGGTGATAAAAATTCACAAAATTTTATTTCACTGAGGTAGTATGAACCCTGTGTAAATCCCATTCTGGCCCAATCACAGTCCCTTACATTGTCCAGGGATTGTACCAATACATACCATGTTGGCCCAATCACAATCCCCTACATTGTCCAGGGATTGCAACAGTAATTCCCATGTTGGCCAATCACAGTCCCCTACATTGTCTAGGGATTGTACCAGTAAATCCCATATTGGCCCAATCACAGTCCCCTACATTGTCCAGGGATTGTACCAGTAAATCCCATGTTGGTCAATCACAGTCCCCTACATTGTCCAGGGATTGTACCAGTACATCCCATGTTGGCCCAATCACAGTCCCCTATATTGTCCAGGGATTATAACAGTAACTCCCATGTTGGCCCAATCACAATCCCCTACATTGTCCAGGGACTGCACCAGTAAATCCCATGTTGGCCTAATTACATTCTACTACGTTGTCCAGGGATTGTACCAGTAATTCCCCATGTTGGTCCAATCACAGTCCCCTACATTGTCCAGGGATTGTACCAGTAATTCCCATGTTGGCATAATCAGTCCCCTACATTGTCCAGGGGGATTGTACCAGTAAATCCCATGTTGGTCCAATCACAGTCCCCTACATTGTCCAGGGATTGTACCAGTAATTCCCATGTGGGCCTAATCACTGTCCCCTACATTGTCCAGGGATTGTTCCAGTAAATCCTATGTTGGTCCAATCACAGTCCCCTACATTGTTCAGGGATTGTTGCAGTAAATCCCATGTTGGTCTAATCACAGTCGACTACATTGTCCAGGGATTGTATCAGTAAATCCCATGTTGGCACAATCACAGACCCTACATTGTCCAGGGATTGTAGCAGTAAATCCCATGTTGGCCCAATCACAGTCCTCTACATTGTCCAGGGATTGTGGCAGTAAATCCCATGTTGGCCCAATCACAGTCCCCTACATTGTCCATGGATTGTACCAGTAAATCTTATGTTGGTCCAATCACAGTCCCCTACATTGTCCGGGGATTGTACCAGTACATCCTGTGTTGGTCCAATCACAGTCCCCTACATTGTCCAGGGATTGTAGTAGTAAATCCCATGTTGTCCCAATCACAGTCCCCTACATTGTCCAGTGATTGTACCAGTAAATCCCATGTTGGCCTAATCACAGTCCCCAACATTATCCAGGGATTGTACCAGTAAATCCCATGTTGGCACAATCACAGTTCCTACATTGTCCAGGGATTGTACCAGTAATTCCCATGTTTGCCTAATCACAGTCCCCTACATTGTCCAGGGATTGTACCAGTAAATCCCATGTTGGTCCAATCACAGTCCCTACATTGTCCAGGGATTGTTGCAGTAAATCCCATGTTGGCCCAATGACAGTCCCCTACATTGTCCAGGGATTGTACCAGTAAATCCTATGTTGGCCCAATCTTAGTTCACTACATTGTCCAGGGATGATTGTACCAGTAAATCCTATGTTGGCCCAATCTTAGTTCACTACATTGTCCAGGGATGATTGTACCAGTAAATCCCATGTTGGCCCAATCACAGTCCCCTACATTGTCCAGGGATTGTACCAGTAAATCCCATGTTGGCCCAATCACAGTTCCCTAAATTGTCCAGGGATTGTACCAGTAAATCCCATGTTGGCCCAATCACAGTTCCCTAAATTGTCCAGGGATTGTACCAGTACATCCCATGTTGGCCCAATCACAGTCCCCTACATTATCCAGGGATTGTACCAGTAAATCCCATGTTGGCCCAATCACAGTTCCCTAAATTGTTCAGGGATTGTACCAGTACATCCCATGTTTCAGGTGATATGAGCAGGACGTGACATAGAAGTCGGAGCAACATGACAGCTACAAGTTCACACTCATTATGACAGGCATTGGAACTCTCCTCACCATTTGTCTATGCTGTAAGTTACATTGAGAAAATGTCAACATATTCATTCTGTATAGTATTACCCTCCCCACCCCACACTAATATGCTGGAGACAAACTGCTTGGCTGTCTGCTTCCTTTCATGGAGCTGTTTAACCCTTAGACCGCTACACAAACAATTGTCGGCTGCTGTTGCTTTTATATCTTGCCTTATTTCTCAATAAAATAAAAAAAACATGGAAATGATTCTGAAGTGCTGTCAAAGCATGTTGTAAATTATTCTAAAATTTTTATGATAAAAATGGAAAATAGAAAATAAACAGCAGACGACAACAAATTAAGATAGCGGTGTAAGGGTTAATATTATTTTCATGGAACTTCTTGACATGCATTCCTCTGATGGTGGGGTGTGCAGGGGATAACATTTCTGTCTAATTCCAGTGGGGCAGGAGCATTTGTTTCCTGTAGAGCCCGCTCCCATGGACAAACATAGATAGAGACGTTATGTTGCGCTGTTGTTAATTATGTACCTGATTTTATTTATGTAACCATACAACACTACACATTTTCTGTTTAAAAACTGTGTAGATCCAGATGAGCTGGCTCACAATTTCATCAGGATATGTAATTGTGCACATATTTGCTTTAATATTGTAAAATTATCGTTTTGAAATATGGAATAATCCAAATATTAACATAGAAGATGCCATTCCCAATACATACATGTACTTAGGAGTGAATGATTAAGTTTTCAGTTCACGCTCCATTCCAGGTGTATGTCCGTGGCCCGTGTCCACGTCTGATCCGGTGCTGACATTCAGCCAGGACGAGACAGGTGACGGATTGCCGCTGCCAGAGAAGCCCCTGGATGTTGTCGCCTCGCCGGGACCCAGCCCGGCTGTCCCGGGGCCCTCTATTGACCCGGCTTCCCTGGAATACTGCCACCCACACCAGACCATGCACGGACAGGAAGGTACCTGTCTCACATAGAGTATATCGCTAGGCGTGTATGACAACGATCTACAATTGAAGTTGCCACTTGTTATTGTCATTTATCCCCTGCTGGCCCCTTCAATCAGTTTCTGTACAGTTGTAGTATTCTCGCCTGCCTTGCCACTTGTTATTGTCATTTATCCCCTGCTGGCCCCTTCAGTCAGTTTATGTACAGTTGTAGTATTCAGTTGTAGTATTCTCGCCTGCCATGCCACTTGTTATTGTCATTTTTCCCCTGCTGGCCCCTTCAATCAGTTTCTGTACAGTTGTAGTATTCTCGCCTGCCTTGCCACTTGTTATTGTCATTTATCCCCTGCTGGCCCCTTCAATCAGTTTCTGTACAGTTGTAGTATTCTCGCCTGCCATGCCACTTGTTATTGTCATTTATCCCCTGCTGGCCCCTTCAATCAGTTTCTGTACAGTGGTAGTATTCTCGTCTGCCTTGCCACTTGTTATTGTCATTTATCCCTGCTGGCCCCTTCAAAATTCAAACAGTTTTCTGCACAGTTGTAGTATTCCTCGCCTGCCTTGCCACTGTTATTGTCATTTATCCCCTGCTGGCCCCTTTAATCAGTTTCTGTACAGTTGTAGTATTCTCGCCTGCATTGCCACTTGTTATTGTCATTTATCCCCTGCTGGCCCCTTCAAACAGTTTCTGCACAGTTGTAGTATTCTCGCCTGCCTTGCCACTGTTATTGTCATTTATCCCCTGCTGGCCCCTTTAATCAGTTTCTGTACAGTTGTAGTATTCTCGCCTGCTTTGCCACTGTTATTGTCATTTTTTCCCTGCTGGCCCCTTCAATCAGTTTCTGTACAGTTGTAGTATTCTCGCCTGCTTTGCCACTTGTTATTGTCATTTATCCCCTGCTGGCCCCTTTAATCAGTTTCTGTACAGTTGTAGTATTCTCGCCTGCCTTGCCACTTGTTATTGTCATTTATTCCCTGCTGGCCCCTTTAATCAGTTTCTGTACAGTTGTAGTATTCTCGCCTGCTTTGCCACTTGTTATTGTCATTTATTCCCTGCTTACCACTTGTTATTGTCATTAATTATTCTATTAATTAAAACAATATTAAGGTTACATGAATGAATGAATTTTCAAACAATCCAACACTTCTTATCACTAGAGGGATTTGTTGTGACCTCGGGGTTGGAACACTTGCCTTCGACTCCATTGGTTGTGAGTTCAAACCTCTCCTTTCGGATGAGACTCGAGACTGAGGTCCTGTCCATAACTGACCTTAGCTGTTTTTGGCACATTAAACCCATTCACTGTCACTTTTCTTATCACCAGACATTATTTGTTTCCATACACTGCATGCAGGTACATACGTGTATCGTGGTCACATACTCTCAGAAGACATAAAATGTATGACTGTAACGGCCAAGTGTATGATGCGGCAACAGGCCCCTAGGACATAATCGTTACGTTCATGGTTAAAATTAAGTGTTTAGATCCACTCGTCTGCAGGACGTCTTGCATGCAAGGGTATTTGGCTCTCTGTTACTTAAGTGTTAGGGTGTTAACAGACACATCACAGAGTTGTACAGAAATTGACCAACCCGACAGTGCAACTTAAGGTTGAGATACAATCATCACATTGGCTTTATCATTGTAATTTTTGACAGCTTGAAAGGAAAAAATATTAATACAGAGTGATCACTTATCTCTCTGGTGACACGATCGCCATTTTGAATTGATCAGTAATTTCCTACCATACAGCTTACAGTACATTGTCCCTTTGTCATGCTATGTTTGGTGCAATATTATTGTTTTGAGACTTCAGCCACAATAGAAAGCCAAAACTGTTTATGTTGCGTCCACCAATGTCTCATCGTGTCTATGGACTGCTATGTGTATATATGTGTTCTTCAGGGCTCGTGTTCCCGGGCTACACGCTGCTGCAGGTCCACATTGTGCTGTCCCCTGGGGAGACCGTTACCCCTGCGGACACTGCGGATCTCCGACACTACCTGGACCCCCCACGCTGTGACCTGCCGGCGGGCGGGGTGGGTCGCGGGAAGATTGCCAGCTTCACCGAGGCAGCTCTACTCTACAAGACCATGCAGCACAACAAACATGCGTTCAAACATTTCCACCCGGTCATAGGCCCCGATTGCCGGGCAGACACACTGACAGCGCGAGGTTATAAACAGCTGATATCCACCGGCAAACATTTCTTCAATTCCTACTTCAGTGATCCGCAGCAAACCAACCTGTCTGCCATGGCCGACTCTATACATACGGAGAGTGTCGTGGAGCGGGTGTCGTACCAGTCACTTCTAGCATTCCTGCATGGACTGCTGCCGGAGAAACAGTTCGCCAGCACGAGCGTCGGGAAGACCTCTGACAACCTGTGTTCACTTCGTGGCTCCACCACGGCCCCGTGCCACTGTCCGTATATAGACCCACTAGCCGGGCCCATCGACCAGGTCCTACACCGGGGCAGGTACATGTTCAAGGATGCATTCCCGTACGCGGATAACATTAGATTTCTGTTTGGTGACGTGCCCGGTGACCGCCTGTCCAGTGTGGAACTGTACCGGCTGTTGGTGGCGGGCATGTGTGGTGGACGGGGGGTGGAGTGTGGCGGACGGAGTGGCTGTATGAACGTGACCGCGTCCAACATGGCCCTGTTGGCCGGGCTCGCCTCCAGCTTCTTGCGCCGTATGGCGGGCGACCCGACCTTCCGCACGTTTGCTGACCTGCACACCTACCCATTCCTGGCGCGACTGGTGGCCACGATGGCAGAATTGCACCACCCGGGGACCACCCACGTCTATAGCGGACCCCCACGCTTCATTCCTCTCCTGCTGACCAGTCTCGGACTCACCGTCGATACAGTCCTTCCCATTTCCTCCAGGTACGTCACATATAGAACTGACTGGGCATGGCCTGGAATATTAACCTCGTTATCAAACACTTCATTGGTTGTGCTATGTAGTGCTCTACTTTCCATATAACCAAACTATTTGCTTTTCTAGTTAAAATGTTAAGTACATGCTGCTTTGCAAGTCCTGGCCATACGTGGACGATGGTCCCATTCTACAAACCGCAACCAAGTGAAATTTCACACTGCGTATAAACCTAGATATTACACACTACTGTGATATGTGTCATATGTTTGTTATTAAAACTCGAGTTACGGATATAGAACCTTTATTTTGTTATTAAGTTCACTGATGAGTTGGCAGCGGATTTGGTTTGCTTTGCTTTGCGCTTTGTGTGACCAAGCCATGTCTTGTTACATTATCTCAATGATTTATGCCACACCATCTACTCTACTGTCTGTTTCACGTTAACCTGCCCAACTTTTACACCTATTTAAACACCCTAAAACTCTTATTTTTTGGCATAAAATCATTTTTCAGCAAAATTTAGCAATGAGCCATCTTTTTATTTTTTGAAATTCGGTCCTATAATGAAGTAATAGCCATAAATCAAGAATTGAATGCAGGGTTGTAATGTTAAAATGTCACGTGCGATCAGATTTTCAACATTTTTCTAGCATCGAACTGCTTGCTGGATTTCATCATTAAAAAAAAGACACTAACCTTGTATTTATGAGAGCAAATCTTGCCAGGTTGAAAAATAAAGGAATCGAGCCTCCATTTCTCGGTGTTCGTACAAGAATTCCAGAAGAAAATGCCGAGAATTTGGTCAAAATACAACATGATGTCATCATCATCTGCTACAGCTTTCGTATCTATTGACAACGCCAAGCTGAGGTTGGCACGCTGTTCCTACCACGCAAAATTAATTGCACATATCCTCGCACATCGACACCGGTGTAAATCTACATTCTCTAATGGTATGACTTGGGAACACCATATATATACGTCATTTCCGGCGGAAGTATACAGTCACTTCCTGTGAGCCAGTTTCTTTGCCGGACGAATTTCCGGCGGACAACTTGGTTTACTAAATGCTGATTGGTTGGTGAAGGTCACGAGTTTAATCGAATCAATTTCGTTAGCATTCACAATTTACAATACATTAGGACGTATTAGCAATTGTATCAGATCGACTTGGAACCTTATGGATAAATGATATTCGCTAAATATATGAAGATTAAATGATTAATTGATATATTTTAATGCAAATTGTTTAAGTTATATGCCAGAAAATGATGTTAATAAACAAATTTATTAAGAATTTGTGTTCAGTTCGCAATAATAGTTGTTGTTGTTTACCGGAAGTGATTATTGCAATAGCAGTTTCTTGTTTTATTGTCAACAACTAAAATTCGGTGAAATGAATTTATAAGGCAAAAGCCCATCCATGACTGTTTATTCAAAATAACTGTTATTAGACGGATTTTCTTGAAATAAAAAGTAGGCTCATTTCTAAAAAATAGTTTTACATTGTTTTATATAAAAAAATAAGCAGTTTGGAGTGTTTTTATAGCAATAAATCTTGGGCAACATTTCGTGGAACAGACAATAGTACTTGAGAGATGAATCCGGTTATAAAAGTAGTAAGATTAGTACTAATTGTACTACTTTTCTAAAGGGAGTGGGGCTAAGTGACTGGTGTGGTGAAGAACCTGGCACCAGGTCGTGTTATTCTGATTTCAGCGCTGAATATATATGTCTAAAATGAGCTTAGCTGTTGACAAGCCGTTAAAAAAATACAGTAAAGTTCCACCTTGCGGCCACCCCGTTATTGAGACCACCCCATTAATACGATGGCAGTTTCAAAGAACCGTTTTATGTACTATTTATTACATGGTTGCAGAGTTTGATGCAACAACCACCCTGCTATTCCGTAATACGAGCACTATTGACAATTTGTCGAAATGTTGTTTTAGGGTGTCATTATGACCGTGATACCAACATATTTGTACTACATTGTATGTGGGTAAATTAGCTGTGTGAGACAATTTTGCGACACTACGCCAATTTATGACTCTCGGAAATCAAACTGCCAATTTTAACAAATTAAGAATTGTTGTTTTAATATGCATGTCTGGCTCTTTAGTCGATATTGTTACTAACTGCAGATTAAGAAGAGTTTGATGTCACAAATTGGACACAGTACATCATGTAGTTGAATTATTCGGATGATAAGTGTTCATTAAATTTGTGACCAATTATTCGCGTGGGTCAATTTTCAGACGATATAAAAAAATTCAATTGATTTGCAACTGTGACTGGAAAAATTGAGTTGATGGCATTTGTGAACTTTACTGCATGGCTCCAGATAAGGAATTAGTAATTGAGTATTGTCACTCCATCATTTCTGAAGCAATTTGGTATTTCCAAATTTTAATTGGGTAAAATAAAATCACACAACTGTTTACACATCAACAGACAGCAATTATTGAATAGTTTGCTTCGAAATGAAAACATGTCTTGGGATTTCATTAGAATTGTCTCCTTGGAGACAATTCTAATGAAATACCAAGATGTGTTTGCATGGAAAATAAGAAAAATAATCTATATTTGTTGTCTGTGTATTGTTTTCTGCAGCACGATAAAGGTACCACAAATTTTGTATTGCTTTTTAGCTCGACTATTCGAAGAATAAGTAGAGCTTATGTTGTCACCCCGGCGTCGGCGTCACCGTCACGTCACGCCTTGGTTAAGGTTTTTAGTCAACCTTGTATATGGAATACTACTGGCCCTACACCCACCATACTTGGACAACTTCATTTCCTAGTGATGTACATCAATAACCCCTGATCTATATTTGACCTTGACCTACATTTCCTCTTGAATTACTTAGTTAATTCCCCTTGGTTAAGGTTTTTAGTCAACCTTGGTTAAGGTTTTTAGTCAAGCTTGTACATGGAATACTATTGTGCATACAAACACCATACTTGCACAACCTTTTCTCATAGGGATGTACATCAATAACCCCTGGTCTATATTTGACCTTGACCTACATTTCCTCTTCAGTTACTTAGTTAATTCCCCTTGGTTAAGGTTTTTGTCTCGCCCGCGAAGCGGAAAGCGAGACATAGGTTTTGCTTTTCCGGAGTCGTCGTCGGCGTCGTCGTCATCATTCAATGTTAAGTTTTCGTGTTACGGTCATTACTTCAACACCTTATCAGCTACAGTCATCAAACTTTATACATACCTTTACTATGATATGTAGATGAATATAGGACTATTAAAAAAAAAATCCGGGCTCCAGGGTCAAGGTCAAACTCTATTTCTTTCTATGCTACAAACTGAACATTAATGCATGAAGACCCGTTTTCTCGTGCGCTCTGTACACCTTACCTGTAGAGAGAACAATAGCCTTCTCCAGTTGAACACTTCTGCATGTGCAAGCATGTGCAAATTTCCAGCTTGACCACTAAATGTCCAGCTAAATTATTACAGGTAATTTATACAGGTAATTTATACAGGTAAATTATTATACCTGGGTATTACATTTCCGTAAACTGTGTTGACAATATTGTGGCAATATGTGGACCTGTGCAGATATATGTAGATAAATATAGGACTATTATACAAATTCTGGGCTCCAGTAGCGAGCATTATTTTTTTGTTACTTTTTAAACTTTTTTTTTTTTTAACATTTTTTCCATTTTTAGCCAGATTTTTTTTGGAAAAAAAATGTAATTTTAAACTTTTTTTTTCTCCATTTTTAGCCAGGTTTTTTTGGAAAAAAAAATAATTTTAAACTTTTTTTTTTTAAACTTTTTTTCCATTTTTAGCCAGGTTTTTTTGGAGAAAAAAATCCACGCTATTGGATTGGCGAAAGCCAGGCGGGCGGGCGGCGTCCACAATCGATGTTAAGTTTTTGTGTTTCAGTCCATTTCTTTGTTACTGTAACACATAGGACCAACAAACTTTCACAGCTTCATAACCAAGGGGTGCCCACCACATATCACTATCCAACATGTTACCTTTTTGAACTTGACCCATTTTTTCCGCGCAGTCAATGTTAACTTTTCGCGTTTACAATGTTAACTTTTCGTGTTTAAGTCCATTTCTTTGGTACTGTACCACCTAGGACCACCAAACTTTCACAGCTTCATAACTAAGGGGTGCCCACCACATACAACCATCCAACATGTGACCATTTTTTTTACCTTCACCTATTATTTCTACGTAATTGACTTAGCCATTTTCAACGTTAACTTTTTAACGTACGTCTGGTTAAAGTTTTTTGGTTAAAGTTTTTCGTTATACTATATCTCTGCAACTGCTTCGCCCATTACCTTCAAACTTTACATGGGTGTTTACCATCATCCATATTTTCATTCTACCCCCCAATTGTGCGGCCCCTGTGCCCAATGTCAAGGTCAAATTACTTTGATTTTTTTGTGTACTATATCTGCAACAGCTTCACTCATTACCTTCATACTTCACATGGGTGTTTATCATCATTGTCGCGCCCGCTTGCGGAAAGCGCGATATAGTCGGCATTTTGGCATACGTCCGTCCGTGTGTCCGGTTAAAGTTTTTCCATCTACTATATCTCTTTTTAGTGTCCATGCCTCGCCTCAAGGCGCGACATGCAGGCCACGGCCATCTAGTCTACAAAAAGTGGCCTCGTTTCTTGTTTTTTTTTCAAATTCTTTTTCCATTTTTAGCCAGGTTTTTTAAAAAAAAATCCAGGCTATTGGATTGGTGAATGCCGGGTGGGCGGCGGGCGGGCGGCGTCCACAATCAATGTTAAGTAGTATATAGGGAGTCAAAATGATACCACCTAACGGTGGTATCATTTCCACCCCTATATACTACCACCACCACCCCCGAAAAAACACCGTTTTCGTCCAATAGCACAAACTGGTCACCAACACAAAAAACGTGACAATTGGTGTCGTAATACATCATGTATTTTTCACTTGGACCGAATTTCAAAAAAGTAGTAAAAAATAACAAAAGCCTCCACTCGTGTACACAACCCCAGCGACTGGGCAGATTTCTTAGCCGGCACCTAGTCACTGGGGTGTTGGGACCTTTCTTAAGCCCACTCATCTGTTGGCTCACAGTCTCGTTTTACGGGTCGCCTTTAACCCCATTGCCAATTCCTCAATTCAGAGAAACCGATGAAGTAAGGCGAGCCTATTTTGTGATTTGGCGATGTAATTGCAAGCTCTTAGGCAGAAATCTTTTAGGCCGGCACCTTTGAGCTATACAATTCCATCACCAATTCACACACACACATTTAGAGACTGCTACCATTAAACAGATGAGATGGACGTCATACCGGATCAACAACATGGCACACACGAGATGAGACCAATTGTTGTAAGGCTTACAAACGTATATATACTCATCACTTTCCTATACAACATAAAAATGGTGTGCAAATTATAATTATTGTATCCCCCGGACTCCGTCGGGGGATACTATGGATTTGACAGCGCGCCGCGTCCGCCGCAGACACTTCTTGTCCGGAGCATAACTCGAACACCCTTTGGAATATTTTCATGAAACTTCACACATGCATAGACCACGACCCGAAGGTGTGTCGCGCGCAAGAATGACAACTCTTGCATAGCTAATTTTTTAGTTATCTCCCTTTTTTGTTTCTCGCACTGATTTCGTGTCCGGAGCATAACTCCACCACCCTTTGGAATATTTTCATGAAACTTTACACATGCATTAGACCACGACCCAGAAGGTGTGTCGCGCACAAGGAATGACAACTCTTGCCATAGCTAATTTTTGAGTTATCTCCTTTTTTGTTTTGCGCACTGATTGACCATAACTCCACCACCCTTTGGAATATTTTTATGAAACTTAACACATTCAATTAGACCACGAACCGAAGGTGTGTCGTGCACAAGAATGACAACTCTTGCATAGCTAATTTTTGAGTTATCTCCCTTTTTTGTTTTCGCTCACTGATTTCCTGTCTGGAGCATAACTCGACCACCCTTTGGAATATTTTCATGAAACTTCACACATGCATAGACCACGACCCGGAGGTGTGTCGCGCACAAGAATGACAACTCTTGCGTAGCTAATTTTTTAGTTATCTCCCTTTTTTGTTTTGCGCACTCTATAAACTGGACAATAATGCATGAAAACCTGTTTTCTCGTCTGCTCTGTACACCTTTTCTCGTGTGCTCTGTACACCTTACCTGTAGAGAGAACAAAAGAAACTGGGAGAACCATGTGCTAGCATGGGCTAGCATGTGCAGATGTCCAGTGCTTGACCACTGCTGACCAGGTAATTTATACAGGTAAATCACTACATTGGGTACTGTGTTGAAAATATTGTGGCATTATGTGGGTGGACCTGTGCAGATTTTTGTAGATAAATATAGGACTATTAAAAAAAAATCTGGTCTCCAATAGCAAGCATTATTTTATTTTATTTTTTTTCATTTTTTTTTTTTTTTTTTTTCTTTTTTTTTCATTTTTTTAAAAATCTGGTCTCCAATAGCAAGCATTATTTTATTTTATTTTTTTTCATTTTTTCCTTTTTTTTTTTCTTTTTTTTTTTTTTCTTTTGTCATTTTTTCATTTTTTTTCTTTTTTTTTTCTTTTTTTTTTTCTTTTTTTTTTTTTCATTTTTTCTTCTTTTTTTTTCATTTTTTTTTTCAAATTATTTTTCAATTTTTGTCTAGTAGCATAAGGTCGTAAGTGCTTTATACAGACTATTCACCTGTGCATGTGCTAGCATTTGCAACTGACCACTGACCACTTACAGGTAATTTATACAGGTAAATGATTATATTACATTTCCGTAAACTGTGTTGAAAATATTGTGGCATTATGTGGACCTGTGCAGATATATGTAGATAAATATAGGACTATTAAAAAAAAATTCTGTGCTCCAGTAGCAAGCATTATTATTTTTAAAAAAAAAATTTCCATTATTTTTTTTTCATTTTTTTTTTTTTAATTATTTTTCAATTTTTGTCTAGTAGCATAAGGTGGTAAGTGCTATATACAGACTATTCACCTGTGCATGTGCTAGCATGTGCAACTGACCACTGACAACTTACAGGTAATTTATACAGGTAAATGATTATATTACATTTCCGTAAACTGTGTTGAAAATATTGTGGGAATATGTGGACCTGTGTATATATGATATGTAGATAAATATAGGACTATTAAAAAACATTCTGGGCTCCAGTAGGGAGCATTATTCTTTTTCTTTTTTTTAATTTAATTTTCTTTTCCATTTTTTTTTTACATTCTTTTTCAATTTTTTAACTGACCACTAACTTATTACAGGTAATTTATACAGGTACATTATTACATTTCCGTAAACTGTGTTGACAATATTGTGGCAGTATGTGGACCTGTGCAGATATATGCAGATAAATATAGGACTATTAACAAAAATTCTGGGCTCCAGTAGCGAGCATTATTTAAAAAAAAAATTTGTATATTACATTTCCGTAAACTGTGTTGAAAATATTGTGGCATTATGTGGACCTGTGCAGATATATGTAGATAAATATAGGACTATTATAAAAAAATTCTGGGCTCCAGTAGCAAGTATTATTATTTTTTATTTTTCAACTTTTTTTCAAATTTTTTTTTTTTCATTCTTTTTAAATTTTTTAACTGACCACTAACTTATTACAGGTAATTTATACAGCTAAATTATTACATTTACCTAAACTGTGTTGACAATATTGTGGCAGTATGTGGACCTGTGCAGATATATGTAGATAAATATAGGACTATTAAAAAAAATTCTCGGCTCCAGTAGCGAGCATTATTTTTTTTATTTACATTCTATATTACATTTCCGTCAACTGTGTTGTTAAAATATTGTGGCATTATGTGCCACCTGTGCAGATATATGTACATAAATATAGGACTATTAACAAATAATTCTGCACTCAAGTAGCTTCACACATGCATAGACCCTAAAGGTGTGTCGCGCAAGATTGACAACTCTTGCATCACTAATTGTTTAGTTATCTCCCTTTGTCCGTCACCGATTTTGTCTCCGGAGCATAACTCGATCACCCTTTTTTCAAACTACTTGTGTATCTGGGGAGGGGGATACACATGCGCTTGTCGACAAGCGTCCATTTCTAGTTTATAAACACTTAACGAGGTTCACGAATTTCCGGGATGGTTCGTTATTTTATTAATTTGATAATTAGTTTTGTAAAAATTATTATTAATTAATTTTAAGAAAATTATAAAGTTAATTAATATAAGAAAACAAATAAAAACCACAAAGCATATCGATACGCGGTTATAGAAATGTATGGTGATCAGTGGGTGTCGTAACGGGACCCTAAATTATTATATATTTTTTTTTTATGTTTCGTATGGAGGGGCCGTCGGAACCACTGGACTGTATGGTGGAGGAATATCCTGCTGTCGCCGCTGCAGACACGCGAATAAGCATATCACGTCCCGAGACGGGCGAGGAGATTTTTTCTCTCGTCGGCCCTCCCCTTCATAACGAGTTTTTTTACGTCTTTGTCCGCGAGAATTTGTGGTCGAGCCTTGGACCGGATCGTACCCTTTAACTCCTGATACCTTGACATCTCCTCGACGACCATCTTGAACTCACTATCTGATATATCGTTGTCGGCTATCGCTTTTGACACGATAACGTCGATACTGTTTTTCTTAGATCTCGCGAGAACCGCTATTCGATCGTGCTTTCGACTCTTGGCCTCTAGTTTTCGGCCCACACGAGTCTGGTCGTCATGCAAAACAGTCCCGCCCCCGCCGCTGTCGCACACAAGGCCACCGCGACCGGAGCGGCGACGATTGTTGGCAATAAAGACACACTCCCCACCCCGCTTATAACGGATGCTGAGGCTAACGCGGTGCTCACCCCCTCTAATATATTGACCGACCGCCTATATTTCTTCGCATAGCCCGTCCGCGTCTCTCCCTCGTGTTGTAGAATATGTTGTATCTCGACGATCCTGGTCATCCTAAAGGATGCCGGGTCGACCGTCCCCGAAGGTAAGTGTGGATATAGTTTCTCGTCATTCATCCTAAAAATCGAGTGCTATTAACAGTGTCACTACAGTGGAGGAAGCTGATTGGGCAGCAATTTTTGTAACAAAGTTAATAACACTACCTGCCGAAACTTTAATTGTAGTGTCATCATCGAATATAGTAAACCCTGACCTCTGCCCCGCGTGCTTGGTGATGCCAATATTCTGTTCTACACCATTCAGGACGATATTCACTCTGACTTCATCAGTGGCGTGTCCGCGAAAGTTGACCACGAGCAGACCGCCATTCGAAAAATCGTCCCAGACACTGCCATGGTGTATCCCCCGTATCTGTTGCTGCGTTGGCACCGAATGAATATTCGTAGGCCCCCTCGCTTAGTGAACCCCGCTCCTCGGCACAAACTGTTATGACGTGTCTGCTAGCTTGCAATGTTCTAATTTGTTCAACCGCCCTAGTTAAAACTGTGTGGGACTGTGATACGCCCCTCTCCAGTCTTCTCATTGTGGCTTCATCGTATGCTGCGGCCGCGACGGGAACGTCCCGTTCTAAGTTGGAACTACCTGGACCGTATATGCTCATGATTAATATGTATATACATTAATGTTTACCGGTAATCGGTTATTTCGAGAACGACCGAAATCGGGTAATAGTTATTCAACTTTCTCGCTTGATCATCGAGAATAGAAATCTTCAACTCGTGGATGTGTCCCGATTCCAAAACTTTCATCTCTGGGTGTGGGAAGTCTAATGTCACAGTCTTCCCAAAGAAACAATCGCTGGCCGGCACATTTTTTAGTAATGTGCTGGGAGTGCCGTCTACCAGGTTGTACGATGTGTTCACCCGATCCAGGTTCACCCCGAGAGTTTTTGTGAAGGCAAAGTTCACCGGGGTATCGCCGCGGTGCTCGCCCACGGGGAAGACAAATTTCAACGGAAACTGAAACCCTTCATCCTCGTTGTAAGGGGGTGCAAATTTAAATCCTAACATTGAGGCCAACCCCGGAGTGATCTTTAATTTTTTATCAACGGACAATGTCGCAAGTCCCGTGGCTTTTGAGACTGAGAGTGCCATTACCAGGCATATTCGTCGCGATTAAACCGTGGACATCTCCGAAACCCCAAAGACCAGGATGTAATGCGACAACTGATTCCCTAAGGGTTCTAAGCAATTCTGCAGGATTATCGGAGTCCTTTAGATCTATATCATCTCCGGAATAGATTCCCTCTAACCGTTCAATGTTTTTCCACCTAACCGTGAAGGTGATTGATCTGAGACCTACCCTACGTTTTCCGCAGCAGTTGTCGATCGACTTTTGAAGTTCACAACTCTCATTTTGAACATTAGTGATAGTAGCAAACATAATAATATCTTTCAATGGATACCCAAGCATTTAGCTTTAGCTCTAATGCAAAGTACGCGGTCGGAGGTGTATACAAACAAAAGAACACCATTGGTGATCTTGTGCACCCCACAATAAGAGCTAGTTTGGGCACGGGTTTCGACACAAATTTCACTAACATGTTTGAAAAGTACAGACTTCCTAAAACCATTACACAGGATGTCATAACAAACTGGAACAACAATCCTATGCAGTTCTGGCAGAACCAACTAAATTTTGCCGTGTGGTGTGCCACAACCGGGTGTGGCGTCTCTTTCAGTGACCACATAAAAGGCAGGAACAGCATGCTGAGCAGTAGCGTCTACAACTTTCATGTGTATTATACTATTAGGAGGATTCTCAAAGAACTAGGTACTCCACTACCTCAAGACGACGGCTGGAATCCCATTTCCAACACATACAACCGTAAGGCGTTCGAACGATATGTGACGAATTTAAAGTTTCAAAAGATTCGGATTGGAGACAGAAAACATTTTCAGACACCGGAGGTTTATGTACTGTTTATCTCAGTGGTCTAGACTACGGTGCAAGCACGAAGTATGCCACCCCAGATGTAACCTTTGGTTTCTACCATTCAAATCGTGTTGTGAACCCAGTTAGAGGTTATAAAAATTGGACCGCCACCGATTATGTAGTAAATAAAATGACATTCGGGTCTGAAGTTAGTACAAAGAGACAGTGTAATTACGATTACTGCTGGTATAATGCACCAAAAATAGCTCACGTCGATTATATTTTACAAGACGAAAACGTGCAGAAGGGTATAGAAACCTTTATATTGGACGACGGTCTAGGGTTTACGCAGGCCGGTGTTACCCGCCTCAACGACTCCATTCGCGTATACGTTTGGGCCATCCTCGGCGCACAGAAGCAAACTCGCAGTTCTATAATAGGAGTCGGAACGGCGTTTGACGCGCAAAAACAATTCTTGGCGCTTGTAGAGGACGCCATCTCGGCTAAGGTGGACCTGGAGAAGGTGATCCAGAATTATCAAGACGTTTTGCAGAATGCCAGCACTCCAGTAGACTATGTATTTGGAATAGGTCTTTATATGGCGCCGAGCAATATGATACTACGAGACGACCCGGTTGACGGTTACAATAATCAGATCGTAATAGCCACCGCCAATCAAAAAATCGGCCACAACGGTAACGTGAACACGGATATCATCAAGCGCACCCCCAAGACGGTCGGGTTCAACAGTGGAAATTCAAATAAATTTGAAAAAGATTTCATAAAACCACAAGCACCCCCAATTCACGAATTGGACACCCCATCAAGTTCATTTGAAACAGTGTTCCACCGAGTTCCGCTCCTGTTTCACCCTCTGCAATAGGACCAGCAAGTTCCCCCAATCAACGATTGGATTGGAAAACAAGTGAAAATAGTGTCACAACCCACGAGGAGGAGAAATTAGGGCTCGTCGTCGCCCTCGTGGCAATCGGACTACTTGCGCTTTGGTTTTAGAAACTCTCGGGCGGAGAATAGTAGGAGACCGGCGATCGCCACGATTAGAGCCCAAGCATTCACGGCGAGCCATCCGGTCGTTTTTGATAATATAGATAACAAGTAAGAAACGATAGTTCCGATCAGTCCCGGTAGTGCGGCAGCCGCCTTTCCGGCTAATTTAGCTAGAAGACTGGCGAGGGCTTTTAGTTGTTTTTTTACCCACTCCTTGGCTCCACCGGATGCTGGCGCGGGTGGTGGTGCGGGTGCTGGTGTGGGTGCTGTTGCGCCGCCTGTGAAAGCTTGAACTATGGTTGTTATAGTCATACCGATAGCAACGAGGATGCTTGCTATCGTGATGTCCTGCTCTCTGAACAAAGTGCGAAGACGTTCACCGAGTGTCGTCTCCTCGCGCAGAACCCTCGATATTGTTTAACGGATCCGACTGATTTGGGTGCGAAGAGCCTCGCGGTTAGTTGAAGCAGCCTCCAAACGAGCTGCTTTTTCATCCAGCAACGACCGCAGGCGTTTGTTGATCAGCTCGATAGATTCTCTATCGCCACGGGCTTCGGCTTCCTCAAGTTTTCTTTTTTCTAGTGCGATATGGTCATCCAACACCGTGAGTTTGGAGAGGATAAGGACCAATTCGCCCCGGACCTTTTGCAGAGCCTTATCGAGTCCCCGGAGTTCGCGAAGAGGTAACGGTGGGTCATCCATCGTGCTGAGTATTCCATCTATATCGCTTTCTGTGAACGTGGTCTCCATCGTGTTAATAGCGTCGGTGGCCACTCGAGGGACCTCGCTGAGCTCGACAGTTTCTATCGCGGCGGCCGTCTTCGCCATCGTTTCGTCGGTAGACGTGAGGGCCTCTACAGCGCGGGCTGGCATAATTGTTTTACCACGCTTCCAATCTGTGAATCCTAGTTCGTTTCTTATGAGTTCGGCACCGCCCCGATGGCCGACAATGGTGCTCAGCGCTAGGGGTTTTCCGGTCTTCATGTTGATGATAGGGATATTTGATGCTTTTAGTCGCAATCTACCGTTCAGATCCAATTCGAAATTGGAGTAGTCGCGGCCGACAGATGGGATCAAACCTTTTTTTATCCAATGTTTGTAGTAGTCATTAATAGCTCCCTCGAGTAATTCCCGACTTTGACCAACGCTGCTGGTAGCGCCACCTATTTCCCCCAATTGGATTGGATCTGGAGTCTCTATGGTGGGTGTCGTGAGGGAATCCTCGAAGTCATCATCATCATCCTCATCATCGAGGTAATCGTCTCTGCCGATTTCATCGATGTCAGCATCGTAATCAGCCATAATTTTCTTAAATTATTATATTAAAGACAAAACCATACAGGTTTAATAGATTATGTCTTCGAGTCAATACGGTCGCAAACTCAATCCATATCGCAGACTGCGTGAGCCCCTCGGGGCAAAAGGCGTGAGACAGAGTGTCGTTATTACGAACAACCCATCGACGATCGACCAGAACCAGCAACTCTTAGTTCGCTTCCCCAACCTCGGAGCTATTGACGTCATTACGCCGGGGACTGTTCGCCTCGCTTTCACTATTTCGCTTACATCGACGGACGCGGACCGAACCGTCGTTCAGAACCTGGGTCGCGCCATCGTCAAGAAGACCATGATAAAGATTTCTGGTAATGAGGTGATGTCGATCGATGACAGCGACGTCTACCATTGCTACCAGGACCTGTGGAAGACGGCTCTTGCGCGCGAAAATGCAGTATATCAGGGTATTGACACCAGTCGAAATAAGAACGTAACCAGACTTAGAATCGGGGCTGGTGACAAGGCAGATAACGTCGCGAGCGACAACGCGGTCGCGGCCGCTTACGGCAACCGATTCTATATCCCGCTCGACTTTGAGTTGCTGGAGAGTCACATGCCCTACTATCAGAGCACTTTGGCGGACCGCCTCGAATACGAACTAGCGTTCAACGACTACGGCCGAGTTCTCATAGCCACTGACATGACATCGAAGTATACGATCGACAATGTTTTACTGGAGTACGACATGGTCACGATGCCCGAACTCGCGCGATTGATCAGAACCCAATACGCCGGGCGCGTTGCCATACTTTACGACCGAGTTCTTCGCCACCGCAAGATGACGAAAGACAAAGGCGACACATTGTGGAATATTAATGTCAACGTACCCGCCCGCTCGACGAAAGGTATACTGATGTTGTTCGAGGAGGGTCGGTTCGCGCTCGGGTCTAGAAAAAGCGATACATTTTATAACCCCAAAATCACGAAGGTAGAGGTGACGATCGAGGGAGTCCGCAATCAACTCTTCAGCGCGGGTCTTCGCGCGCACCAGCAGTGGGACGAAGTCAGAAAACATTTTGCTTCCGGCTCTAAGCGCTCCCCGGAAGTTGCCGCGTTTGCCAAAGACCTGCAGCTCTCGGACGTCTCCCTCGCGGATTTCCTGACTACCAAATACGCTCTATGGTTAGACATGCGAGCCAGCGACGACGACCAAATGCACGGTAGTGGACGCCAAGTTGAGAACGCTAGCGAGTGTGTGACGATCCAGATAACCAAAGAGGCGGATGGAGCCGGGCCATTGAACGTGTACTTATATATAATTACAGACGCGCAACTCAACATCGAAGATGGTCGATACGTCTCAACTTTATACTGATAATTCTAAAGAATTCCAATTCACGATTGAAGATGCCCACTCTGCCATAATATGTGGGCAGACAGGATGTGGAAAAACGGTTTTCATCCTGGACTTGCTCGAGGGGTCATATCGTAGTGCCTTTCGTCACATTGTGATTCTATGTCCCACTGTGAGGCACAACGAGACTTATCAGCGGCGCCAGTGGATATGGACCGACCCTGAGGTATACGTTATTGACCCCCGTGACAGGCTTCACGATTGGTTGCGCTGCTTCTACCAAATATTTCAGGGTGAGCCCACCCTATACGTGATTGACGACTGCTCGGCCAAGGCGGCGATGACCAAAAAGAAGGACATCCTCTCCGAGCTCGCATTTTCTGGCCGCCATGCGAGACAAAGCGTATGGATCTCCACTCAGAAGTACAACGCCGTCCTAAAGGATCTGCGCGAGCAAACGAAATGGGTCGCCCTCTTCCACTGCAAGGACCGAGACTCGTTCGATGAATGTCTTCGAGAGAACGACGATATCCCAACGCGCGAGGAGCGCCTTGAGGTTCGACAGATACTTTCGGAAACTAAGCACGCCAAGCTTCTGCTAAAGACTGATCAACCAACCGCTTATAATGTAATTAGCAATGCTTAGCAATTACTGAACAATTACTGAGCAATGATTAAAATTACTGAGCAAAGCTTAACAATGTTTAACAACGCTTAACAAGGCCTAACAATTACTGAACAATGCTGAATAAATGTTGAACAATGCTTAACAAATACTTAACAATGCCAAGAAAATGCTTAACAATGCTGAGCGTGGGTGGTGCGCTTGGCAATATGTTAAACTTATGAGACTCGTAAGAATAATTAAATTAGCAATAATGAACTGCGACGAACTTCTCGATCAGCTAATGGAAGAAACCTCAACACAATCGGGATCGAACACCAATCGCGAATCAATCCCCGATTGCACCTCAACCCAATCAGGTTCAACTTCAATCCCGATTGTGTTGAGTGCGAATGAAAACGCGGCGAGACGCGAGCGGTTGGCTGCGCTGGTTGCTGGGGGGCAATCGAGCATTATCACGGTAGGTGTCTCTCAGTTTGCCAGGTGGACAAAATGTCGGATGCGGAGGTCGATAAAATGTACGCGCGATACGAATCCAAATTAGGTGCGGAGATGACAAAAACTCTCGGATCGGCGGCTATTCATTTTTACGCTACCGCTGTCAGTGCAATTCTCCCTGTACCAAACACCGCGGGGTTGATTAGTGATTTAGAGACTGACCCTTTTATAGGACACACTCTTAGAACAGCATGCTGCTCAATTTATCACAACTTTGGAATGTACTTAGCCCCGCTGACAACCGCGTTGACCACGGGTAAACACTGTCAATTTGGACATATATGCCCACGAACTATAAGCTCAGAAAATGATGACACAAGACGCACCCGAGAGAGTGACGGAACCCTTAACTCCCAATCGAGATTGGATGAACCCGATTGCAACTCCGATTGATCCTCCAACGAGACATAAAAATCTAAAAAGACAGGCAGCTGGGCGAGCAGCGGCTGCCACACGAAAAGCTAAACAAGATAAAATACTCGCCGATCTTCGAGAGGCCAAACTCCAATCGAGATTGGGGTGGACAGAGACGACAAAACACCCGGTGGCAGTCGTTTCTCCCCCAATCGCGATTGGATCGGAACCGAATTGCTCCAACTCCTAATAATACTTATTGGGTTGTTGTTGGTGGTCTGTCGGTTGTGGTTACCCTGTATGTGATTTACCGTTTCAACAACAGGTCGAAATTGGATGCGCCCCATTTAAACATTAAACGCGATCCCTTTTATATGTAATAATGGCTGAACATGATGGTAAAATGATAGTGAATGCGCTTTATCACGCCGTGGTACGGTATCGGGTACGCTCGAGCAGGAAAGATGGCCTTAGGATGGTCCGCTCCAAAATTGGACTTTACTGCGAGAGACGTAGGGCTCGTGACCTTAGATGTAGCGGCCGCAGTTTGGACCCGAGATTATCTAATTAAAGCTGGAATACTACCCGTTAATATATGGAAATAAAATGGCTTCGATCGCAATAATGATAGGTGGTGCTGTGGTGAACGCATTGGCTTTCAGCGGTAGCAACTATTTCTTCTCTAAACTGAAAAGCTCGGACGCGGATGAGGAGCGCGAGCGTCACGATTTAGCTGAAGAACAACTCAAGAGTGCAGACGCAGCATGGTCGAAAAACGAACCGCACATCTGGACTGGGTCAACGAAGAGCTTCGCCGCGAGAATCACGCCGCACAAACTTTCCAGAACGTTGAAGAAGCCAACCGCGAGTACGCGCTGGCATATCCGCAGAGAAGTCTCGCGCCGCTGGATCGCGAGCCCCAACTTTCAGATTTCTATGTACCGTCAGAGGCCCAAAAAGACCGCGAGATCGCGTTCATCGTCGTGAGAATGGGTGTGGTGGGTCTCGTCGGCTACTATATTCGATCGAAATTTTAAATTATTTTTACAAAATTAATATTTTTTTTATTTTTTATATAGAACGATGTTAGTTGACAAACTTTATTACGCTATGATCGATGTATGCTACACTGCCCAAAAACATCGTATAGCTGGTGCAAAGAGTATGATTCGTCTGGCCCAAGATTCTCTCGAGGACGGAAAAGCGGCCACCCTTTTCGCAAAGCGGATGTTAGAATCCTCTGAATTAGATTCCTCCGAGTTCCAGCTCAGGAGCGGGAACTTAACCTCCAAATGTGATTGTACTTCCAACAAAGGTTTATTATTAACGACGCAGTTACCGGACGAGTGCATGTTGGAGATTGTCCGATATATTAGAATACGATGAACACGCGCAAACTTGATACCAAACTAACGCGCAAGCTGGCAAATACGTACTATAGCCCACGCGGCTACTGGAAGGGACTCGCGGCCATCAAGAACCTCGCGGAGGCGACCAAGGTTTCAGAAAACGCTGTCAAGGAATGGCTCAAGAAGCAGGCCATCTGGCAGATCTATTTACCCGCGCCTCGTAATATTCCGCGCCCGAAATTCGACATGCCGGTGCCGAACCAAGTTCACCAAGCGGATCTCCTGTTTCTCCCTCACGATCGCGTCGGTCGCAAGACGTACAAGTACGCGCTGACAATCGTTGACGTAGCGAGTCGCTATAAGGGGGCTGAGCCGTTGACTACTAAAGAGTCTAAGGAGGTGGCTGAGGCCCTTTCCCGAATATATAAAAGGAGTCCTCTCAAATGGCCAAATCTTCTCCAGGTCGATCCCGGCCGCGAGTTCATGGGCGCGGTATCTCATCTATTGTCTAAACACAAAGATTCTGTCAGACGTGGCCGCGTCAACATCCACCGGAACCAGGGGATCGTGGAGCGTTTCAATCGAACCCTGGCTGAGAGACTGTTCGGTCACCAATACGCCAAAGAACTTGTAGACCCTCATACGCGATCGACCGAGTGGGTGGCCAGACTGCCGGCCGTGGTCTCCGCACTGAACGGAGAGGTGACCAGATTGATAGATTGATAGGTAAGAAACCCGTAGATGCTATCAAGTTTAAAATGGTGACGAGCAAGCCCTCTGCCGTCTCGCGCGGGCGACCCGTTGGTTTAGAGGAGCAGCAATCGCCGATTGCACTTCCATCGGATGTTGGCGTCCGTTACCTCTATCAACCGGGAGAGCTCGAAGGTGGCAGCCGCCGCGCGACTGATCCCGTGTGGTCTCTCAATGTATATCATCTAGATCGATCTATTACCAAACCGGATGAGCCCGTGCTCTACTATTTAGATGGTGGTCCATCTCGCGGGTTTGTTCGCGAAGAACTTCTTATGGTGCCTTCTGACACCCACCGCTACCCCGAATCGTTTAAGAGGAGGTTCCGTATGTATTCCGTCCGGTAACACGCGTCTTTTATCGTAGTACGCCGAGAGTCCTAATTTTCGTTGACAGTACGTTTTCATAACACCGTCTTTCATTTTAAATCCTCTATTTTGCGCTACATCTATAATGTGTTTTCCATCTTCTGTAGTTTCACTTAGTACTCGTTTATATTTATCCCAATTTAAATCGTTAGTTCTCTTGGACATTCCTTTCGCAGAGTTTTTATTAATATAATTAATTTTTTCTACGAAATAACACTTACTTAGATAACGCTATCGCCCTATCTCCGTTTACATTTTGAAAAGTCCGGGCTCTCTTTCGCTCCATTTATCCCAAGCCAACCATTTCTTTTTTTCTTTTTCAAACTCGTCTAGTAAGTTAGGTCTAATCAATTCTAATCGTTTTCCCACTAACTCCTATATACATACTATCCGTGTCCATCTGTATTAATTCGAAGTCTTCTCTTTTTACGTATTTGTCTAGAAATTCGTAGTAAAATTCCAACATTCTCAATTTAGCGTGTTGATAAACCGCTATTCCGCAGTGAAAGGGTCTCTTTACTGCACACCTGGGTTTTCGGGAAGATATTTCGTACGCATCTCCTATCTCTTCCAAATCGTAAAAAATACGCGGATCTTAATGCTTTGTCAACACAGGTTTCGTCTTGCGTATATGTCGTATTTAAATGTCTCTCCGTTGCCTCTATCATTTTTCCACAACACGAGTTTCTTAATAATTTCATTATATCCGCTACTGGTTTCTTATTTGGTTCTACATCCCCCGTTCGTCTTGCGGCTGTAACTTCTTTACCGAACCATTCGAAGGGTTTACCACTAATATAATCTATAACACGATGAACTCCCGTTATTTCTAGGCCGTGTTTTAAATACCATTTCAACAGTGGCGCGTACAGCAATACTTTAGTGGCCGACATAGATCCCACCAATTTTTTTCCATCTCCTCTTGTTCGGCCAGTATCTTCCAAATATTTTAACATGTGTGTGGGAACTTCATCAACCTCTACTTCTCTGTTTATAAAAAGTGGAGACATTTCAGAAAACTTATCTTTTAAGTTGTGTGGAACTTCTATATCCACCTCCGCAAACCCAAACCAATCTCCGGATAAAATCCTTTTACTAAACTTTTTAATAAGTTTAGGATTATGTGGGGAATCTATATGATGTATAGTTTCTTTTCCACACGGCATCTCTTTATTTAACGTAGATAAATATAACGCGTTCGCATCGTACCCCAAAACAGCCTCGCAAGGTTTGGAACCCACTCTAATATTTGAAACGCCGGCTTCCGCATATCGTTGTTGTAATTGACGTATCGATTGGACCGCCAACTAGGAGCGTCTTTCATCATTTTGGTATGGTTTCTTCTTTTGCGGTGCGTATAGAGCATCCTCCGGTATAATCGTCTTCGAAGATTTTTGTTCTTTAATGGTTCCTCTCAATAAATATTGTATAGCCACTCCGGGTAGCGTTACCGCATCTTTGAAAATATCCACACCTCTGTGTTTATAAAATTCACACATTTTTCCCACAGCTTCTAGGAACGGTGCCACATCTAAATCGTTATAATATTTCAACCAATCTCTGAAGGTTTCCATATTCTCTTCTTCGAAAATTCTACGACATTTGCTTAATTCCGTTTCGTCTAGTAACATTTTCCCAGATAGTTTGGAATACCAATTCTCTATATCCGGTAGTCCCGGTAATCCAGTTTGTCTGTAGAATCGAACCACTCGTAAGGAAAGAAATATTTCTGTCCTTTACAATCGTAGGCTTTTATCCAACTATCGTAACTTACACCGGGTCCTAGATAAAGTATTACATCAAGAAATCTAAACTCCGGAGTAAATAGAAATATTGTTGCGTTTGCCCTTTTTCCAACCATTACTTTCTTCGTTGTTGATGACAGTTCACCTACTAGACATTTCTTTATTAAGTTTATATCATATTTACTACTGCTGAAACCTAGAACGGGCACTTGCTCTATCCACGTTCGATCTTGGCGATTTGGATTTTACGTAAATATTTTGTATTAAATTTGTATCTTGACCATACTTCTTCTCTTATAGCTTTTCCCCTTCAAATCTTCTACAAATTTTTCTATAAGTTTTGCGGGATCTTTATCGCAAATATGAGTTACCGTTCCTGATAAATTATCTCCTATACTAACGCTTACCGGAACGTGCTCGGCTTCGTACTCTAGACTATTACCGATAGTTTCAACTTCTAACTGGAGATACGCCTCAAAATCGTATACTATCTGATATGGATAAAGAGTAGTGTCGCAACCGAACTTTATATCTTTACCCGTTCTTTGAAATTCGCATTCCCACATAACTACTAGATTGAATTCCTTGCTTCTATTAAATTTATCTCTTCTCATAGTGGATGCGCGTTCTTCTTTTCTATGCTTTGCATGAATCTCGCACCCGTGCCAGTAACAGCCGTGATATTGATATACGGTATTGGTTTCTGGACAGTATCCATCTACCGGAGCTCCTAAAATCCATCTTTCACCCCCGTGTCCGCACTGTTCGTGGTGAATGTGAATTCCCTCCCGCTTTTCCACAGAGTAACATCCAAACTCGATCGACCCATAACTGTTAGAACCTTTTGGGTTAGAACGCTTTCCTCGAACGACGGATGAACGCTGGGTCGCTCTTAAATTAATTACCATTCACATATTACTTTTGTCTCACCTCTCATACATTTTGGTCCGTGTCTCTTCATATTACTCGCTTTCGTGAATTTCTGTTTGCAATTATCGCAGGCGTAAATTTTAGATAGGTTTTTAAGGTTTTTTATCAGAAATGCGTGATTATTAAACAGTCCTATTGTCATTGGTTTATTACCTATCGCATCATAGTGTGCTGGTACCTTTTTCAACCACCACACGTCACATTTGGTGGGTTGATATACTTCTATACCGATTTTAAAAAACTCTTCAACCTTTTTCAGATCGGAAAAAGGAATTGGTGAAACCACATTACTACCAAAATATTGCTTACTAAGTTCTTTCGCTTTTTCTGTACATCTGTCAGGTCTGATCTTTTTATCAAGGTGCATGGCTAAACACCTGAACAGACAAAGGTCGTCATTATACTTATCTAAAGAATACATACCTTTTCTATTCCTTAACAATTCTGGAAGTTTCTCCCCTCCCGCCGCTCTTTTTGGATGTGAGTCCCAAATCTATTACCTACTACCCCGTATTAACTTTACAAAAACCTCTACCCATCTTACAAACTTCCACTTTGTATTCGGTCTGTCTATTTTATCGGACATTATTCGTGTTTGCTCCTTATCTGACAGCCATTTTTTAACGGTTTTCATTGATGATAGTGGTTCGTAGGCTACCACCGAGATTTTTGTGAAATATTATAGTTTTAGGTTTTCCATTTTTAGTTTCCTCCATATGTTCTAGCTTGTAAGAATATGAATATCTCAAATAAAAATTTGTTGTTAGATACGGAGCGATTTTATCGGACATGCGTTCAGACTCGTTAATGTCAATGTTTTTATGAAAGGATAATGCAACTACCCATCTTCGCTTTTCTACCTTTTCCAATGTTTCATCGTGAGCCCCCAATATTTCTTCACCTTTTTCCACTATCGCGCTAACGTCAGTAACGATAGATTTTTTCTTATTATTTTGGTGTCTAATTTGGGACAAATTATTTGTGCTTGAAGGTTTGATTACACTAGCCCTTAACCCCGCAATACTTTCTTTTTGAATTCTGTTACCAACTTCCTCCGCTTTGGATATATCATTAAAGGCTCCTCGTTTGTGGGCGCGGGTAAACCGCTTCATAAACGCCTCATTCTTTGTGGAGTTTATCAGATTTGTCAACCCCCTAACTCTCAACCGTTTACTATAAGTAATCCCTAGAGATTCGGCTTCTCTTCTCAAACTTTCTAGTTCTGGCGTTATCATATTTTCTGTAATATACTTTTGTATAACCTATGAGATTTATCTGTTCAATTGGACATGAAAAATTTACACATGATGTTTTTTTCATGTCCAATTAAATATAAACATATACATATATATACAAAAAAAATAAATGGAGTGTGCTACTTGTAAGACTTTTGCTTGTAAAGACTATCTACGAAGACATATATCGAGACGTAGAAAGTTTCCTTGTGTCGCCCCACAATTTCAATGCCCCAGATGCCCCTGTAAGTTCGTTAGTGCCCAAACTCTTTGTAGACATAAGCAACTACGCTGCCCCATGGCTAGGGGGGAACGTGGTAGACTAGAGTTGGTAGCGTTAGTTGCTGATCTTCAAGCTAAATTAGACCTATTGGGGGAGAAAAAACTCTGAATAAAAATTTTCTTCATATGGAAGATTTGATTCAAATAAATCACTAATTCTTCCGTTTCTTCGTAGAAAAACGTATCCGTAAACGAATCGTTGATTTTAAACAGTTTTATAAAATTAGCTCCATTCTCTTCAACTAGTCGTTTGTCGATCCTATTTAGTCGCTTCATTTCGCGAATTTGGCTCTTATAATTTCTACATAATTTTCGGGATAATATTGAAAATGCAACTCTTTTACGCTGATATTTCATGTAATCTATTTTGCATAATGATTTCATTTTATAGTAATATTCGTCAACAAGGTTATTACAAAATTCCACTTCCCATTCTATTACTTTATCCATTTTGTTATAATGTTTTTATTATAACCTATTAAATTTATATGTTCAATTGGCAGTGAAAAATACATGATGTATTATGACACCAATTGTTACGTTTTTTGTTTTTTTTTGTGTTGGTGACCAGTTTGTGCTATTGGACGAAAACGGTGTTTTTCGGGGGGTGGTGGAGTAGTATATAGGGTGGGGAAATGATACCACCGTTAGGTGGTATCATTTTGACTCCCTATATACTACTTGTTATTTTTGTTTTCGGTTTTGAGTCCATTTCTTTGTTTACTGTACCGTAGGACCACCAAACTTTCACAGGTTCATAATTTTCAAGGGGTGCCCACCACATATTACTATCCAACATGTTACTTATTTTTTAACTTGACCCATTTTTTCCGCGCAGTCGACTTACCCATTTTCAATGTTAAGTTTTCGTGTTTGAGTCCATTTCTTTGTTACTGTACCACCTAGGACCACCAAACTTTCACAGCTTCATAATCAAGGGGTGCCCACCACATATCACTATCCAACATGTTACTTTTTTTTTAACTTCACCCATTTTTTCCGCGCAGTCGACTTAGCCATTTTCAATGTTAAGTTTTCGCGTTTACAATGTTAAGTTTTCGTGTTTAAGTCCATTTCTTTGGTACTGTACCACCTAGGACCACCAAACTTTCACAGCTTCATAACCAAGGGATGCCTACCACATACAACTATCCAACATGTGACCATTTTTTTTACCTTCACCTATTATTTCTACGTAATTGACTTAGCCATTTTCAACGTTAACTTTTTAACGTACGTCTGGTTAAAGTTTTTTGGTTAAAACTTTTTCGTTATACTATATCTCTGCAACTGCTTCGCCCATTACCTTGAAACTTCACATGGGTGTTTATCATCGTCCATATTTTCATTCTAACCCCCAACCGTGCGGCCCCTGTGCGCAATGTCAAGGTCAAATTACTTTGAATTTATTTGTTAAAGTTTTTTCGTGTACTATATCTCTGCAACTGCTTCACCCATTACCTTGATACTTCACATGGGTGTTTATCATCATTGTCGCAACCGCTTGCGGGAAGCGCGATATCGTCGGCATTTTGGCATACGTCCGTCCGTACGTCCGTGTGTCCGGTTAAAGTTTTTTCGTTAAAGTTTTTCTATCTACTATATCTATTTTTTTAGTGTCCATGCCTCGCCCCAAGGCGCGACATGCAGGCCACGGCCATCTAGTCTACAAAAAGTGGGTATAATTATGTTATCCAAGTGTCCATGCTTGGAAAAAACCTGGCCTTCGTGGCTTTGCCTCGTTTCTTGTTGTCTAGTAGCATAAGGTCGTAAGTGCTATATACCGACTATTATCATATACTAAAACAATTATTGACTAGTCCGCCATAGAATATAATCTGATATTCTATGGCTCACTAGTCAATAATTGTATAATATGTTCGGGCCAGTGAAAATTGCTTTCTGGCCCAGGCTCGAGGTCAAGGCGGCGGGACAAGGCGAGACATTTGATTCCGCGGAATTCTTGTTAGTCAAGCTTGTATATGGAATACTCCTGGCCCTACACCCACCATACTTGGACAACTTCATCTCCTAGGGATGTACATCAGTAACCCCTGATCTATATTTGACCTTGACCTACATTTCCTCTTGAATTACTTAGTTAATTCTCCTTGGTTAAGGTTTTTAGTCAAGCTTGTATATGGAATACTCCTGGCCCTACACCCACCATACTTGGACAACTTCATCTCCTAGGGATGTACATCAATAACCCTTGATCTATATTTGACCTTGACCTACATTTGACCTACATTTCCTCTTGAATTACTTACTTAATTCTCTTTGGTTAAGGTTTTTAGTCAAGCTTGTAGATGGAATACTCCTGGCCCTACACCAACCATACTTGGACAACTTTATCTCCTAGTGATGTACATCAACAACCCCTGACCTACATTTAACATTGACTTACTTAGTTAATTCCCCTTGGTTAAGGTTTTTAGTCAACCTTGGTTAAGGTTTTTCGTCAAGCTTTCTACATGCAATACTATTGTGCATACAGACACCATACATTGACAACCTTTTCTCATAGCGATGTACATCAATAACCCCTGATCTATATTTGACCTTGACCTACATTTCCTCTTGAATTACTTACTTAATTCCCCTTGGTTAAGATTTTTAGTCAAGCTTGTATATGGAATACTACTGGCCCTACACCCACCATACTTGGACAACTTCATCTCCTAGTGATGTACATCAACAACCCCTGATATATATTTCACCTTGACCTATATTTCCTCTTCAATTACTTAAGTCATCTTGGTTAAGGTTTTTAGTCAACCTTGGTTAAGGTTTTTACTCAAGCTTATACATGGAATACTATTGTGCATACATACACCATACTTGGACAACCTTTTCTCATAGGGATGTACATCAATAACCCCTGATCTATATTTGACCTTCACCTACATTTCCTCTTCAATTACTTAGTTAATTCTCTTTGGTTAAGGTTTTTAGTCAACCTTGTAGATGGAATACTCCTGGCCCTACACCAACCATACTTGGACAACTTCATCTCCTAGTGATGTACATCAACAACCCCTGACCTATATTTCACCTTGACCTACATTTAACCTTGCATTAATTAGTTAATCCCCCTTGGTTAAGGTTTTTAGTCAACCTTGGTTAAGGTTTTTAGTCAAGCTTGTATATGTAATACTATTGTGCATACAGACACCATACTTGGATAACTTTTGCAGTAGTATATAAGAGTCAAAATGATACAAGTTTATTTGTGGATGAAAAATTGCACACAACATCCTCTTTTGAGCCAACATAGTGTGGAAAAGTAGGTGAATTTTTATCTCCAAAATATGAGAAAATATGACATACAAGAATGAGAATTTTGTTTCTCTCGTATGTATCCACAATTGGGACGAAAACATCCACTATTGTGACCAAAACGGCGCCAGTTGTACTACAAGTCCAATTGTGTATATCGGTACGAATTGTGGATACTTGTGTCCAATAGTGTATGATTTCGTCCCAATAGTGGATACATTGCAAAAATCGGCAAAAACATCCACAATTGGGACGAAAACATCCACAATTGTACTACCAAAAAAAAAAAAAAAAATCACCAAAATATGACAAATGACAATGAGAATATACACAATTGGGACCAAATCATCCACAATTGGACGAGAGTATCCACAATTGGGCACGATATCCACAATTAACCCTTGTCCTTCCAGAAGCTCAATGAGGCTTATCAGCTATCAGTGCCAGAGGTATAACTGCAGCAGCCAGTGGCCACTGCCAGCCGGTTTTGGGGATTTTATTCAGTTTATAAATGGTGCATGTATTTTACTTCTTAGTTTGCATTCACTGAAAAATGTGTTGTAAATATAAAAAACCAGCAAAATTATGTATAATAATTATCAAGCAAAGGGGGTATTTTATTACAAATTTTTTTTTTTTTTTTTTTTTTTTTTTGTAACAAACTGCCTGTTTTTCCTTGATATTATGTAAACTGAAAATAATTGCTTTCCTATATTTACCTTGAAGTAATACTTGCTCATGTTGTCATTTCATTTAGAACATCGCATACATATTTAGAGTCCCGGATGAACAAAAATATTTATTATGTTATTTGACAAAAATAAAATTGTTCATAAATAATGGAACTTGAGAATTATATCGGAGTCACAAATTTTATGTTTATTGCGAAACAAGACAATATTTAAAAAAAAAAGGTCTGACTAAACATGATAAAAGAGTGTTGATCATCAGAAACTCTGCATAACATAAATGTACATGTATATGGACCACCATCTGACAAAAAGGAATCTTATGACATTTCTGGCCAGCATAGACCAAGATCAATAAACAGTTGTCCTTTTTCTCAGATGGCGGTCAATAATAATGTGTTTCTACCTTTTTGTTGTTTCATAATCCATTTTTGTTGTATCATAATCCATTTAGCACATATGTATATTCCTTGTATATCAGTATTAATAGTTGCACTTACATGTACTATGGAAAGTATTCTGTTGTATTTTGTACATTTGTATGAAACACAATTATCACTATTACATTATGTACAGTGTATATGTACACTATTATACTTGTGTGTGTAAATAACTGAATAAAAAAGTTTATACTTTTGGGGAGGTGTGTTCATTTTCTGAAAATTCCATCCAAAAGTTTGCAGGTACACGGAGTTCAGTTGTCGTCTTCATCAACTGCATTCAATCTTTGATACGCTAATTTGTAGTGAATGTATGTATGATACATGCGAAACCACGGTACCACACATAGTCCAACATCGCATTCCGTGCACTGGTATGTCGATTCCTTCCTCTTGCGCCCATCACCCGCCGCCTTACGTTTCCCTGTTGTTGTGGAACACACCACACACAGACGAGCAGGACACATTCGTTTCTCAGTTGGTGGGACCTTGGCGGGGAAATGTCGTTCGTTCATCCGCTTCATGTTCTCAGCACCAGGTGTTTGAGGCCTGTTTGAGACGGAGGTTCGCGCATCTTCCCGGCTCGACAGAAGCTCCTGTACCAGCTTTCTACGGAATACGCGCTGTAAAACGGCCTTCTTCTCTTGATCCTTCATGTGCATCTTGTACACGATGTAGCTCTGGAGGCAGGCAAGATCCAGAAAATGAAAGAAAGCTTTCTTCCACCACTTGACAGTTCTACGACGGAATGCCTGGTACTGGAGCATCTGGTCACTACGATCGACTGCGCCCATGTATTTATTGTAGTCAATGACTGGTGCTGGTTTGTTGATGGCCTCGCCTGTACGTGGGTCATTTTTGCCTGTCAACTTCATGCGGGCATCCTGCACAGTGGTCAGCATGTGCACATCTCGCTTGTCGTGCCTTTCAATTTGCGAGAAGCAAGATTGCCGCTGTTCATGATGACCATTTCCCCCTTCTTCATCTTCTTTTTCTGTTTAATTGCTGCTGGTACGCCCTTGCGATTTTTTTCGCAGTGTGCCACATGCGCCTGTCTTTCGGTCGTACAGGTCCTGGAACAAGGTCGGTGACGTGTAATAATTGTCAACGTAGACGATGTATCCCTTGCCCAGGTATGGCTGCATCAATCTCATGACGAGGTCGTATGTGGCACCATTTGCTGACGCAGCTTTCTTCCCAGTGTACATCTCCGAAGGCAGAGCAGTAGCCAGTCGCGGAGTCACATAATTCATACAACTTTATTCCGAATTTGTCGGGCTTGTCGGGGTTGTACACCTTGAAGGACAGATTGCCACGCCAGGCGATGATGGCTTCATCAAGGGCCAGATTTTGCTTTGGCACATATACGGCAGCAAAGCGTTGTTGGTAGGCTGTCGTAGAACGGTCGCAGCTTGAAGATGATGTCATGTGCAGCATTCTCTCGAGGAACATTCTTCGTGTTGTCATTCAGATGAAGGAATGACAATATCAGCAAGAACTTGTTTCTGCTCATGACGCTCGGAAGAATGGTGTTAGAAATTACGTCGCTTGTTGACCAGTAATCTTGTATGTCAAGTTGCTGCGTAAGTCCCATTGCCAAAACCAATGCCACAAATGCTGACATGTCATCCTCAGTAATCTCATTCCATGCCTGGGATCTGGAATGCTTGGACAGCTGTTTTCCTGCCAAAAACTGTGTGGCATACCTATTTGTTTCACTTTTCATGTGTAATAACATGTCGTCACCGATGAACAGTTTAAAATATTCAATATATTGAGCATCATCGTCAATTTCCACTTTTAAACCCGCAGTGCCAGTGAACGCTGGAATTGTAGGTGCCCGATCACCCTCTCTCCAAATCCACCGTACCCCACCCACCTCCGCCGCACGCATTTCCTCGGTGTCGCTATCGCTTCCAGACTCGTTTCCAGGATCTCCGGCGATGTCATCGAGCTCAAACCCGTCAAACTCCTCCTCGCTGTCGCTGTCCATAAATATTTCGCGAAATTGGTCGCGATCTTCGTTGGGAAGTTGTAACAACGCATTTTCTTCGCTAGCTTTCGAGTTCAGATTTGTCGCCATTTTGAAAACAAAAGTGCCTTCTTTGTTCCTGGAAAACCCCCGCTCGTAAACATCTATTATTACACATTTTATGAATGAAATCGTAGTAAGCAAACCCATATTTGGAAATTACAACCTTATTTTGATCGATGACATCATTACTTTATAGTCTCGGTGTGAATAAATGCAAAATTATCATTGGTCAAAAGCCGACGTACACAAACCGTGTAAACACGGGACCGGCATATTACAGCTGTGTAGCGTGGTCCCATATTGACACGGTATCGGCAGTCAGTGATAGGCAGTAGCGGGTCCCGTGAGATGTCGGGATCGGCAGGACAAGGGTTAAACTTGTAGTACAAAAGACGATGTTTTCGCCCGATAGTGGATGGGGTTCTAGTACATTCTGCACGGAGCCACAATTGTTTCTGTTGTATGTATCCACAATTGGGACGAAAACATCCACAATTGTAATACCAAAATTGAAAAAAAAAAATCACCAAAATATAACAAAATATGACAAAATACAATGAGAATATCCACAATTGGGACGAAGACATCCACTATTGAACGCGAGTATCCACAATAGGGACACGATATCCACAATTAAACTTGTAGTACAAAAGACGATGTTTTCGCCCGATAGTGGATGGGATTCCAGTACATTCTGCACGGAGCCACAATTTTTGGAGGATTCCCCCACGCAACTCGCCACCTCGTCTCGTTTCGCCTCGGCACATCCACAATCGAACGCCCAATTGAAGATATGTTTCCCATTGGAATAGACAGATACAATGCCATACAAGGAATGCGAAACATGCGGCAAGGGTTTCGACAAGCCCGCAAATCTTCGAAGACACATGGGTCGCAAGAACCCGTGCAGACCTCCCACGAGAGAGTGTCCCGGATGTGGAGGGAAGTTTGCCACCTACAAGACTCTCTGGCAACATCGCTCGAACAGGTGTCCTGAGGGGGCAGAAGATAGAACCACGGAGGGTAGCAAGAAGAAGGCTGCGACCAGAAAGAGGATCCTGGTACTGGAGAGGAGGGTGGTAGAGTTGGAGGAGAAGGTGGCTAGCCTACGGGATGGAAAACCTCGCGAGGGAGCGAGACACGAGAACGACGACGACGACGACGAGATCGATTGGACAGATCTCGATCTGTAGAGAGAGATTCTGCACATTTTTGCACATTTTTGCACTAGCCAGTTTGCCCCATCTCGACCCCCAACGGCAAACAAAACACCAGAAAACCTCTCCCAAGAGACAAACAGAAATGATACACACATTTGTGTATTTGGACACATTTGGGAAAAGTGTAGAAACAATTCGTCTCCCAAGAGACAAACAGAAATGATACACACATTTGTGTATTTGGACACATTTGGGAAAGACGGTTTGGAAAAAGAGGCTTGCATCTACAAGACCTTTTCTCGCAGAGCGCGAACACACGACTCGGCGATTTCTCGTTTTCGTGTTTCTACGGCCAGCGCCTTCTCTAGATCTGCAATCCGGAGTTGTAGCCGCGCGTTTTCGCTTGGGGGGCCATCCGGACACGAGGTGTGGCCGTGCGTAGCTAGGGACCGTGCATGGGAAAAAGTCTTTCCGCAACCATCGCACAAGAAGCGCGCGGCGGACTACACCCATTTTTTCGTTTCTCGTGTCGCGCCAAGTTGTACTTTTTGGCAAAGACTCTACCACACTTTTCGCACTCCATTTTCCCAATAGTGTTTTGTGTCTAATTGGGCGCAAAAATCGTGATCGGCAGTGCCAGACTTCGAAAAATCTGGGACGATGTCGATGCGGAACGTAGTACAAAACCCGAAGAAACCCCCGAAGAACAAGAAACCCCTACCCCCGTAGTACACAGGGTGTCCGTGTCTGGTTTTGCGGGCCCCACCGAGTTCCCCACGGATCTACTGCAAGATGTACGAAACGCTAGCTCGTTCGAAGAATCGACGCACCTGTCCGACATGGAGAGACGTTTGGAGAACCGGTTGGGCGCGTTTGAACTTAAACTGTGGGACGCAATTTTCGACGATGCCGATTCCGAGTGTCCGAAGAAAGACGAGTGCCCGGAGGAAGAAGAGTACCAGACGGAATCCGGGTGGGAGGTGCACGACGTCTGGAGAACCGTAGAGAATGCGAAGTGGTGGCTGAGTGTAGCGGTGGTGGCGTACGCGGTCTGCAGACCACTGTTCCCATTCGTGGGTCTAGAGGCCTGTAGACTCTGGAAGAGCAAAACAGACACCGACGCCCAGTTCGTGCACTCCGCAAAACAGTCCGGTACGCCGAAGGAAAAAACTAGCGACTCCGTACACCAGCACTCTGGTAGTAGCGACCCGTTCTACATGGAGTAGCCTTTTTTGGAAAAAAAGTTCTTTGTCTTTTTCGAATTGTCTTTTCGAGTTGTATTTCCGAGTTGTCTTTTCGAGTTGTCTTTCTACCTCTTTTGGGAGAGGTTTTCTGTTTTTCGGTGTGGTCTAGATTTTGTTTTGCTCTTGGGAGACGATTTTTCTTCGACTTTCCCAAAAGTCCAAATGTGGACAATTGGGTGGTATCATTTTTCTACCTCCTTTAGAGAGAGGTTTTCGATCTTTTCCAAAATATTTTTGCGCCCAATTAGACACAAAACACTATTGGGAAAATGGAGTGCGAAAAGTGTGGTAGTCTTTGCCAAAAAGTACAACTTGGCGCGACACGAGAAACGAAAAAATGGGTGTAGTCCGTCGCGCTTCTTGTGCGATGGTTGCGGAAAGACTTTTTCCCATGCACGGTCCCTAGCTAGGCACGGCCACACCTCGTGTCCGGATGGCCCCCCAAGCGAAAACGCGCGGCTACTACTCCGGATTGCAGATCTAGAGAAGGCGCTGGCCGTAGAAACACGAAAACGAGAAATCGCCGAGTCGTGTGTTCGCGCTCTGCGAGAAAAGTCTTGTAGATGCGAGCCTCTTTTTCCAAACCGTCTTTCCCAAATGTGTCCAAATACACAAATGTGTGTATCATTTCTGTTTGTCTCTTGGGAGACGAATTGTTTCTACACTTTTCCCAAATGTGTCCAAATACACAAATGTGTGTATCATTTCTGTTTGTCTCTTGGGAGACGAATTGTTTCTACACTTTTCCCAAATGTGTCCAAATACACAAATGTGTGTAACATTTCTGTTTGTCTCTTGGGAGACGAATTGTTTCTACACTTTTCCCAAATGTGTCCAAATACACAAATGTGTGTATCATTTCTGTTTGTCTCTTGGAAGACGAATTTTTTCTACACTTTTCCCAAATGTGTCCAAATACACAAATGTGTGTATCATTTCTGTTTGTCTCTTGGGAGAGGTTTTCTTGTGTTTTGTTTGCCGTTGGGGGTCGAGATGGGGCAAACTGGCTAGTGCAAAAATGTGCAAAAATGTGCAGAATCTCTCTCTCTACAGATCGAGATCTGTCCAATCGATCTCGTCGTCGTCGTTCTCGTGTCTCGCTCCCTCGCGAGGTTTTCCATCCCGTAGGCTAGCCACCTCCTCCTCCAACTCTACCACCCTCCTCTCCAGGATCCTCTTCCTGGTCGCAGCCTTCTTCTTGCTAGCCTCCGTGGTTCTATCTTCTGCCCCCTCAGGACACCTGTTCGAGCGATGTTGCCAGAGAGTCTTGTAGGTGGCAAACTTCCCTCCACATCCGGGACACTCTCTCGTGGGAGGTCTGCACGGGTTCTTGCGACCCATGTGTCTTCGAAGATTTGCGGGCTTGTCGAAACCCTTGCCGCATGTTTCGCATTCCTTGTATGGCATTGTATCTGTCTATTCCAATGGGAAACATATCTTCAATTGGGCGTTCGATTGTGGATGTGCCGAGGCGAAACGAGACGAGGTGGCGAGTTGCGTGGGGGAATCCTCCAAAAATTGTGGCTCCGTGCAGAATGTACTGGAATCCCATCCACTATCGGGCGAAAACATCGTCTTTTGTACTACAAGTTTAATTGTGGATATCGTGTCCCTATTGTGGATACTCGCGTTCAATAGTGGATGTCTTCGTCCCAATTGTGGATATTCTCATTGTATTTTGTCATATTTTGTTATATTTTGGTGATTTTTTTTTTTCAATTTTGGTATTACAATTGTGGATGTTTTCGTCCCAATTGTGGATACATACAACAGAAACAATTGTGGCTCCGTGCAGAATGTACTAGAACCCCATCCACTATCGGGCGAAAACATCGTCTTTTGTACTACAAGTTTAATTGTGGATATCGTGCCCAATTGTGGATACTCTCGTCCAATTGTGCATGATTTGGTCCCAATTGTATATATTCTCATTGTCATTTGTCATATTTTGGTGATTTTTTTTTTTTTTTTTTTTTTTTGGTAGTACAATTGTGGATGTTTTCGTCCCAATTGTGGATGTTTTTGCCGATTTTTGCAATGTATCCACTATTGGGACGAAATCATACACTATTGGACACAAGTATCCACAATTCGTACCGATATACACAATTGGACTTGTAGTACAACTGGCGCCGTTTTGGTCACAATAGTGGATGTTTTCGTCCCAATTGTGGATACATACGAGAGAAACAAAATTCTCATTCTTGTATGTCATATTTTCTCAAAATTTTGGAGATAAAAATTCACCTACTTTTCCACACGTATGTTGGCTCAAAAGAGGATGTGTGCAATTTTTCATCCACAAATAAACTTGTATCATTTTGACTCGTATATACTACTTTTTCTCATAGGGATGTTCATCAATAACCCCTCACCTATATTTTACCTTCACCTACATTTAACCTTGAATTACTTGGTTAATGTTTATAGTCAAGCTTGTATATGGAATACTCCTGGGCCTACATCAACCATACTTGGACAACTTCATCTCCTAGTGATGTACATCAATAATCCCTGACCTATATTTGACCTTGACCTACTTTTATCCTTGGATTACTTAGTTATTTCCCCTTGGTTAAGGTTTTTAGTCAAACTTGTATATGGAATACTCCTGGGCCTACAGCAACCATACTTGGAAAACTTCATCTCCTAGTGATGTACATCAATAACCCCTGACCTATATCTGTCATTGACCTACATTTAACCTTGAATTACTTACTTAATTTCCCTTGGTTAAGTTTTTTAGTCAACCTTGGTTAAGGTTTTTATGCAGGCCGCAGCCACCTTGTTTGTCAAGCTATGTGTACATCGACAACCCTCGTAGTCGAGCTATGCTGTTCTCCTACAGCTCTTGTTGATACTCGCTACTTCTGATTTCAATTGTGTTTTTGGCAATTTTAATTGGGTACATGTATTTATACGCAGCTTATCTGGAGCTTTGTTACTGTAAATACACACACAAAATACACACCAGCCTGTATATTTTATCATTGAGATGGGAATAAGTATTGGTTGGCTGTTGCAGAGTTGTGTTTGAGCTGTACGGGCGGGCTGGGGATCAGACGGAGGCTGGCAACCAATACCTGCGGCTTCTCTACAACGGCGAGGATGTGACGGGGCTGGCGATGCCGTGTGTCGGGCGACTGCAGTTCGGGCTGTGTCCACTCCACCGATGGCAGGACTTGGTGACCACCCGCGGTCACACCTTCCAGGGAACATGTATACAGTAGCCGGGTACCTGTCACTGGCTCCAGCATTCTTGGAAACATGTACACAGTAGCCAGTGACACATCAAACTACGCAAGTGCACATGCTGTGTCTATTCGACGGATTACCAGATTTTTAGCCATTATCCCTGAAATATGGAACTGACTGGGGAAATTAGGCTTATGGGTTTTGCGACCAGTGTTGATCCAGATCAGCCTGTGCATCCGTTTATAGTTTGTTATCCCCTCGCCAATAGCAAAGAGGGGATACAGCGTTTGTCCATTTACGTACGTACGTGCGTACATACACTAGTAACAACATTCATTTTTCAACAACTTGTAAACTGCTTTCCGATTTTGATAATATTTGGCCACAATGTGTGTCTAGGTATGGTGCTTTATTTTACATATGACGCATGTCCGACCGCCCAAGGTCACTGAGGACTTGTGTTCACCTTGTTTGTAAGGTCAAATACGTAAGTTGTTTTTGGTGTTTTTAGTTCACCTGAGTGAAGCTCATGTGAGCTATTGTTACCGCAATGTGTCCGTCGTCCGTCCGTCGTCCGTGAACATTTTCAAACGTCTTCTCCTCGGTAACCATTTGGCCTATAGTTACCAACTTCATGGTCATGGTCCTTAGGTAGGGGGATTACAAAATTGTTAAAATGACGTCATTACGTAATCCAAGATGGCCGCCGTCTAAAAATAGCACAAATTCTTAAAAAATCTTCTCATGAACTGCCTGCCGGATTTCGACGAAACTTGGTAGGAATTATCGATGTACAATGCTCTTTCAAAGTTGTTAAAATGGTGACCCCGGGGTCAAAAATGGGCGTGGCCCGTGGGGTCAAATTTTATTTTTTACCGAATATGGTCATATATCAAATCGAAGGTATCAAAGAGGCGATCGCTCTGGTACATTTTTTGTCGAAATTGGATGGTCATGTCATCCAAGATGGCTACCGAAAGCTCAAAAGGTCGTTCTTTTATTAGAGATTTCAAAATTATTCTTGACACGAACCGCTTGGCCCATGGTGGCCAAACTTCACAGTTATGGTCCATGGGTGAAGCCTTTTCAGATTTGTTAAAACGGAGGTCGTCGCTAATCCAAGATGGCCGCCATCTAAAAATAGCACAAATTCTTAAAAACATCTTCTTCTTATGAACCGCCTGCCGGATTTCGACGAAACTTCAAATGTGTTAAAATGGTGACCCTGGGGTCAAAAATGATCGTGGCCAGTGGGGTCAAATTTTATTTTTGACCAAATATGCTCATGTCATATATCAAATTGAAGGTATCGATGAGGCAATTGCTCTGGTGCAATATTTGTCGGAATCAGATGATTATGTCATCCATGATGGCCTCCAAAAGGTCTATTTATTCGAGATTTTGAACGTCTTTTTCTCAGGAACCACATGGCCGATGCTGGCTAAACTTCATAGTAAGTGAAGATCCTTGGGTGAAGCATTTTCAGATTTGGTAAAATGAGTCATCGCTTAATCCAAGATGACCGCCATCTAAAAATAGCACAATTTTTTTTAAAACATATGAACTCAATGTCACATTCTCCTCTGGTGTTCATGGAGTCAGGTGAGCGAATTAGGGCCATCATGGCCCTGTTGTTTTTTATTATCATGGCTGCCAGATTAGCTTAGTGATAACAATTCCATTGTTATCAACCTACATGAGTATGCTATTTGGTCGGAACCTACCCTGGTCACAAATAAAAAAAGCCAGATTTCTGCAGTCACACAGGAACGGATTGTTGCCTAGAGTTTAGAGCATTGGACTTCAATACCAGAGAATGTGGCTTCAATCCCCGTCCAAGACATGAACAATATTGTCATAGTATTTCCATCCCATTGGTCTTTCGGATGAGACTTGTAACAGGTCCCGTCTCTATATGTCCTTAGCTGTTGCAGGGATGTTGAACCCATTCACTTTCTCCAGTCACAGCCACATATAATGAACTTGTTTATATGGGATGTCCGTGTTGCAGTAACATTGAGACCTCTCACCTGGATCATGATCTGCTGTTATGACACATAGATTCACTGTTCAAACACTTCATGTTGTCACGTTTGGTACATGTGGTCCCATTGAAGGGAATGAAGCCTTTCAATGAATCCACATCTACCTTGCTTCATTTCATTGCATAAAAGGTTGTCTGACAAATAGAATACTAGGGGCACGTTTCACAAAACTTTGTACGACTAAAATGTTTGTAAGTGCAAAATTATGATCGTCTGTAAATTTCACATTATCGATCTTTACTTGCAAGCAATTATTGGATTTACATTTATTGAGCATAGGCTGCATATGCAGCCTATGCTCAATAAATGTGAGTCCATCAATTGAAATTTACCAACGATCCTAAATTTGCACTTCTTGTAGTGTGTGATATTTGTTACACAATCTCTAAATGGAAGTACTTGTAGATCTGATAGTCATAAACAAACGTTTGCGGAATAATGATCTGTTCTTATAGACTGGCTCCCACATAGATAATTATGTGACGTGTGTATATTTTGTCAACATTTGTATTCCACACTGTCCTTGTTATGTGTGTTGCTGGTCCTCCCAGTTGTATTTTTTTTCACATGCATGTATCTCCATAACATGTGCAGGTCTTAAAAGGTACATGCCCACTCAGTAGGCACAAACTGTTCTTTATATCAAGAGACATCATCGTGGATATATTCATTCATCATTACCCCACGTACTGATTGGAATTATTATACATTTTATATCGGACGTAAATTTTCACACTGATATCAGGGGCGATAACCGTGTTTCCTTAAAATGTGAACGGACATTACTATTTATTATTTGTATTTATTTTTTGATGTGCAATGATCATACTGTATAATATAATATATAATCTGTCGAAAATATTATGTTTTTCAGGTGACGCATTTAATTAGTATAAATAATTAAAAAATATCATGCCAAATTTGCATATGAAAATAGGCTGATCCAACCGCGAGTCACTATCAGTAAAATAAATATTACTAAATGACTACATCTGTATAGCGGGCACGTAATTTTTAGAACTGGTGGAATAATGACACAATTATACACTTATTTAATTCTTATACAGAACAGTCTGTGCCTACTGAGTAGGCATGTACCTTTAGATCAAGATGAAACTCAACTTACCTGTTTACTTGGAGTGTGATACAAGAAGTTGGTGATTTATAATGATATGTTTACCAGGTATTAGTATTACATCATTATGTTCCATGTATCATGTATTGTTACTCATGATTTTGTCACAGTCTTATTGTCATATGTTAAATGTCTCCCCATCGTTGATAATCTAACCAAATTGGGTTTGGTAGGAACCTGGCTCTAGGGTTATATCCGCGCTAATGTATTTTCATTTCCGAGTGTTGATTTTGAAGAAATAAGTTTTTGTTTATATGACGTCAACAGATGGCAAACACATGTGAAGTTACTGTTTTGCAAACTTTTGACATCATTTATAAAATGTGGCTGTGACTGGAATTACAGCTTATGTGTTTTGAGAACATTGTAGATCCAGATCGGCCTGTGCATCCGCACAGTCTGATCAGGATCCGCACTGTTCGTGCATTCCATCATTGAAACACACATCCTGCTTCCAATAAGCAATATTAATCATTATCAGGCTACAGGGATGTGCTATTTGATCAGGAGCTGCACTGGTCACAAATCCCATAAGCCCCATTTCTCCAGACACAAACACAAATATAGTTGACTTTCCGTACCCCTTTTGACAATAACGACTGTTATAAGATATGCCACCCGAAAATTTGGCTAGTCGAATTAACATGATCATTCTAAGTCCAGTTTTGTTTCTGAAACCTGTTATATATTGTAACTTTAATGTTACCATGACCTACTTTCTCAGTTTTTCTACTTCATTATTTTATAGCAAATGTTCGACATGGTGCATTTAGCCTGGTTAGAGATAGCTGTCTCATACAGATGGCTACGTTTTGGCCATGTGTTGATGATGTTGGTGCACTATTGAACTGCATTTTATATGTATATTTTTATGATGATTACCTCTACATGTATAGCCATACTGCATGACCTATGGATGGGGCCTGACTAAACCATTGGGGTACTGCAGCAGGCGTGGGCCGGGCCACCACCACACCTCCAGATAGACAAACAACCTGAGGATGCAGGCTTACTTCGAGGAGATAGTTGCATAATCCCAAATCGGCCGGTGCATCTGCATAGACTGATCAGGGCCTACATTGGGCACAGTTTCCTCAAACATTGTTTATTTGCCTAATAACTGTATTGATCGATTTCTGACCGAGGAAACAAGATGAACGAGAGAGAAAAATGTCCTAGTATCTCTGTGTGAGCGTTGTTGTGGTGACACGGTCTGGCGGCGGCAGTACCAGTCTCTTGGCACGGTGGCAACCCGGTGCACAGTCAGAAGCTGTCCTGGTGCTCTGTGCAATTGTTATTTGTGGGATAGAGCCCTTCGCTACATGCCCGCAGCACAGCACGTGTGTAGCACAGGGCTGCTGTCCCACGGGAATCTACCTCAGGTCCGCGTACACGATTGTATGCTCAAGCTGAGAAGGCTTAGTATAAAATGTGATATTTTCCATAGGCATGGCCTGGTATCCTTTACAATATTAGGCTCCAGACTTTATACAACGTCTTACGCTTGTTGATTTGGGTGGTTGGTCGGGAGCATGCGGCAGGTAATTCAACGATCAACGTTCATCCTTACCGGAATTCAGACTGGAGACTTGGTTTGGCCCTCACATACGTCTTTGGCATTTTGTATGTAGCAGTTGAATCTGGTTATACCCCTTATGTTATTACGATTATTCGTAAACCTACTTTAGAGGAAGGGGCCAAGTGACTTTGGTGTGGTATGGCACCAGGTCAGGTTATTCTAGTTTCAGGGCTGAATACATTTTTTCTCGATGTAAATATTCAGTTCTGATTTTGGGATTTCCCCCCAATGCAGCAGGTTAAAACGGGATCGAACCTGTTTGCCCGGCCTTACATGACCTTAGATGTTGATAGGCCTTCGGCCTCCGGGCAATAATGCCTCGGGTCGCCCACAGCACCGAGGAGCAATAATTTTGACTTCCCCGAATGACCATGACATAACTATAATATTGGTAGTACGCTGGTCACCGTGTTACATATTGGAACTTTGGTATGCAGTAAGACATTGTATAAAGCCTGGTATTTATTATTTGGTTTAGTGTTGAACTGTATTTTATGCTGTTTTTACTACATATATTTATATATGTCGGGCTGAAAGTCCACATAATTTGAATTATACGTCTCTTGTCGAGTTGCAAACTCACAATAGTTGGATATTTAATTGTATATAAGTTGTGTTGTGTACATGTGTTTTAGCTTAAAATTGTTAGTTTATGTGGTGAAAGTGTTTTTATGCCCTCCCTGATCGACAGGAAGACTACATTGTTTGTTACACCACTATCTTAATTTTTTGTCATCTGCTGTTTAGTTTCCATTTTTAACATCAAAAACATGGTTTGACAGCACTTTAGAATAATTTACAACATGGTTTGACAGCACTTTAGAACATTTCCATTGGAAATAATTCTGAAGTGCTGTCAAACCATGTTTTTTATTGAGAAATAAGACAAGATATAAAATCAACAGCAGACGACAATTTCTGTGTAGCGGTCTAATGGTTAATGATTATGCTGTTATAAAACATTATAATGCAGGAAACAAACATTTCTGTCGGCTGTCTTCTCATATTTCATATTTTGTCATATCAATAAAAACAGGATCCTTGTTTTTGTTGAGAAAAATAGAAATTCAACATTACAACAGCAGACAACAAAGTTTAATTCAGCATTGTAAGGGTTAACAACCTTTATTGTCTTGCATGAAATGGTAAAATTGTATCTAGAATTGCATACGTGTAGCTGCATTGGCTTTTCTGGGACAGCGCTCGTAACAAACTTTGCTGCGTCCCATTTATCAACGTGGATCGTGAAGGTATTTAGCTCGTCACAGCGTAAATATCGCATTTATTCTACCAGTCTTGTCATCTTGCACATTCCATTATTACATATCTGCACTTGTCTTGTCTGGGCTACCTATTTTATCACACAACTGCGAAGGTACGAATGTAGCTACATTTTTTTTGTATTAATGCTTTCTGTGTCCACCTGACAATTTGTAGACAGAATGCTCACCATATTTATTTAGGACTTTGACAATCACTGACCATAAATTGTATGCTTGAAAATTGTCTAAGTTTATATGAGCTGGCTTGTAAAGAGCCATATCATTACAATATATGCCCTCATGTACGTCGTTATCATTCTGGTATGCGACAGTGGAATCTGGTTATACCCCTTTTGTGAATATTACGATTATTCGTAATCCTATTACTTTTAGGGTAAGGGGCCGAGTGACTTTGGTGTGGTATGGACCTGGCACCAGGTACAGTTTTTCTATTTCTGGGCGGAATATTTTTTTTTCGATGTAAATATTCTGTTCTAATTTTGAGTTCGGATCCACTGTCCTAGAGTAGTTGGTTTTTCGCGGAAGCGACTGATCATTACATCATTATCTTTACCCAAGCCAACCTTTCAGTCGGAGAATGTATGTTCCTGTCTATCAGTTGTTTTCAAATGTGCTTATCATTCCTTGCTTTGATATGCTTTGTTTTGAGTTGCAGTTTGTAGATTTTTTAATTCTTTATTTCCGCATGGGCTGCCTTTTGTATGAAAATACACGTTTCTAAGGCGAACCCGTCGTTCTGCATGCCATTATCTTGTCTCTATCTGCCCAAAATGTCACATAAAGTTCTTCATGATTTATCTACTATTTAATTTTTAGCAGGTATTTTGAGAAAAAAAATCCAGGCTATTGGATTGGTGAAAGCTGGGTGGGCGGGCGGGCGGCGTCCACAATCAATGTTAAGTTTTCGTGTTTGAGTCCATTTCTTTGTTACTGTACCACCTAGGACCACCAAACTTTCACAGCTTCATAATCAAGGGGTGCCCACCACATATCATTATCCAACATGTTACCTATTTTTTAACTTGACCAATTTTTTCCGCGCAGTCGACTTTTTTCAATGTTAAGTTTTCGCGTTTACAATGTTAAGTTTTCGTGTTTAAGTCCATTTCTTTGGTACTGTACCACCTAGGACCACCAAACTTTCACAGCTTCATAACCAAGGGGTGCCTACCACATACAACTATCCAACATGTGACCATTTTTTTTACCTTCACCTATTATTTCTACGTAATTTACTTAGCCATTTTCAACGTTAACTTTTTAACGTACGTCTGGTTAAAGTTTTTTGTGGTTAAAAGTTTTTCGTTATACTATATCTCATATTTTCATTCTACCCCCCAACCGTGCGGCCCCTATGCCCAATGTCAAGGTCAAATTACTTTGAATCTTTTTGTTAAAGTTTTTTCGTGTACTATATCTCTGCAACTGCTTCACCCATTACCTTGATACTTCACATGGGTGTTTATCATCATTGTCAGCGCGATATCGTCGGCATTTTGGCATACGTCCGTCTGTACGTCTGTGGGTATAATTATGTTATCCAAGTGTCTATGCTTGGAAAAAACCTGGCCTTCGTGGCTTTGCCTCGTTTCTTGTCTTTTACTGGGAGCACGACTTTCTTGTATGCAAGTTGAATCTGGTTATACCCATTATAAAAGTAGTAAGATTAGTGTTAATGCGATTACTTTTAGACGGTGGGGCTAAGTGACAGGTGTGGTGAGGAACTGACACCAGATCAAGTTAATCAAGTCGAACCTGCTCGGGCGGTCACCTTTAATCAGCACTTCAAATTCCCCCCGCGCATTTTTGCTATATAAAATGCTTTCATTCAACGGTCACTCGTCTAACGCGGCCAGCGGTCATTAATTATCGTCCCAAACTAGTGATCCAATTTCATTAAACGGTCACCGCTAATCCCGATTTCAATGTACCCTGCGGCGGTCGTTACCGAAGCGCGAATTAACAATGATGTCAGCAGTCAATGCGGGTAATTAAAACACCAAACACGTCGCGATATTGAGAGGGTATGTTTCACAGGTGCAAATTGTGTTGCCCGAACTGTCGGCGCATTATTGAAAGAATAGCCTATCGCATCCGGGTTCTTGTACCCTTGTCCGTCAATTCGTAATTTCTATAGGTTACCGACACAAATGTTGTAAAAAGGAACAGCCCATTGCCAATTACCAAATTGACAATTGAAAACACGAATAGCTGATATAATTGGCGTGTATTGTCCAGGACCAAGTGTAACCGGCTCAAATATAATTTAAGGCTCAAATATAATTTAAGCAAATGGCCTCATATGTCGAATATGAGCCGAATGTCGCACTTATTGACTGCATTTGCTGACATCGCCTATGCATTATTTACATACACAATTGGAAATGAATCCAAATTCGACTTGACCAATACCCGACAAAAAAAAACAACATAATAATAATTCGCATAACTTATCCCACATTTCCGATTATACCACATTATGCCCTATTATCTAGTACAATAAGTTGTCTACAATATGAGTCTTGCAAATTAGCAGTTGCAGTAGGCTGTAAAATAACAACAAAAACGTGAACATTGGTGTTTTTATTTGTTGATAGATTTTTTATTTCATTAAATGATATAATTCAACTAAATATTTGTTACTTGTTAAGAAATCCACTCATTACATGTTCAGGTTCAATTTTGAAAATATTAAATAAATATAAAGATACACATTTATATTGCATTAAAACATACATATTTAATCAATATGGTACTCTAAATTAATCATTAATATTATTTATTACAATTGTATTATCAAGTCAACATGCATGTCTATGTTATCTTTATTTTCATTTCAATTTTCAAAATTTACCTGAAATGTGCCTGAAAACACAACCCTCTATTAAGAGGTCACCTCTGTTAAGCAGCCAGTTTTGTCACTTCCCTTGGGTGGCTGCTTAAGACAGGTTTGACTGTAATTTGAAGACTGAATTTTACTATGAATTTTTTATGTAAATATTTAGTTCTGAATTTAGGATTTTCCGTAAGGTAAAATGCATGATTTGACCCCTTAGCTGTTGATAGGCCGTTAAATGGCATTAAACAAACAAACCTTTAGACACCAGGGGCCCGTTTCACTAAACTTTGTCCGACTAAGAATTTGTAAGTGCAATAATATTTGTTCTAACAGCTGATTTTGGAAACTCGTTCGTGGATGTGCTACTTTTAATGACATGAACCCGTAGGTACAAACTGGTAGCATTAGAGAAACATGTTAATGTGGGAAACACGTTAATGTGAGAAACACGTTAATGTGGGAAACACGTTAATGTGAGAAACACGTTAATGTGGGAAACACGTTAAATTTGGGTGGGGAAAACACGTTAATTGTGTGAAACACGTTAATGTGGGAAAAACACGTTAATGTTGGGGGAAAACCGTTAATGTGCGAAACTCGTTAATGAGAAACTCGTTAATGTGGGAAAACACGTTTAATGTGGGAAACACGTTAATGTGAGAAAGAAAACACGTTAATTTGTGGGAAACACGGTTAATTTGAAAACACGTTAATGTGGGAAAAACACCGTTAATGTTGAGGAAAACACGTTAAATTTGAGAAACGTTATGTGGGAACACGTTTAATTTGTGGGAAAACACTGTTAATTTGGGAGAATAACACGTTAATGAGCAGAAACGTTAATGTGGGAAACACGTTAAGTTGAGAAAACACGTAATTGTGGGAGAAACACGTTAATGTGGGAAACACGTTAATGGGAGAAACACGTTAATGTGGGAAACACGTTAATGTGAGAAACACATTAATGTGGGAAGCAAATTCATAGAAATCTTCAAAACATTTTTATTGTACAAAGTTTAACGAAACGGCCCCAGACAAACTGCACATTTTCACTGCTAGCCAGCAATGTAGTTTACTTTTATATATCTAGTGATACATTATGCTTAACATATCAAACAAAATAGTAGCTGTATATGGCAGAATTACCATGGAGGTATCGTGCAACTATGCTAAACCAATACGATTCAGGGTGGGACGACTCCTATAGGATATTGATGTATGCACTGATCAAGTTTTGAACATAATCATCACATACAGAATGTAATACTGTAACCAAATTATGTGGTCTAACCCACTAGGATGTATTCTTGTCTGTATATTTTAAGAGTGAATATGTTACGTCTATTTAACTTGTTAAATACATGTAAAATACAATTCACTCAATCATTGGATACTATTGTGATCAGAGATGTGTATTCTTTATAAATGAAGCTGTTTAACCTAAATGCTACATTGGACGTCTGATTTTGTATAGTACTAGTACAGTAGTTATCGGCTGTATTTTTAGCTCACCTGAGCGAAGCTCATGTGAGCTATTGTTACCGCAATGTGTCCGTCGTCCGTCGTCGTCCGTGAACATTTTCAAACGTCTTCTCCTCGGTAACCATTGGGTCTATAGTCACCAAACTTCATGGTCATGGTCCTTAGGAAGGGGGATTACAAAATTGTTAAAATGACGTCATTACATAATCCAAGATGGCCGCCGTCTAAAAATAGCACAAATTCTTAAAAAATCTTCTTCTCAAGAACCGCCAACCGGATTTCGACAAAACTTGGTAGGAATGATCGATGTACATTGCTCTTTCAAAGTTGTTAAAATGGTGACCCCGGGGTCAAAAATGGGCGTGGCCCGTGGGGTCAAATTGGGGTCAAATTTTATTTTTGACTGAATATGGTCATGTCATATATCAAAATGAAGGTATCAATGAGGCGATCACTCTGGTGCATTTTTTGTCGAAATCGGATTGTTATGTCATCGAAGATGGCCGCCGAAATGTCAAAAGGTCTTTATTTTATTAGAGATTTCAAAATTCTTCTTCACATGAACCGCTTGGTCCATGGTAGCCAAACTTAAAAGGTATGGTCCATGGGTGAAGCCTTTTCAGATTTGTTAAAATGGAGGTCATAGCTAATCCAAGATGGCCGCCGTCTAAAAATAGCATAAATTCTTAAAAAATCTTCTTCTCATGAACCGCTAGCCGGATTTCGACGAAACTTGGTAGGAATGATCGATGTACATTGCTCTTTCAAAGTTGTTAAAATGGTGACCCCGGGGTCAAAAATGGGCGTGGCCCGTGGGGTCAAATTGGGGTCAAATTTATTTTTGACTGAATATGGTCATGTCATATATCAAATTGAAGGTATCAATGAGGCGATCACTTTGGTGCATTTTTTGTCGAAATCGGATTGTTATGTCATCCAAGATGGCCGCCGAAAGGTCAAAAGGTCGGACCGCCATCTAAAAATAGCAGAATAGCAGAAACACATGAACTCAATGTCACATTCTCCTCTGGTGTTCATGGAGTCAGGTGAGCGCATTAGGGCCATCATGGCCCTCTTGTTATTTCTTACCTTCACACGGTCTTTATGTTGTGACCCCATTTGTAACATGATCTCCACACGTTTGATCAACTGATGGTGTAAACATATACATTCTACAACAATGTGGCTCTTGCATATTAGCAAAAGATTTGCAGAATGTATTAATGTCATGTTCAAAGACGATGTAACATCCGTGTTATCTAGTACTTAAGTCGTAGGTGCTATGCCAACATTTTGGTAGCTGTTACTATACACACGATTTGGTACTTGCTTCTATGCATAGGTCTTGCTAATTGCGTAAATCAATTGTATTGGGTTATACTGCAGCTGGCATAAATACACCTGGGCTTATACCACCATCTACACATGTAGCAGCAGGTGTAGTGTTCACACAGCCCCAAAGTTCGTTCACGTGTTGATGTTTGATTGCAATAACTCCAACTTTGCATGTCCCTGATGTGGCCTGCTGATGTCTGGTGTGCTGACCCAGTGTGGACACCACTGACATCACCCACACCCCTGCTCCCCCACCCTACACCCAGTTCGCTACCCCAGTGTGGACTCCACTGCCCCACACCGCTCCCCCATTCCCCAACACCCAGTGTGCTGTCCCAGTGTGGACACCACTGCCATCACACACACCCCCGATCCCCACCCTACACCCAGTTCGCTACCCCAGTGTGGACTCCACTGCCCCCACCCCACTCCCCCATTCCCCAACACCCAGTGTGGACACCACTGCCCCCACCTCCACCCCACACCAGTGCGCTACCCCAGTGTGGGTACCACATGTGCAATATTCCTGTAATGCAAACCTCAACAACGAAAGAAACTTTATACGATATGCATGTGGGTGGTGGTCGGGCGAATGAGACGGCGTAAATTAACAGTATGGGTTCCTCCTTATAGGAATCAGGATTTGCCTGGTTTGGCCCTCAGGTACGTTTTTATCTTTGGCTCTTTAGTTACCTGGGAGTTGAATTGGGCTATTGCCCATTATAAAAGTAGTAAGATTATTACTGATCCTACTGCTTTTGGGAGGGGCCAAGTGATTCTGGTGTGGCGAGGACCTGGCATCAGATCAGGATTATTCTGATTTCAGGGCTGGATATATAGTTTTGTTATTGTAAATATTCAGTTCTGATTTTGGGATTTTCCCCCCATTTGTACATGTACTTGTACAGGTAATATATGGGATTTAGTACTAAACCCCTTGACAAGGCCTTAAATGACCTTAGCTGTTGATAGGCCGTTAAACCCCAACAAACAAACAAACACGATATGCATGTTACAAATAAATAAACTGATACTTTCATAAAACATGACCTTCCAAATACCCACTGAAAGATGTACACCAAATGTGTTTTGGTAAATAGTTGCATTAATGGGAACTACATGTACATATAGAATCTATATTACGTATTGTTCAACAATTCTGCAAAAACCAGGAACCCACTTTTCCGACGTTTCGGCACAATGCCTTTATCAAGGAATTAGTTTCTACTGAACGCTAAGTGGCATCCATTGTAGATTTCACTGTAAACATTGTAAACATTGTGCAATCTAAATTGGATGCTACTTAGCGTTCAGTAGAAACTAATTCCTTGATAAAGGCCTTGTGACGTAACGTTGGAAAACTGGGTTTCTGTTTTTTTGTAGAAATGTTGAACATATTGTATTATTGCGGAAAGGTGGGTGGAAGGTGGGTGCAAGCGATGGGTAATTTAACGATCGGGGTTCATCCTTACCGGAATTCCGACTGGAGACCTGGTTTGGCCCTCACATACGTCTTTGGCATTTTGTATGTGACAGTTGAATCTGGTTATACCCCTTATGTGAGTATTACGATTATTCGTAATCCTATTTTAGGGGAAGGGGCCAAGTGACTTTGGTGTGGTATGGACCTGCCACCAGGTCAGGTTATTCTAATTTTAGGGCTGAATATATTGTTTCTCAATGTAAATATTCAGTTCTGATTTTGGAATTTTCCCCCCAATGCAGCAGGTTAAAACGGGATCGAACCCGTTTGCCCAGCCTTACATGACCTTAGCTGTTGATAGGCCGTTAAACACCAATAAACAAACAAACAAACAAATATTGCGGAAAGATATATATTACTTCTGACATTATTATTTCATAATCACATTTGAGAAAGGATTCACTTCCATGTAATGTATCATCCATCCTGTAACCAAATTAAAACACATAATCAAGAATGGGAGGTTGGGAGACTGCATTCATTTACGGCTGTTTTAACATTACCTGGAATCATACCTTAATTTGGAATCTTACCGTGATTCACATCTTTGGTCTGGTTATCTGATGTAGTAAGTTGGGTGGCAGGTGGGAGAATGCGATGGGTAATTTAACGATCGGGGTTCATCCTTACTGGAATTCCCACTGGAGACCTGGTTTGGCCCTCACATACGTCTTTGGCATTTTGTATGTGACAGTTGAATCTGGTTATACCCCTTACATGTATGTGAGTATTACGATTGTTCGTAATCTTATTTCAAGGAAGGGGTCAAGTGACTTTGGTGTGGTATGGACCTGGCACCAGGTCAGGTTATTCTAATTTCAGGGCTGAATATATTTTTTCTCGATGTAAATATTCAGTTCTGATTTTATGATTTTCTCCCCAATGCAGCAGGTTAAAATGGGATCGAACCTGTTTGGCCGGCCTTACATGACCGTAGCTGTTGATAGGCCGTTAAACACCAATAAACAAATAGACAAACAAACTGATGTAGTAAGTGTGTCTAGCCTCACATGAGGATTGTGAGGTTACAGGTTTGGAAGGACGTTCAGTGCTGATTATACATCCTGTCTGTATAGTCAATCAGCCAAGACCAACGTACTGTGTTAATGTGTACATTGTTAAGGGTTATCATAAAACACATTAAACTATATTCGACTTTTGGAGTTGTAAAGTGTCTTTTGTAGTTGGGTATTGTTGTGTGGCACACTGCCTGTTGGGCTTTGAGAAATAGCCATGGCTTTACATGTGTAATTAGGCTGTGTTACTGTCGTGCACTGTTAAATGGTCATGACCACTTGCCATGCTTATTACTGTTAGCAATTAAAGCGAACAATGCGATTGTTATCGTTTATCGTTGTCAATGATTGTCCTGTTATCGTTGCCAATGATTGTCCTGTTATCGTTTATGTTTGCCCCATGTCGGTGAGCAGTAGCCCGGGAATAATCAACTGGGTGCCATTTCACTAAACTTTGTACGACTAATGTTCGTAAGTGCAACATTATGATTGTCTGTAAATTTCACATTAACTATGTTTTCTTGCAAACAATTATTGGATTTACATTTATTGAACATAGGCTGCATGCTCAATAAATGTAAATCCATCAATTGAAATTTCCAGACGATCCTAAAGTTGCACTTGCGAACATTTTAGTCGTACAAAGTTTAGTGAAACGGCCCCTTGGTCCTAGAGTAAATGCAGACATGTACCATAACCAGTATACATAGGTAGCAAGCAACACGAACGTATGAGGTCATGTTCGCACAGTTGACAGTTAATATACATATTATATATGACATACCAATATATGAACAAGGTAATCTAAGTCGTACAGAAATGGGTGGGTGGCAGGTGGGGGCACGCGATGGGTAATTTAACGATCAGGGTTCATCCTTAACGGAATCCCGACTGGAGACCTGGTTTGGCCCTCACATACGTCTTTGGCATTTTGTATGCGACAGTTGAATCTGGTTATACCCCTTATGTGAGTATTACGTTATTCGTAATCCTATTTTAGGGGAAGGGGCCAAGTGACTTGGTGTGGTATGGACCTGGTACCAGGTCAGGTTATTCTAATTTCAGGGCTGAATATATTTGTTCTCGATGCAAATATTCCGTTCTGATTTTGGGATTTTCCCCCCAATGCAGCAGGTTAAAACGGGATTGAACCCGTTTGCCCGGCCTTACATGACCTTAGCTGTTGATAGGCCGTTAAACACAAATAAATAAACAAAACATACATAAATGAGTGGGTGGTTGGTCAGACGCGATGACGTAAATTAACGGTAAGGGTTACTCCATATAGGAATCGCGATTTGCCTGGTTTGGCCCTCCGGTACGTTTTTAATTTTGGCTCTTTTGTTACCTGGGAGTTGAATTGGGTTATGGCCCATTATAAAAGTAGTAAGATTATTACTGATCCTACTGTTGTTGTTTTTAGTTCACCTGAGCAAAGCTCATGTGAACTATTGTTATGGCAAAGTGTCCGTCGTCCGTCCGTCCGTCCGTCCGTCCGTGAACATTTTCAATCATCTTCTTCTCCCGAACTGCTGAGCCGATATTGGTTAAACTTCACAGGGATGATATATGGGTGATGCCATTTCAGATTTGTTAAAATGGAGGTCATCGACAATCCAAGATGGCCGCCATGGAAAAGTAGGTCAAATTCTTAAAAAATCTTCTCACGAACCGCCAGGCCGATTTCGACGATACTTGGTATGAATGATCAATAGTTAGCGCTGTTTCAGATTTGTTCATATGGTGGCCCCTGGGTCAAAAATGGGCGTCGCCCGAGGGGTCAAATAGGGGTAAATTTTATTTTTAACCGAATATAGTCATATAATATATCAAATCGAAGGTATTGACGAGACGATCACTCTGGAGAATTTTTTGTCTAAATCAGATGATTACGTCATCCAAGATGGCCACTGATAGTTCAAAAGGTCATTATTTTACTAAAGATTTCAAACGTCTTTTTCTTGTGAACTGCTTGGCCGATATTGGCCAAACTTAACTGTAATGGTCTGTGGGTGAAGCCTGTTCATTTTTGTTAAAATGGAGGTCATCACCAAATCCAAGATGTCCGCCGTTGAAAAGTAGGTCAGATTTTCAAAAAAAATTCTTCTCACAAACCTCCAGGCCGATTTCGACGAAACTTGGTGAATGATTGATAGTTAACGCTGTTTCAGATTTGTTCATATGGTGGCCCCTGGGTCAAAAATGGGAGTGGCCCGAGGGGTCAACTAGGGGTCAAATTATATTTTTGCCCGAATATGGTCATATAATATATCAAATCGAAAATATCGACTAGTCGATCACTCTGGAGCATTTTTTGTCTAAATCAGATGATTTTGTCATCCAAGATGGCCACCGAAAGGTAAAAAAGTTGTTCTTTTACTAAAGATTTCAAACGTATTCTTCTTGTGAACTGCTTGGCCGATATTGGCCAAACTTAACTGTAATGGTCTGTGGGTGAAGCCTGTCCATTTTTGTTAAAATGGAGGTCATCACCAAATCCAAGATGTCCGCCGTTGAAAAGTAGGTCAAATTGTCAAAAAAATCTTCTCACAAACCTCCAGGCTGATTTCGACAAAACTTCGTGTGAATGATTGATATTTAACGCTGTTTCAGATTTGTTCATATGGTGGCACCTGGGTCAAAAATGGGCGTGGCCTGAGGGGTCAACTAGGGGTCAAATTATATTTTTGACCGAATATGGTCATATAATATATCCAATCCAAGGTATCGACGAGACGATCACTCTGGAGCATGTTTTACTAACATCAGATGATTACGTCATCCAAGATGGCCACCGACAGGTCAAAAGGTTGTTCTTTTACTAAAGATTTCAAAGGACTTCTTCTTGTGAACTGCTTGGCCGATATTAACCAAACTTAACTGAAATGGTTTATTGGTGAAGCCTGTTCATTTTTGTCAAAATGGAGGTCATCACCAAATCCAAGATGTCCGCCGTTGAAAAGTAGGTCAAATTGTCAATAAATCTTCTTCTCACAAACCGCCAGGCCGATTTCGACGAAACTTTGTATGAATGATCGATAGTTAACACTGATTCAGATTTGTTCATATGGTGGCCTCTGGGTCAAAAAGGGTCATGGCCCGAGGGGTCAAATAGGGGTGAAATTTTATTTTTGACCGAATATGGTCATTTTATATATCAAATCGAAGGTATAGCAGTAAATCACATGCACATTCGCAATATATGTTAGATCAGAAGGTACCAACAAATTCTGTGGAACATTTGAAGTTGTAAGTGAAGAGTCTTTGTGAAATCAAGATGACCACTATGGAGGCTTTTAGGTGAGCGATACAGGCCCATTTGGGCCTCTTGTTTTGGAGGGGGGTTGGTTACCAGTGATTCGTGTGTGGCGAGAGGACCTGACATCGAATCGGGATTATTCTGATTTCAAGGCTGAATATTTAGTTCATTTATTGTAAATATTCAGTTCTGCTTTTGGGATTTCCCCCCATTTGCACAGGTAATATATGTGATTTAGTACTAAATCCATTGACCTGGCCTTAAATGACCTTAGCTGTTGATAGGCCGTTAAACCCCAGCAAACAAACAAAACATGCAGAAACGGCCAAATACCTTTTCTAGTTTATAAAACCAGATGATGCCATACATGACATCTCCTCACCCAGCAATACAGGATAAAAATGTCACTGAAAATGGCATAGCAAAACTCCTCCATAACCTCGACCCACAAAGCTTCTGGACCAGATAAATTGTTATGTAAACTACGAAAATAATGCAACAACTCCATAGCTCCAATTCTCACATTCATTGTTCAGACCTCACTCTCTCTCTCTGGGCACGCAGTGGGTTAATTTAACTATCAGGGTTCATACTTACCGGAATCCCGGTGGATGGCAGGGATGGATAATTTAACGATCGGGATTCATCCTTAACGGAATCGCGACCGGAAACCTGATTTTGGCCCTCATGTACGTCTTTGGCTTTCTTGTATGTGAGAGTTGAATCTGGTTAAACCCTTTATATGAGTAATATTTATAATCATAATCCTATTTATTTTAGGGGATGGGGCCAAGTGACTTTGGTGTGGTATGAACCTGACCCTGACATTAGCTGTTGATAGGCCGTTAAAACACCAAATCAACCCATCATAAGAGAAATATGGTTTCATCCCCGTTAACCCGGTCTGAAATGACAGCTGTTGACGGACCGTTAAACAGCATTAACTCGATAACCCGGCGACAGCACGTTAGCGGGGTTGTTGCATTCATCACTGAAATGGAATACATGTCGTGTGTCTGTAGTTTGACCCACCCCCACCCCCGGCATACTACAGGATCGGGCAGGCATGTGGGAAACTCGGTCGCCAGGTGTGATGCCGGTAGGCAAACAGTCACTAACAAAACCGCATTACCCGATTGGAAATTCATGAATGCACATAACCGAACTGTCAGTCTGTAACGCTGCGTTACAGACAGAAAATTCAGGTTAGAATGTACCATCTACATTAAAGTTCATGTACGGAAATGTGAACATTAGCAAACATTATAATGCTACAAGCAAGCTAACCGGGCACAAATACATATTCTCTCTCCTGAGTTACTTGATCCGTACCCTGACATTAATGTTCACTGGTTTTGTAACAGAAATGCGTTAAACTTATTGTTTTTTCACAATATCTCTTTAACCCCTTGCCAGACTTTCATAATATTTCACATCAATGTTTGTCTAGGGATGATGCTTCATTACGCACACCCCCACATCAAAATTCTCATGGTCAAGGTCATTTATTTACTTTTAATTTTCACCGGTTTTGTAACAGAAATGCGTTAAAGTTATTGTTTTTCACAATATCTCTTTAACCCCTTGCCAGACTTTGATAATATTTCACATCAATCTTTGTCTAGGGATGATGCTTCACTACGCACACCCCCAAATCCAAATGATCAAGGTCAAGGTCATTTATTTGCTTTTAATGTTCACCGGTTTTGTAACAGAAATGCGTTAAAGTTATTTTTTTCACAATATCTCTTTAACCCCTTGCCAGACTTTGATAATATTTCACATCAATCTATGTCTAGGGATGATGCTTTATTACGCACACCCCCACATCCAAATTCTCAAGGTCAATGTCGTTTATTTACTTGTAATATTCACGGTCAAATGCCTCGGCAGGCGCGACACCGCTTCTGTGGCGGAATTCTTGTATTAATTAGAAAAAATATCTGTTTGTACATATATATCTTTGCATAAATTAGATGTAGTCTAATGTTATTTTAAACATTAATTAATACGACATTGTACAATGAATACTACACTTACATGTGCAACAATAGCTTCTAAATATATTACAGGGTGTGGTATCATGTGTTTTCCAAACGGTGTGATGTTATGGTTTTAGATATGTTTACAGTAAATATTTCCTTTAATACTAATATGGAATGTTCATTTTTATGAAACATAGTGCAGGAAATGCGAAACTGTTTATCCATTATTGTACAGTTTGCTGTAATCTGTTTTGAAGAAGAATTGGTTAAAAACGTAAATAAAAATCGAGAGCATGTGCATTTAAGAAATACCTAGTACTTGATTCTTAATGAATGTTTTTGGATTTTAAAAAGAATGTTTAGTTCAACCATAAAACACACAAGACATTGTCTTTGGTGCGCTATATATCATAAACAATTCATCATGTTTTGGCACCACATCAGAATCGTCGCCACGAGAAAAAAATTGAAGAAATAAAATCTCAAGAAAAATAGACAAGCGAGTTTTCAGATGTTACACATTTTACAAATGTACACATTAAGTTTAAATTGTTCTATATATTCCACATTACACAACGTCCAATACAAATACCCGATGCGAATTCTGGGAATAAATAAATTACTTTATCACTGTAATATAGTAAGTAGTAGCCTATGTGATTTTTGCTCTATGTATGTTGAAGGTGTAAAACACTTATTCTGGGAATGTACCCATGTGCAACATTTTTGGTCTCGACTAAGAACTGACCTAATTCATGACAAGGTTATAACATGCATCATGAATGATCGTTAAAAACATTTCTATATGAATAAATGATAATGCACTTTTGGTACAACTTAATTTCATCGTTACTCTAGGAAAATATTTCATATTAAATTGTAAATATGAAAAACGCTATATAATGTTCGAATCATTCATAAATTACTTGAAGAACAGACATCAGATAGAACAGAAAACACCCACATAAAAACGTGAAGGAATAACGAGAACAACACATTATCAAGTGGGGTAGGTTTAATATTCAGTTAAACAGATATTGATAGGAACACAAATGGAAATATTTCTTTCCTTTGTAGTAGGAGGGAATGTGTTATAAAGGGAAAACTATTTTATCGGTGGATGGGGTCGAACCCAGGCCGCCTGCGTGAGAGACGAACACTCTACCACGTCGCTATGAAAGCCGGCATGTACCGGAAGGCAGTACAAATGTTCGGTTATCCTACTATGGCCGTACTACTACACCTTCTTTTTATGCCACCGGGTTTCGAAGAAACGGGTGGCATATAATGTTTGGACCGTCCGTCCGTCTGTCTGTCTGTCTGTCCGTCTGTATGTCTTTCCGTCCGTCTGTCCGTCCGTCACACTTTTCGGTTAACCAATCTGTCACAGTTTCTCAAATATGCTGCAGGTGGCATCCGCGTTCGACAGACGCATTTCTTGTTTCTCTTGATTATCGCCCCTAACTAAGCTCTTCCCAAGACTACATGTACTTTATAATACATTTTGTATGTAACATGTGTAGTATAATTAGATACTATTATGTTCAATTGCTATACAGTGTACATAATGTATTGAAAAGTGAAAATAAAACATTTAGTCATCAAATTAAAAAAAATGAAAAAAATATTCGATTGTTATTTTTTTTTCTATTTTTTTTTCCAGAAACACAAATACACAATAATGTCCATAAAACATGGTTTAGCAGTTAAGCTCTCCAACCAAGAAATAAAGAGTATATCTGGTTCAGAGATGTATTGTGCATATGGCTTGCCAGCATAATCTATAATTCAGACACGCCATGTGATTTGTACCTTCGGACATCAGCGTAATTTCACGAACTACGTTTACAAAATTTATACTATTTTCCTTAAATGCCGTCAAAAGTTGACAAAATTTTCGGAGTACATCCGCATGTACTCCGAAAATGTTGTCAACTTTTGATTTCAGTTATGGAAAGTTTGTTAAATTTTGTAAATGTATTTCATGAAATAACGCAGTTGTCAAAAGGTACAAACTCGCATGGCGTGTCTCAGTTGTCTCATTATCCGGTGCAATGTCGCCACTCGGTGACGCTGGTGCTAATGGAGTGGTGTTGTCGCTGCCCTGCACTGAACCACGTGGCTACCCGGACAACAAATTCCTCTCGAGTTCTCCGCAAATATGTGACTCGGAGCTGTATCGAATCCTCAGTTCGCCGGCATACACTCGCAGTATGGGGCTCGTGGGAGAGTCTGTGTGACTGGACAAACACCGATTCAGCATTAGGCCATAGCAAGTTCTTCCTCTGTTAAGCGTCCGCGTGCGGGTAGGTTTTGAGAGTGGTTCTATGAAAAAACAAACTGTGTATGCTATTTTACACTATTTACTGGTGAAGTAATATGAAAATTGATTTGGGACTTGTCTAAGTTTTAAATCCGTTCATGAATTTACACTTAATAAGTTTAATGAGAGTGTTTTCTTATTATTTAGCGGCAATTTAAATTTATGTGAAAAAAGCCTTGTTTGTTTTTACCGGATACGCAAGTAGGTTTTGGCTATCCAGGTGGACGCTTAACAGAGAAAAACAATGGCATGGCCTTACCGAACAGTAACATTTATACCAGGTAACAAACCAGTGAGAACTGAGAAATTGTGGTGGATGCTAGTCAGTTGCTGAACTATACACGGCCATATTACAGTTGTATCTGATCGTACGTGACTAATTATGCATTGACAAACACGTGGGAGAAGTGGTGGTGATCTATGAGTGTTTCTTGTAAGTGTTGCTATCGCATTAACTCGATGTATTTATGCGAACGTTTTCAGCCGGATTCAATACTTATCAATATGTATATATACATTGTGTATATATGACTTGTGATGCCAATAGTTGTAGATTTACTAACCAACTGAAACTTACAGAGCCCCGCAGGTGACGTATAATTCTTTTTGTATTAATTCGTAAATAACAATTGGTTCCCTCAATTTAACAATTCGTTCCCACGAAATAAAAATTCGTCGTTCCCACGGGAACGAATTGTTAATTCGTGTGAACGAATTGTTAAATTGAGGGAACGAATTGTCTTTTCGTGGGAATTAATTGTTGCTTCGACGGAACGAATTATTATATCGTGGGAACGAATCGTTAATTCGAGGGAACGAATTGTTAAATTGAGGGAACGAATTGTTATTTCGTGGGAACGAATTAATAAAACAAAAATCCATGTCCCCTGCGGGGCTCCTTAGAAAATGTCGTAAACTATTGGTATTGGATTATATTACACCAGGGTACGTAGCCGTTGTATTGAGAGGCGCTGGCGGAGTGTGACAATGTCCGTCGGGACGGGCTGTAACGTGACGATGACCTACGGCCTCACGGAGCGCCAGTACTACGTGATCTGGAACTCCATGTACGCCGTCATCATTTTGCCGATCGTGTTCGGCAACGGCCTCATCCTCGCCAGTATCTGGCGGTTCCGCAACCTGCGCACCAAGATCCATCTGCTTATCGGCAACCTCGCCATCCAAGACCTGCTAGTAGGTGCCGTCATGTTGCCCCTGGATACCGTGGTCACGTTCACGGAGCTGAACATCGACAAATACTCGTGCTTGTTCAAGATGTTCGTGTTCACGTTGACGCTCGGCGGATCGTGTTTCGGCCTGCTGTTGATTTCGATAGAACGGTTTATTGCAGTCGCCTTTCCTATGCGCTATATCTCTTTCACAAAACGGAAGTTGGTGACGGCCATTGTGTGCGGCTGGGTGTACGTGTCCCTGATCGCCGCCCTACCAGTGCTCGGGTGTAACCAGTACCCGACAGGAGAGTCGCCCATCTGCCAGACTCGATTCGGCTGGAGTCCGTGGTGTAGGCTTGTCCGACACGTGAATCTTTTAGTGGCCATGACGCTCAACATCGTCCTGTATATTATCGTGGTCAGGATCGCCGTGCGCAAATCCAAATGTTTACACATCCCCGGGGTGAAAATCGCCATGCCGAAATCACGTGACTTGTCCAAGACGAAGACGATGGCGACAGTGCTGGGGACGTTTGTGTTATTCTGGGGCCCGTACTGCGTACTGACGGTGTGGAATGACGCCGTGAACCACGAGACGGAGTGCCAGGGTCTACTCTACTACGTCCGCCGCTGGACCCTGCTGCTCGGTGTGTGCAACTCGGCCGTCAACTGGGCCATATACGGCCTGTGTAACAACGACTTCCGCCAGGCGTTCAAGTCCATTGTCGGCTGTCGGACCGGCAGTACCGGCGGCCACAGGTCCCGTGTGTCCGTGCTAAGCTAGACATAGATCTGGTGGCGACCGGGTCGCCAACACGGACATTACCGCAGTTTAAACTAAGACATACATGACCGGTTGCTGACGACGGAATCGCTATTGTAGTGAACAAATGGCGAATGTACATAGGCTCTGATAAGACTACGCGGAAGGATGATCTGAAACAATGCTGGTCGCATATGTCGCTAAGTCCTTTTTCTCAGCCGCTTTCATGGCAATCGTGGTAATGGACTGGCGGCTCCACTTTCATCATTACAGGAGACGACGTAGAATTTTTGTTTATTAATTCGTTCCTACGAAATAACAATTCGTTCCCTCAATTTAACAATTCCTTCCCACGAATTAACAATTCGTTCCCTCAATTTAACAATTCGTTCCCACGAAGTAGCAATTCGTTCCCGTGGGATCGAATTGTTATATCGTGGGAACGAATTGTTAATTCGAGGGAACGAATTGTTAAATTGAGGGAACGAATTGTCATTTCGTGGGAACGAATTGTTAATTCGAGGAAACGAATTGTTATATCGTGGGAACGAATTGTTAATTCGAGGGAACGAATTGTTAATTCGAGGGACCGAATTGAATTTGAATTGTTAATTCGAGGCAACGAATTGTTAATTCGAGGGAACGAATTGTTAAATTGAGGGAACGAATTGTTATTTCGTGGGAACGAATTAATAAAAAAAAAATGCATGTTCCTTGCGGGGCTCTGAACGTTGTTGATCCAATTAATACCACGACTGGCCTGCATGTTGCCCGGTCGTCATTGCATGTGTGGCAGCCGGTCATAGACCATTCAACACAGCCAAGTTTTCGTTCTTGCCACCCAATAACGCTACATTTAGCTACTTATTTTTATCCTATTTTAGATATTATGCATATTCCATTTTAAATGTGTTAGCCACTTTCAAACTGCTCCTAATGAAGGCATATAAATTATATGCTGAAAGCGGTCGTGAGATCTGATGTGTTTTCTACGGAGCCCCGCAGGGGACATGGATTTTTTTTATTAATTCGTTCCCACGAAATAACAATTCGTTCCCTCAATTTAACAATTTGTACACTCGAATTAACAATTCGTTCCCACGATATAACAATTTGTTGCCTTGAATTAACAATTCGTTCCCTCAATTTAACAATTTGTTCCCTCGAATTAACAATTCGTTCCCACGATATAACAAGTTGTTGCCTTGAATTAACAATTCGTTCCCTCAATTTAACAATTTGTTCCCTCGAACTTAACAATTCGTTCTCACGAATTAACAATTCGTTCACGTGGGAACGAATTGTTAATACGTCGGAAAGAATTGTTAAATTGAGGGAACGGATTGTTAATTCGTGGGAACGAATTAATAAAAAAAATATTGTTACATCCCTTCCGGGCCCCGTAGCTTTCCGCTTCGCAAGTTGTTGAACCTTTTGTTTGAATCATTGCCATAACACATACTATTCAGACAACTAAGACTGCCATATTTCCACTACGCTTTAATTTAATGGGAACTGAATATGGCGCATGCAAACAATCTGGATTGGTACAGTAATAACGAAATAATTCAACCGATTATCTCCCCCATTTATCACAGTCTTCGACAATAAATAGCAGAATATACCAAATTTGATTTTAATGAGACAAAATGGTGACTGTAGGTCAGTCAATAAATGCAGTCGATGAAACGAAAAACTACATATTGAATATACGAGACAAATCTGAGACACTTGCAGTGCCGTTAAGACAGGTCACATATGCGGCAAATAATATATTTAAAACAGTTATGATGCCATACGTCGAAAGTTGACGAAATTTTCAGAGCAATTGTGGAACAGACGCCATTTACGGAAATTATCACTGTCTGTGTCAATAGTTTTCATGAAATATTCGCACATTTTCTAAGGTACAAAAATCCCCTGGTTTGTCTGAATTATAACGCGACATGTCCGAGACGTGACCTCGAAGTCGTTCAATGACACTTGTTCCACCCTTCATATGGAAAGTACATTAATTGTTTCCCAATGTTTTGTATAGCAGGATTTTTACACCAGGTCGGTTTACGATCGAATACAATGTCCCAAATCCAGACTTTCGCTTCATTAGATTTCCATGCCATTGACAATACCGCGGTAATCGCCCGTACTCACAGTCTGGCTATTTACATGCACGTTTACTGGGTTAGGCTCTGACTGGAGAAATCAGTGTAGATCCTAATCAAACAGCACTCTCCTGTAGCCTGATAGCGATCTATAAGTGTTGGTCAGAAACATGACGGGTACTGGTGGGCGCTGCAGATCCTGATCAAGCAACTCTCATGTAGCCTAATAGCGATCTATAGTGTTGTTTAGAAACATGACGGGTTTAGGTGAACAGTGCAGATCCTGATCAGACTGCACTGCACAGTCTGATCTGGATCTGCACTGGACATATATATATATAAGCCATATATATATAATGAATATACATAACTACTTTGATAACGGCAACTATGCCTGTATACCAGCTAATGGTACTAATGGTACTAATGGTAAATACTACGGTTGTTTCACAAGATTGTTATCAATAACTTGATCTGCATCGGATACGCCGAATGTGTGCGTGTGTGCGTGAGGGAGTGCTTGGTCCTCCTTTATTCTTCTACAAATTGCGACAATACCGATTTCTAAATCAATTATCGCTCGTTTTACTTCTGAAATGGGGCCCACATTTTTGTAATATGGCCGCTTATCGCGTACAACAAAAACAAAGGTCGGATGCATTGTTCATAGTATTTACTGAGGGAGTGTGTGACCATGTAGAACTATGGCACGTGATATTAAAGTTGAAGGGGTCATTGTAAGAAAGGGGCTAGTCTATTATGAAATGGTCGGTGAACGTCCATTGTGGGGGGGGTGGGGGGGGGGGGGGCGGGGGGGGGGTTAGTGGAAAATGGGACTAAGTCCATACGGACTGATCCACTGACCCCTTTAATTTCAATCTTTATTTTCGATACGTTTAGCACAGAACATGATGACCAAACGGTGATTTCATGATAATAACTCTATTATTCTGCACCATCATGGCCGGTAACCGGTAGTCGTAAGGACCAGGGGCCCGTTTTACTAAACGTCGTACAACTAAAATCCTAAAATCTTCGTAAGCCAAAAGTATGATAGTCTCTAAATTTCACATTAACAATGTTTTCTTGTAAACAATTATTCGATTTACATTTATTGTGCAGTCTATGCTCAATAAATGTAAATCCATCAATTGAAATTTCCAGACGATCCTAAATTTGCACTTACGAACATCTTAGTTGTACTATGTTTAGTGGAACGGGCCCCTGCAGAAGCTGGTTGGAGAAGAAACAATGTGTGTTGTTGTTACTCCGTGCTCCCAGATACATGTATACTCTAGGGGCCCGTGTTATGTCAGTATTATGAGTATTGGTAATTCTATTTTTGGGGAAGGGGCCAAGTGACTTTGGTGTGGTATGGATCTGGCACCAGGTCAGGTTATTCTAATTTCAGGGCTGAATATATTTTTTCTCGATGTAAATATTCCGTTCTGATTTTGGGATTTTCCCCCCAATGCAGCAGGTTAAAACGGGATCGAACCCGTTTGCCCGGCCTTACATGACCTTAGCTTTTGATAGGCCGTTAAACACCAATAAACAAACAAAACTAAACTTCGTACGACTAAGAAATTCGTAAGTGTAACACTATAATTGATAACAGAATTCGAATTAGCAGCCAGTGACCCCCGTATGTGCGGGTTCAGTGACCCCGTATGTAGATAGTACGTGATAGCATTCGTGAGCCACATTCATGTGTTAAGTAAAATTATAGGTAGTAACATTGTTTATCGTACGAAGGTTAGTGACACGGGTCCCAGTCGACCAGCCTCGATGAGCGGTAGGTGTATATACTGATGGTGTAAGACGGAAGAGAGACAAATCAATAAGTTTTATTGTTTTATTGTCATCAGTAAATAAAAATATTCCAAGTATAATAAGACATTTCAATCCATATACATAAAGTCTAAATAATAATATATATATGACATTCAGCTATTCATGACACTTGGTTAAGCAGTTTCCATTTGAATGACATGATTAACGAAGTTAGAGAATAAAAGACTCCACGCCAGAGACAGGCATCGTCCCACGCAGACAAAGTGGATGCTAGTTGACTAGCGCAGCTATTTCCCACAATCATGGTCAGATCAGTAGAGTTTCTGCGAAATTGCTTCCAAATCAGGTAAATAGCAATATAATATTTTGATTATCTAGTGGCCATCATTTGTGCAAATCTCATTCGACTCGTCAATGTTAAGATTCATTGAAAATAACGGACTGCAATACCAAAGGACACTAGAAGGGCTTTGTGTTGGATTGAGTGCCCATTCGGACCGCGTCAAACCCATTTCAAGCAAGATATCGACTAACATTTGTCGAAATTTACAATTATTTTTCTATTTTCTTCTTAATTCTCAATGAAAGTATATGTTGTCACCATTCATTTAAACTGTCTCGGCGAGACGGTTCAAATGAGTGGAAGCGACATAAGAAAAAAATAACAATATTTTTAAAAATATTTCTGTCATAAAAAGTATGTACCTTCAGCATGAAAAATGTTAATAGTAATAAATATGCAAGTGGGCGTATACTTGTACAGCAATACCCGTATCATTGACAGCAAGCAAGAAGGCAAAGTAACACTATGGGTTAGTGGCCAGAGTAGTCCCGGCTCTGTTCACGGTCCATATCACTGGCTGCATAGGTGTCTTACAATATATCCGTACGCGGTATTTAAGTTAAAACAGACACGAACAACAGGACGGAACAGTTGCGGTGGGATGCTATACCGTATGCGGCATGCCAGAACTTCTACTGTGCGCTTGACGGTGAGATACATGAAAACAACATACGCTAAAAACACAATGGAACTACCCAACATGATATTATGGGCGGAGGGGAGGGGGAGGCGTTTGGGTTGTCCTATTTTCGAGCCCCCCAACAATTACTGAAACTTCCAGAAGCGCCTCCGATTCAAGAGGGGGGGGGGGGGGGGGGGGGGGCGTTCAAACACGGAGTTTACATAGATCTTAACTGCTTTGAACAAGTCATATGGTGTCCAGTTTACCACAGTTTACCACCAGTTCGAGTCTGAATTTAAATGCCGTAATAACACAGGAAAGTGCATTTCTGGACATCTAGATTTCAAACATTTTCCAGGGGGCTGGATCCGCCCCCTGTGTATTGTCCTTATTATCTAACGGATTATGTTGACACATGGCGCATCAAACGCGTCTTGTTAAGCTGCATTTGGTGGTCTCGGTACTTTGGCCCAAGCTTCTGTCGTTTTTGTTACGAATCGATTTCCGTGAGCCGAAGTTCCAGAACCACCAAATTCAGCTTATGAAGATGCGTTTGTATTAATGAAACTATCAAATAATACAATGTACTTACTTTGCCAAAGTAAGTGGGTGCGCTTTCAACACTTTCAGCCAGTGTTGTTGTTCTAACCACGTGATCATGCACCTTGATTCCGCCGCGTTTACACAATAATGTAAGGCATTTATTGTAAACTATGGAATGAAATGCCAGCAATTGAGGATTACTCATTATCTAACGGTGGGGCCAATAGTGCTTAGTAGCGGATGTCCCTTGCCAGATGGACGGAACAAATTAATATACGTACATGTACATCACGTGACCGTTTGAATTATCAACACACGGCTCAATAGTTTGTAGCATTCCTCAACGTTATGTACAGCCACAGTTGTGAACAATACCTCTCGAAATCTATTCCCTAATCAGACGTACAGTACGGGTGTAGATAGCAAGAGTTACTGTTCGCAACTAGTACACCCATTGCTATGTACGAGTGTGGGGTGTGGTTTACTTCTTGCCGTAAGAGCCATCGCCCTTGTACTGGCCCACGTAGCCCGTGTTTTCAACGCGAGCCTCACGACCGTCTATGCCCTTGCCCTTGCCGTCAGCGGTAAATCGCTCCTTGTGGGCGCCCGTGTACTTGGACGCGTCCGTCAGTCCGCCCACATTGCCCGTCTTTGAGGCTTTCTGCAACAAACATTCATCCCATGGTGTACATATGGAATCCTGTTTCAACTCGGCTATTGACTTCAATGCCAAATTGACATTGTTGTATACTAGCAAACAACAAGTTAATCTGTTATTCAATTTTCAAGAGATCTTGTGATCTAAATGGACATATAATAAAGTGTCCCCGTGTGTTGTTCCAGTGATGTTATTTTGCCTCCACCATTGCACCTATAAGTGTGTGATCGAGCGCGCGTGCGAACAGTGCCTCCACCATTTCCTTGACAACTAACCAGCCCACCCACCGTTTCCTTGACAACGAAACAGCCCACCCACCGTTTTCTTGACAACGAAACAGCCCACCCACCATTTCATTGACAACTAAACAGCGCACCCACCACTTCCTTGACGTTCGGTCCGCCGTCACAGATGCACTTTGCAATGTCCTTTCTGCAAGTGCGGACTTCCGAGGACGTCTCGTCCACCTTTGTCTTCTTCGTCTGCCGCTTCACCACCTCGACGGCCGTCTTGGTGAGATACTTATCCACGGACACAGTCGACAGCGCCATGTGGCTACAAACGACAGGGACACAGTGCTCATAACATGGTGATAACTAAACCCGAATTTTTATCTGTTTTGTTTTTTACTCAATGAAAATAATTCACAGATACTCATTTAGCTAGTTTCCTAGTCGCTATATATACCACTGTCTGTTTATGTATGTTAAAATGTACATGCATTCTATTGGAAATAAATATCGTTTAAAGGTACATGCCCACTCAGTAAACACAAAATGTACTTAAAATCAGATACATCATCCGACTCATTTTCTGACAAAATAAAGTTTATTTCACCATTACACCACGTTTTGGTTGGAATTATTATACATTTTATATCAGACGTAAATTTCCACACTGATATCGGGAGCTATAACCGTGTTCCCTTAAAATGCTAACGGACAGTACTATTTATTCTCTGTATTTATTTTTTGATGAGCAATAATCATACTTTAAAATCTGTCGAAAATAGTATTACTACGTCGCGTCACGATGAGTTACTAATAGTAATAGGTCAGATCGAGATAAATTGGACAAGAAAAATAGGAGGAAACTTCGCAAAAAGGGGGTACTGCCCACTAGTGATATCGATTTTAGTACACTGTATCTCTCTAGTAAGTAGTCTTGATGGGATGCTTATGTGTAGGTATTTACGGTGCTTTGCGACCTTGATCTATTGCTAATGTATACGTACGACCTGTCGGCAACCTTGACCTATAGCTAATGTATATGTACGACCTGTTGGCGACCTTGACCTACAGCTAATGTATACGTACGACCTGTCGACAACCTTAACCTATAGCTAATGTATACGTACGACCTGTCGGCGACATTGACCTATAGCTAATGTATACGTACGACCTGTCGGCTACCTTGACATATTGCTAATGTATGCGTAGGACTTGTCGGCGACTTTGACCTATTCCTCATGTATACGTGCGGCTTGCCGGCGAACTTGACCTATTGTTACATACGGTTTGCCGGCGACCGTGACCTATTGTTACGTACTGTTTGCCGGCGACGTTGACCTATTCTAAGGTATACGTCCGACTTGCCGGCGACCAAAACCTATTGCTAATGTATACGTACGGCTTGCCGGCGACATTGACCTACTGCTAATGTATACGTAGGACTTGTCGGCGACCCTGACCCATTGCTAATGTATACGTACGGCTTGCCTGCGACATTGACCTATTGCTGATGTATACGTACGGCTTGCCGGCGACATTGACCTATTTCCAATGTTTAATTACGGCTTGTCGGCGACCTTGACCTATAGCTAATGTATACGTAGACCTGTCGGACCTGACGCTAATGTATACGTACACTGTCGGCAATTGACCTATGCATGTATAACGACGCTTATTGCCTATAACGTACCTTGACCTAGTAATGTATACGACGCCTGTGGAACCTTGACTAATAAGCATGTATTACGTACGACCTGTCGGCAACCTTGACCTATACTAATGTATACATGTATACCGTAACGACCTGTCGAACGAACCTTGACCTATAGCTAATGTATACAATGTATACGTACGACCTGTCGACAACCTTGACCTATAGCTAATGTATATGTAGACCTGTCGGCAACCTTGAACTATATATAATGTATACGTACGACCTGTCGGCGACCTTGACCTATAGCTAATGTATACGTACAACCTGTCGGCGACCTTGACCTATAGCTAATGTATACGTACGACCTGTCGGCAACCTTGACCTATAGCTAATGTATACGTACGACCTGTCGGCGACCTTGACATATAGGTAATGTATACGTACGACCTGTCGGCTACCTTGACCCATTGCTAATGTATACGTACGACCTGTCGGCGACCTTGACATATAGGTAATGTATACGTACGACCTGTCGGCTACCTTGACCCATTGCTAATGTATACGTAGGACATGTCGGCGACCTTGACCTATTGCTCATGTATACGTACGGCTTGCCGGCGACCTTGACATATTGTTACGTACGGTTTGCCGGCGACAGTCACATTTTGTTACGTACTGTTTGCCAGCGACGTTGACCTATTGCTAATGAATACGTACGGCTTGCCGGCGACCTTGAACTATTGCTAATGTATACGTACGGCTTGCCGGCGACCTTGACCTATTGCTAATGTATACGTAGGACTTGTCGACGACCCTGACCCATTGTTAATGCATACTTACGGCTTGACGGCGCCATTGACCTATTGCCGATGTATACGTACGGCTTGCCGGCGACATTGACCTATGTCCAATGTATAATTACGGCTTGTCGGCGACCTTGACCTATAGCTAATGTATACGTACGACCTGTCGGCGACATTGACCAATAGCTAATGTATACGTACGACCTGTCGGTAACCTTGATATATAGCTAATGTATACGTACGACCTGTCGGCAACGTTGACCTATAGCTAATATATACGTACGACCTGTCGGCAACCTTGACCTATAGCTAATGTATACGTACGACCTGTCGACAACCTTGACCTATAGCTAATGTATACGTACGACCTGTCGACAACCTTGACCTATAGCTAATGTATACGTACGACCGGTCGGCGACCTTCAGCTATAGCTAATATATACGTACGACCTGTCGGCGATCTTGACCTATAGCTAATGTATACGTACGACCTCTGTCGGCAACCTTGACCTATAGCTAATCGACCTTGACCTACAGCTAATGAATACGTACGACCTGTCGGCAACCTTGACCTATAGCTAATGTATACGTACGACCTGTCGGCGACCTTGACCTATAGCTAATGTATACGTACGACCTGTCGGCGACCTTGACATATAGCTAATGTATATGTACGACCTGTCGGCAACCTTGACATATATCTAATCGACCTTGACCTATAGCTAATGTATATGTACGACCTGTCGGCAACCTTGACCTATAGCTAATGTATACGTACGACCTGTCGGCGACCTTGACCTATGGCTAATGTATACGTACGACCTGTCGGCGACCTTGACCGATAGCTAATGTATACGTACGACCTGTTGGCTACCTTGACCCATTGCAAATGTATACGTGTGACTTGTCGGCGACCATGACCTATTGCTCATGTATACGTGCGGCTTGCCAGCGACTTTGACCTATTGTTACATACGGTTTTCCGGCCACCGTGACCTATTGTTACGTACTGTTTGTCGGCGACGTTGACCTATTGCTAATGTATACGTACGGCTTTCCGGCGACATTGACCTATTGCTAATGTATACGTACGGCTTGCCGGCGACATTGACCTATTGCTAATGTATACGTAGGACTTGTCGGCGACCCTGACCCATTGCTAATGAATACGTACGGCTTGCCGGCGACATTGACCTATTGCCGATGTATACGTACGGCTTGCCGGCAACATTGACCTATTTCCAATGTATAACTACGGCTTGTCGGCGACCTTGACCTATAGCTAATGTATACGTACGACCTGTTGGTAACCTTGATCTATAGCTAATGTATACGCACGACCTATCGGCAATCTTGACCTATAGCTAATGTATACATACGACCTGTTGGCAACCTTGACCTATAGCTAATGTATACGTACGACCTGTCGGCAACCTTGACCTATAGCTAATTTATGCGTACGACCTGTCGGCAACCTTGACCCATAGCTAATGTATACGTACGACCTGTCGGCAAACTAGACATATAGCTAATGTATACGTACGACCTGTCGGCAACCTTGACCTATAGCTAATGTATACGTACGACCTGTCGGCAACCTTGACCTATAGCTAATGTATACAATGTATACGTACGACCTGTCGGTAACCTTGACCTATAGCTAATGTATACGTACGACCTGTCGGTAACCTTGACCTATAGCTAATGTATACGTACGATCTGTCGGCGACCTTGACCTATAGCTAATGTATACGTACGATCTGTCGGCAACCTTGACATATAGCTAATGTATACGTACGACCTGTCGGCAACCTTGACCTATAGCTAATGTATACGTACGACCAGTCGGCGACCATGACCTATAGCTAATGTATACGTACGACCTGTCGGTAACCTTGACCTATAGCTAATGTATACGTACGACCTGTCGGCGACCTTGACCTATAGCTAATGTATATTTACGACCTGTCGACGACCTTGACCTATAGCTAATTTATACGTACGACCTGTCGGCAACCTTGACATATAGCTAATGTATACGTACGACCTGTCGGCGACCTTGACATAAAGCTAATGTATACGTACGACCTATCGGCAACCTTGACCTATAGCTAATGCATACGTACGACCTGTCGGCGACTTTGACCTATAGCTAATGTATACGTACGACCTGTCGGCGACCTTGACATATAGCTAATGTATATGTACGACCTGTCGGCAACCTTGACCTATAGCTAATGTATACGTACGACCTGTTGGCGACCTTGACCTATGGCTAATGTATACGTACGACCTGTCGGCGACCTTGACCGATAGCTAATGTATACGTACGACCTGTTGGCTACCTTGACCCATTGCTAATGTATACGTGTGACTTGTCGGCGACCTTGACCTATTGCTCATGTATACGTGCGGCTTGCCAGCGACTTTGACCTATTGTTACATACGGTTTTCCGGCCACCGTGACCTATTGTTACGTACTGTTTGTCGGCGACGTTGACCTATTGCTAATGTATACGTACGGCTTTCCGGCGACATTGACCTATTGCTAATGTATACGTACGGCTTGCCGGCGACATTGACCTATTGCTAATGTATACGTAGGACTTGTCGGCGACCCTGACCCATTGCTAATGAATACGTACGGCTTGCCGGCGACATTGACCTATTGCCGATGTATACGTACGGCTTGCCGGCAACATTGACCTATTTCCAATGTATAACTACGGCTTGTCGGCGACCTTGACCTATAGCTAATGTATACGTACGACCTGTTGGTAACCTTGATCTATAGCTAATGTATACGCACGACCTATCGGCAATCTTGACCTATAGCTAATGTATACATATGACCTGTTGGCAACCTTGACCTATAGCTAATGTATACGTACGACCTGTCGGCAACCTTGACCTATAGCTAATTTATGCGTACGACCTGTCGGCAACCTTGACCCATAGCTAATGTATACGTACGACCTGTCGGCAAACTAGACCTATAGCTAATGTATACGTACGACCTGTCGGCAACCTTGACCTATAGCTAATGTATACGTACGACCTGTCGGCAACCTTGACCTATAGCTAATGTATACAATGTATACGTACGACCTGTCGGTAACCTTGACCTATAGCTAATGTATACGTACGACCTGTCGGTAACCTTGACCTATAGCTAACGTATACGTACAACCTGTCGTCGACCTTGACCTATAGCTAATGTATACGTACGACCTGTCGGCAACCTTGACATATAGCTAATGTATACGTACGACCTGTCGGCAACCTTGACCTATAGCTAATGTATACGTACGACCAGTCGGCGACCATGACCTATAGCTAATGTATACGTACGACCTGTCGGTAACCTTGACCTATAGCTAATGTATACGTACGACCTGTCGGCGACCTTGACCTATAGCTAATGTATATTTACGACCTGTCGGCAACCTTGACATATAGCTAATGTATACGTACGACCTGTCGGCAACCTTGACCTATAGCTAATGTATACGTACGACCTGTCGGCGACCATGACCTATAGCTAATGTACACGTACGACCTGTCGGCGACCTTGACCTATAGCTAATGTATACGTACGACCTGTCGGCAACCTTGACCTATAGCTAATGTATACGTACGACCTGTCGGCAACCTTGACCTATAGCTAATGTATACAATGTATACGTACGACCTGTCGGTAACCTTGACCTATAGCTAATGTATACGTACGACCTGTCGGTAACCTTGACCTATAGCTAATGTATACGTACTACCTGTCGGCGACCTTGACCTATAGCTAATGTATACGTACGACCTGTCGGTAACCTTGACCTATAGCTAATGTATACGTACGACCTGTCTGTAACCTTGACATATAGCTAATGTATACGTACGACCTGTCGGCGACCTTGACCTATAGCTAATTTATACGTACGACCTGTCGGCAACCTTGACATATAGCTAATGTATACGTACGACCTGTCGGCGACCTTTACATAAAGCTAATGTATACGTACGACCTGTCGGCAACCTTGACCTATAGCTAATGTATACGTACGACCTGTCGGCGACCTTGACCTATAGCTAATGTATACGTACGACCTGTCGGCTACCTTGACCCATTGCTAATGTATACGTAGGACTTGTCGGCGACCTTGACCTATTGCTCATGTATGTCATGGTACTTAACTCACTATGGGGAGAAAATGTGTATTCGTGCCCGGCTAGCTCAGTCGGTTAGAGCCATGGTACGGTAAACCGGAGGTCCCGGGTTCGAGCCCCGGGCCGGAGCACATTTTTCTCACCCCGAGACATTTGGCGCCCAACGATGGACCGTGACTGATAAATACTGCCCAAAATGTACCAAAAATATGGATTTCCGAGACGAATTAAATATAGAATTCGGGGACGAATTCCAATTTGGCGGGGGAGTATGTCAGGGTACGAAACTCACTGAGGGGAGGAAGACACATTGCTAATGTATACGTATGTCTTGGCGGCGACCTTGACACATTGCCAATGTATACGTACGTCTTGTCGGCGACCTTGACCTATCACCAATGTATATGTACGGCTTGCCGGCGACCTTCACCTATTGCTAATGTATACGTACGGCTTGCCGGCGACCTTGACATATTGCTACATACGGCTTGCCGGCGACCATGACCTATTGTTACGTACGGCTTGCCGGCTACCTTGACCTATTGTTACGTACGGCTTGCCGGCGACCTTGACCTATTGTTACGTACGGCTTGCCGGCGACCTTGCAGGCGGGGAAGACGCTGGCGTCACCGATCGCCTTGATGTCCTCCTTCTTGTATTTGTGGAGCAGACAGTCGTTGACCATCTTGCCGTGCGCCTTCGAGTTCATCTCCTTTTTGTTCTTGCCGCCGCTCAGCAGCGTGAACTCCTCCATCTTCATACAGACGGCGGACAAGTCAACATCATCATCGCCGGACGCCATTGTCTATCTGTAACCAAGTATACCGGTTAACGGTTAACTAGCAGCCACGTCAACGTCGAACGTCATTGTCTATACGTAAACATGTATACCAGTTAACGGTTAACTAGCAGCCACGTCAACGTCATCGCCGGACGCCATTGTATATATGTAACCATTTATACCAGTTAACGGTTAACTAGCAGCCATGTCAACGTCATCGCCGGACGCCATTGTCTATATGTAACCATGTATACCAGTTAACGGTTAACTAGCAGTCACGTCAACGTCATCGCCGGACGCCATTGTCTATATGTAACCATTTATACCAGTTAACGGTTAACTAGCAGCCACGTCAACGTCATCGCCGGACGCCATTGTCTATATGTAACCATGTATACCAGTTAACGGTTAACTAGCAGTCACGTCAACGTCATCGCCGGACGCCATTGTCTATGTGTAACCATTTATACCAGTTAACGGTTAACTAGCAGCCATGTCAACGTCATCGCCGGATAGCAGTCACGTCAACGTCATCGCCGGACGCCATTGTCTATATGTAACCATTTATACCAGTTAACGGTTAACTAGCAGCCACCTCAACGTCATCGCCGGACGCCATTGTCTATATGTAACCATGTATACCAGTTAACGGTTAACTAGCAGCCACGTCAACGTCATCACCGGACGCCATTGTCTGTATGTAACCATTTATACCAGTTAACGGTTAACTAGCAGTCACGTCAACGTCATCGCCGGACGCCATTGTCTATATGTAACCATTTATACCAGTTAACGGTTAACTAGCAGCCACGTCAACGTCATCGCCGGACGCCATTGTCTATATGTAACTATGTATACCAGTTAACGGTTAACTAGCAGCCACGTCAACGTCATCACCGGACGCCATTGTCTGTATGTAACCATTTATACCAGTTAACGGTTAACTAGCAGCCACGTCAACGTCGAACGCCATTGTCTATATGTAACCATTTATACCAGTTAACGGTTAACTAGCAGCCACATCAAAGTCATCGCCGGACGCCATTGTCTATATGTAACCATGTATACCAGTTAACGGTTAACTAGCAGTCACGTCAACGTCATCGCCGGACGCCATTGTCTATATGTAACCATTTATACCAGTTAACGGTTAACTAGCAGCCACGTCAACGTCGAACGCCATTGTCTATATGTAACCATATATACCAGTTAACGGTTAACTATCAGCCACGTCAACGTCATCGCCGGACGCCATTGCATATAGGTAACCATTTATACCAGTTAACGGTTAACTAGCAGCCATGTCAACGTCATCGCCGGACGCCATTGTCTATATGTAACCATGTATACCAGTTAACGGTTAACTAGCAGCCACGTCAACGTCATCGCCGGACGCCATTGTATATATGTAACCATGTATACCAGTTAACGGTTAACTAGCAGCCACGTCAACGTCATCGCCGGACGCCATTGTCTATATGTAACCATTTGTACCAGTTAATGCTTAACTAGCAGCCACGTCAACGTCATCGCCGGACGCCATTGTTTATATGTAACCATGTAAACCAGTTAACGGTTAACTAGCAGCCACGTCAACGTCATCGCCGGACGCCATTGTCTATATGTAACCATTTATACCATTTAACGGTTAACTAGCAGCCACGTCAACGTCATCGCCGGACGCCATTGTCTATATGTAACCATTTATACCATTTAACGGTTAACTAGCAGCCACGTCAACGTCATCGCCGGACGCCATTGTCTATATGTATACAGAGGCCTTGATAAGCTGCGTATTTGCGTAAATACGCAATCAAAAAATCTGAAAGCCCAATTCAAATTGAAAGCCCTGCGTACCAAAACCCAATTAAAACACATCGAGTAATCATTTGGCTTGACAAGATATGCGTACTGATAATTTTACAAGAACAGTTTTCAATAAAATTATTGAAAAATGCCAAAGACGTCGATGGCAAAATCAATCACAAAATCACCGCTAGCCTATCTGTCTTATTTGGTTACAATAAGTGTCTATATCGATGATGCAACTATACATACAATAAGCGTCTATGGCTGTTATATAAATAGGAGACGCACGGTCACTATTTTTTAGTATATTACACGGTGACGGTATTTGTGAAAAGGTCTCACGGGACAGTGGGCAGCTAGCTTTAAAAAGGGGGTGGACGATTTTCTAAATACTTCACTACCGACCCTGTAAGTTACACCAGTGTGTCTAGAAAAATAGGTTTATGAATATTTCTTCACTTTGGGAGGCTTGACAAGGTGTATTTTTTAGAGTATTTCATAATTCTACGAAACAGAATTTAAGGTATTTTTCGGGCATTTGTAGCGAAAATTTGAGCTGGTTATGACCCCGCTGTGAAATCATTTTCAGAAAATGGTGTGGTGTTACAAGTGATAGAACAAGACATAACAAAGTATCTGTGCCTCATATTTTCATGAAAACAATTCCGATAAATTCAGTCGTGTAGAAACTTTTGGCCAAAAATAGGTGGGTGGGGTAACTTTGTAAAAAATTAATTGAACACATCTGATGCGGTTACTGAATTTTTATTGTGGCGCGCGATTTGTACTTCATTTGCGAGTATTTTTCAATACTTGTCGCAAGAGCCTCCTTAACTGATTGTGAGAGGCGGTGATTTTTATAAGTCACCCGCCGCCCTCAGAAAAGCAGTAAATTTGGGCTATTTTCAACCGTCCCCGTCCCGTGATGCCTTAAGGGAAAAGTCTGATATTTCAAGGTGTCATATTTCACCTCTAACCAGTATTGTTTGACAGAAGAACATGTCCCAAGATAACATCCAGCAGTTTTAGTTTACTGCACTCAAATATGCAGGGTTCAGCAGGGCTGGAGGTAAGCATGGTATTTTGCTGTCGATACACCGAAATGAAACTTCGTGTTTCGCCATTTTGGGGGTGGCGATATCCGCGCCCCATTTCGACATCAGCTTTCATTTTGTACATTTTTCTTTGTTTGCGTTTTACGTAAGATTGATGAAATTAGCAATATAGAGCGAGACGAGCCGTTTCGGGAAAAAATATTTCCCCTTAAGGGAAAAGTCTGATATTTCAAGGTGTCATATTTCACCTCTAACCAGTATTGTTTGACAGAAGAACATGTCCCAAGATAACATCCAGCAGTTTTAGTTTACTGCACTCAAATATGCAGGGTTCAGCAGGGCTGGAGGTAAGCATGGTATTTTGCTGTCGATACACCGAAATGAAACTTCGCGTTTCGCCATTTTGGGGGTGGGCGATATCCGCGCCCCATTTCGACATCAGCTTTCATTTTGTACATTTTTCTTTGTTTGCGTTTTACGTAAGATTGATGAAATTAGCAATATAGAGCATGAAATTAGCAATATAGAGCGAGACGAGCCGTTTCGGGGAAAAAATATTTCCCCTTAAGGTCTCACGGGACAGTGGGCAGCTAGCTTTAAAAAGGGGGTGGACGATTTTCTAAATACTTCACTACCGACCCTGTAAGTTACACCAGTGTGTCTAGAAAAATAGGTTTATGAATATTTCTTCACTTTGGGAGGCTTGACAAGGTGTATTTTTTAGAGTATTTCATAATTCTACGAAAACAGAATTTAAGGTATTTTTCGGGCATTTGTAGCGAAAATTTGAGTCTGGTTATGACCCCGCTGTGAAATTCATTTTCAGAAAATGGTTGTGGTGACAAAAGTGATAGAACAAGAACAATAACAAGTATCTGTGCCTCATATTTTCATGAAAACAATTCCGATAAATTCAGTCGTGTAGAAACTTTTGGCCAAAAATAGGTGGGTGGGGGTAACTTTGTAAAAAATTTAATTTGAACACACTTTGCTGCGGTTACTGAATTTTTATTGTGGCGCGCGATTTGTATTCATTTGCGAGTATTTTTCAATAACTTGTCGCAAGGGGAGCCTCCTTAAACTGATGTGAGAGGCGGTGATTTTTTTATAAGTCACCCGCCGCCCTCAGAAAAGCAGTAATTTGGGCTATTTTTCAACCGTCCCCGTCCCGTGATTGCCTTTTAATTTGGGAAAAGTCTGATTTTATTTCAAGGTGTCATATTTCTCTAACCAGTATTGTTTGACAGGAAGAACATGTCCCAAGATAACATCCAGCAGTTTTAGTTTTACTGCACTCAAATATGCAGGGTTCAGCAGGGCTGGATGGTAAGATGGTATTTTTGCTGGTCGATACACGAAATGAAACTTCGTGTTTCGCCATTTTGGGGGTAGGGCGATATCCGCGCCCCATTTCGACATCAGCTTTCAATTTTGTACATTTTTCTTTGTTTGCGTTTTACGTAAGATTGATGAAATTAGCAATATAGAGCGAGACGAGCCGTTTCGGGGAAAAAATATTTCCCCTTAAGGGAAAAAGTCCTGATATTTCAAGGGTTGTTTCATATTTCACCTCTAAACCAGTATTGTTTGCAGAAGAACATGTCCCAAGATATCATCCAGCAGTTTTAGTTTACTGCACTCAAAAATATGCAGGGTTCTGCAGGGCTGGAGGTAAGCTATTGGTATTTTGCTGTCGATACACGAAATGAAAACTTCGCGTTTCGCCATTTTGGGGGGAGGGGGTGGGCGATATCCGCGCCCCATTTCGACATCAGCTTTCATTTTGTACATTTTTCTTTGTTTGCGTTTTACGTTTAGATTGATGAAATTAGCAATATAGCATGAATTAGCAATATAGAGCGAGACGAGCCGTTTTCGGGGAAAAAATATTTCCCCTTAAGGTCTCACGGGAAACAGTGGGCAGCTAGCTTTAAAAAAGGGGGTGGACTATTTTCTAAAATACTTTCAACTACCGACCCTGTAAAGTAACACACCGTGTGTCTAGAAAAATAGGTTTATGAATAATTTCTCACTTTGGGAGGCTTGACAAGGTGTATTTTTTAGAGTATTTCATAATTCTACGAAACAGAATTTAAGGTATTTTTCTTGGGCATTTTTGTAGCGAAAATTTGAGCTGGTTATGACCCCGCTTGTGAAATCATTTTCAGAAAAATGGTGTGGTGTTACAAGTGATAGAACAAGACATAACAAAGTATCTGTGCCTCATATTTTCATGAAAAAACAATTTCCGATAAATTCAGTCGTGTAGAAAACTTTGGCCAAAAATAGGTGGGGGGGTGGGGTAACTTTGTAAAAAATTAATTGAACACATCTGATGCGGTTACTGAATTTTTATTGTGGCGCGCTGATTTGTACTTCATTTGCGAGTATTTTTTCAATACTTGTCGCAAGAGCCTCCTTACTGATTGTGAGAGGCGGTGTTTTTTATAAGTCACCCGCCCGCCCTCAGAAAAAAGCAGTAAATTTGGGCTATTTTTCAACGTCCCCGTCCCGTGATGCCTTAAGGGAAAAGTCTGATATTTCAAGGTGTCATTATTCACCTCTAACCAGTATTGTTTGACAGAAGAACATGTCCCAAGATAACATCCCAGTTTTAGTTTTGTTTTACCTGCACTCAAATATGCAGGGTTCAGCAGGGCTGGAGGTAACATGGTATTTTAGCTGTCGATACACCGAAATGAAACTTCGTGTTTCGCCATTTTGGGGGTGGCGATATCCGCGCCCCATTTCGACATCAGCTTTCATTTTGTACCATTTTTCTTTGTTTGCGTTTTACGTAGATTGATGAAATTAGCAATATAGAGCGAGACGAGCCGTCTTTTTTTGGGGAAAAAATATTTCCCCTTAAGGGAAAAGTTGATATTTCAAGGTGTCTATTCACCTCTAACCAGTATTGTTTGACAGAAGAACATGTCCCAAGATAAAACATCCAGCAGTTTTTAGTTTACTGCACTCAAATTATGCAGGGTTCAGAGGGCTGGAGGTAAGCATGGTATTTTGCTGTCGATACACCGAAATGAAACTTCGCGTTTGCATTTTTGGGGTGTTGGGCGATATCCGGGCCCCATTTCGACATCAGCTTTCATTTTGTACATTTTTCTTTGTTTGCATTTTACGTAAGATTGATGAAATTAGACATATAGAGCATGAAATTAGCAATATAGAGCGAGACGAGCCGTTTCGGGAAAAAATATTTATTTCCCCTTAAGGTCTCACGGAGCAGTGGGCAGCTAGCTTTAAAAAGGGGGTGGACTATTTTCTAAATACTTCACTACCGACCCTGTAAGTACACCAGTGTGTCTAGAAAAATAGGTTATGAATATTTCTTCACTTTGGGAGGCTTGACAAGTGTATTTTTTAGAGTATTTCATAATCTACGAAACAGAATTAAAGGTATTTTTCGGGCATTTGTAGCGAAAAATTTGAGCTGGTTATGACCCCACTGTGAAATCATTTTCAGAAAATGGTAAAGTGGTGTTACAAGTGATAGAACAAGACATAACAAAGTATCTGTGCCTCATATTTTCATGAAAACAATTCCGATAAATTCAGTCGTGTAGAAACTTTTGGCCAAAAATAGGTGGGTGGGGTAACTTTGTAAAAAATTAATTGAACACATCTGATGCGGTTACTGAATTTTTATTGTGGCGCGCGATTTGTACTTCATTTGCGAGTATTTTTCAATACTTGTCGCAAGAGCCTCCTTAACTGATTGTGAGAGGCGGTGATTTTTATAAGTCACCCGCCGCCCTCAGAAAAGCAGTAAATTTGGGCTATTTTCAACCGTCCCCGTCCCGTGATGCCTTAAGGGAAAAGTCTGATATTTCAAGGTGTCATATTTCACCTCTAACCAGTATTGTTTGACAGAAGAAACATGTCCCAGATAAACATCCAGCAGTTTTAGTTTACTGCACTCAAATATGCAGGGTTCAGCAGGGCTGGAGGTAAGCATGGTATTTTGCTGTCGATACACCGAAATGAAACTTCGTGTTTCGCCATTTTGGGGGTGGCGATATCCGCGCCCCATTTCGACATCAGCTTTCATTTTGTACATTTTTCTTTGTTTGCGTTTTACGTAAGATTGATGAAATTAGCAATATAGAGCGAGACGAGCCGTTTCGGGGAAAAAATATATACCCCTTAAGGGAAAAGTCTGATATTTCAAGGTGTCATATTTCACCTCTAACCAGTATTGTTTGACAGAAGAACATGTCCCAAGATAACATCCAGCAGTTTTAGTTTACTGCACTCAAATATGCAGGGTTCAGCAGGGCTGGAGGTAAGCATGGTATTTTGCTGTCGATACACCGAAATGAAACTTCGCGTTTCGCCATTTTGGGGGGGGTGGGTCGATATCCGCGCCCCATTTCGACATCAGCTTTCATTTTGTACATTTTTCTTTGTTTGCGTTTTACGTAAGATTGATGAAATTAGCAATATAGAGCATGAAATTAGCAATATAGAGCGAGACGAGCCGTTTCGGGGAAAAAATATTTCCCCTTAAGGTCTCACGGGACAGTGGGCAGCTAGCTTTAAAAAGGGGGTGGACTATTTTCTAAATACTTCACTACCGACCCTGTAAGTTACACCAGTGTGTCTAGAAAAATAGGTTTATGAATATTTCTTCACTTTGGGAGGCTTGACAAGGTGTATTTTTTAGAGTATTTCATAATTCTACGAAACAGAATTTAAGGTATTTTTCGGGCATTTGTAGCGAAAATTTGAGCTGGTTATGACCCCGCTGTGAAATCATTTTCAGAAAATGGTGTGGTGTTACAAGTGATAGAACAAGACATAACAAAGTATCTGTGCCTCATATTTTCATGAAAACAATTCCGATAAATTCAGTCGTGTAGAAACTTTTGGCCAAAAATAGGTGGGTGGGGTAACTTTGTAAAAAATTAATTGAACACATCTGATGCGGTTACTGAATTTTTATTGTGGCGCGCGATTTGTACTTCATTTGCGAGTATTTTTCAATACTTGTCGCAAGAGCCTCCTTAACTGATTGTGAGAGGCGGTGATTTTTATAAGTCACCCGCCGCCCTCAGAAAAGCAGTAAATTTTGGCTATTTTCAACCGTCCCGTGATGCCAAAGCACTTCATATGAATTTCCGGTCGGTCGATTACGATTGATAATGGCGATTCCTTTTTGTAATTCGCCATTTAATACGCACAGTGTTCGCAGGTGACGACGTGTAAGTAATTGCTTTGAGATGAGACCGAAAAAATAAGGATATGGCTGACTCCACCCTGGTCCGAAACGCTTGTGATGCGAAACGTCCGAGTTCGTGCAAATAGACTAAGTTTCTTTTCATTCGGATATACTTCGGATGTTATTGTTTAAGATTTGACAGACCGCGGTAAATATGTCTTCAACAAAACGTGGAGAAAAAAGACGCAGCAAAGGCCCAATTAAACATAATTTCTAATTAGTTTTAACTAACACTTAAAAGATGTCACATGCACGTATTCAATGTTTTGTGTAGCCGTGTTTGTTGCACATTTTGATACCAGAATTGGAAAATACCCTCTTCAATTTTGCACAATGGGGTAACGGTTGTTAAGGGAAGCAGGTCAAAACGCCCCCAAGTCAAATCGCCCCCAAGTCAAATCGCCCCCATTTTGGTCAAAACGGCCCCATCTTTGGTCAAAACACCCCCATCTTTGGTCAAAACACCCCCAAAAAACACCCCCATAATTTTATTTTGTTTAAATACGTTTTTATTTTGTCATTATTATTTGTATTTGTATAGTAATTCAGTGGACATGTATGAGCCTTTTTAACATGATACACAAGTCGGTTTTTTCAATAAACATGACCTGTTTGATTGTGGTTTAGTCAGATTGGGGGCGTTTTGACTAGGGGGCGTTTTGACTTTGGTGAATGAAAACAAGACATATTGGTTCATCATGTAATTTTTATTTCATTATATTTTGTTTGTTTCAAATATATATATAATGTAGTTATCGCACTGAACTCCATGTTGGTTCCTTCAGTCCTTCAGTACTCCTTTTTTATTTCTTGGTTTACAAGAGCGCCGAGTGTAATTTTTCTGTAAAGTAATTATTTTCGGCGAATGAAAATACATTTCGAAAAAAGAAAAAAGAAAAAAAATGATCGGGAATTCAATTGTAAAAAAAAACTAAAGATAAAACAGAACAGCGTTGAAATCTAGACTGAAATTCAGGATCCCCAGCGGGTTTGAGCGCTTCTCTCTCGTGTCGATTCGTCCGTAACCCGATTCGCACCGTGGGTCGTTTCGCCGGTATTTCCATTCGCGCTGGGTCGTTTCGCACCGTGGGTCGTTTCGCCCGTATTCCCGTTCGCGCTAGGTCGTTTCGCACGTTTCGCACGTAGTTATGTTCGTATACTATCCATGTAGAGCGGAGGTATTATGTTCGTTACATTTTCGATTATCATGAGCACCACACTTAGTGTTAGACGCCGTGGAACACGAAATTCGGGGTGCCGAGAAAAGTTAGTGCGGCGATTTCAACAGTAGGGGGTTCAGTACGCTGTCATAATCCTGCAATTCGGCTGCCTCGGTATGAAAATCAAACGTTTTTAATTCACAAATTCTATATTATAATCAGATTAAAAACCATTTTTTACAGATGAATTCAATAATATAATTATTATTTTGTTCATTAATTGTAGTGTTTACGATAAATGGTGTAATGTAGGATTATCAATTACGTGATTAACGGGATAAAAGTGGTTAAATAAGTGTGAACACAGGTGACTGTCAACGGGATAATAACACAGAACACGCACAAACAAATACACGCCAATACATAATTACATCATTTAATCATCCTTTAATCATGTTAATATAAATACAATAACAAAATCAACTGATGTATTATGCAATAATTAACATTGAACACTCAAAAATACACATACGCAAAGAAAACACAAATTTACACATGAAGAAATAATTCAGAAATTATACAATAATATCGTCGCCATAATTCTTCTTGTACTTCGTACACAACGCGTACCTGAAATGAAAATAGTCTAGTATAGTAAAACACCCATACAAACCACCAGAATGAGTTAATTATTTGACAATAAACATTTGAAGATGGGGGCGTCTTGACCAAAATGGGGGTGTTTTGACTAAAATGGGGGTGTTTTGACTAATTGATGGGGGTGTTTTGACCAATTTGGGGGCGTTTTGACTTGGGGGCGTTTTGACTTGGGGGCGATTTTACTTGGGGGCGTTTTGACTGTAAATCGTTGTTAAGGTACCCAATTGATAATTGAAAATACCCAATCGAAAAAAATATCATGGAGTAGAAATACTCAATGAATAAATCCTTATCTAGAGCCCTGTGTAACCATGTATACCAGTTAACTAGCAGCCACGTCAACGTGGAACGCCATTGTCTATATGTAACCATGTATACCAGTTAACGGTTAACTAGCAGCCACGTCAACGTGGAACGCCATTGTCTATATGTAACCATTTATACCAGTTAACGGTTAACTAGCAGCCACGTGAACGTCGAACGCCATTGTCTGTATGTAACCATGTATACCAGTTAACGGTTAACTAGCAGCCACGTCAACGTCGAACGCCATTGTCTATAGGTAACCGTGTATACCATATAACGGTTAACTAGCAGCCACGTCAATGTCATCGCCGGAAACCATTGTCTATATGTAACCATGTATACCAGTTAACGGTTAACTAGCAGCCACGTCAACGTCATCGCCGGACGCCATTGTCTATATGTAACCATTTATACCAGTTAACGGCTAACTAGCAGCCACGTGAACGTCGAACGCCATTGTCTATATGTAACCATGTATACCAGTTAACGGTTAACTAGCAGCCACTTCAACGTCATCGCCGGACGGCATTGTATATCGGTAACCATATGTAGGTATATGTAACCGTTATAGCTAGCGTTAACGTCAACGTCCGTCGGTTTCGCATGCTATTATACATAATCGGTTGCAGTACCTTAAAGCTCTGTTTATCAGTAGCATATTTCACCAAAATTGCAAAGCATACTTATCTAGTAAAGTGTACTTTGAGGGAGTAATCATTTAGTTTTCCTTAAATTCATTATTTCGTATACAACTAACGACTGCATATATTTGATTATTAAAAGTATGCAGACTTATTGTACTGAATGTTTTACATAATCACAGCCATTTTGGCTGTGATAATGTAATAAATGAAGTATATTAAAAATTAATAAATGTATCCTTAAATTGAAAATTTCTCCCTCAAAGTGTACTTATATTACCAACATCAGTATAATTTGCAATTTTTGTGAAATCGGCTACAGATGACGTGTCAGTTATTCACAATGTAGTATTCGCTTTATGAGCTGATAATGGCCCGTCAACCAAACGCATCGTTTTAATATGTACCCCGAAAACAACCCAGGTACATATAGTGTCGCCACCCTGTCCGTCTGTCCGTCTGATATTAGCATCCATATTGTCATTCTATACCCCACCCATTTGACCCCTGTGCTCAACGTCAAGGTCGAGTGATAGGTACATCCCACTCAGTAGGCACCAAATGTTCTTTATAGGAATTAAATAAGTGTATAATTGTGTCACTATTCCACCAGTTCTAAAAATTACTAGTGCCCGCTATACAGATATAATCATTTAGTAATATTTATTTTACTGATAGTGACGCGAGGTGGTAGCATGCTATTTTCATATGCAAATGAAGCATGACATTTTTTAAGTATTTATATTAATTAAATGCGTCACCTGAAAAAATAATCATGATCATTGCACATCAAAAATTAAATACAGAGAGTAAATAGTAAAGTCTGTAACATTTTAAGAAAACACGGTTATCGCCCCTGATATTAATGTGGAAATTTACGTCCGATATAAAATGTATAATAATGCCAACCAATACGTGGGGTAATGGAGAATTAATGTTTATTTTGCCAGAACATGTCTCAGATGATGTATAGATATAAAGAACGTTTTGTGCCTACTGAGTGGACATGTACCTTTAAAAGCTTTTGAGGGCTATATCTTCCATCAATGTTACTGATTTCATGTTCGATCAGTTTGTGTTTTATTCTAGTATATGTATATACTACAATAACTATGGCAAACAGAGAAGATACAGTGAAACCTCTCTAAACCGGACACCCTGGTGTCCCCAGGGTGTCCGGCTTAGAATGGTTTCACTGTAACTTGAATGAGGCATTTTATCATTGTGAGCCATAGTTGTGTGCTATGCGCTCACGAACAGACAGTATCACCTGAGTTAAATGACCAAGAAATTCATCAAAAATACGACAATATATGTTTTCTTGGTGTCCGGCTTAGAGAGGTTCCTCTGTACTTGGTAATGCATTTCTCCTGTTGTTGTTGTTGTTGTTGTTGTTGTTTCGTATGGATCCGCCGCTGTCAAATATCGGCGCACCGTCTCTCGACGTTGAATGATTTTACTGAACCATGAAACACAATTCGTGAAACATACCACTCTTGTGATGTGAAATATTATCTATAGAAATAGTTGTCCATTCTAGTCACGAGTGGAACTAATGACTATTGATAATACAAATAAATTAATACTCATTGATTGCAAAAACAACCAACACACTAGCATTCGCTAATTATTTTTAAGTATTATCAACCTTTATTTTACTAAACCACGATACAACTCACAATTGAGTCCAGAAATACGATACAAACATACAGTTAAATGGTTCTTTCTATTCATATCTGAGACCCAGTTCCTTCAAACTAGGATAGTATTGATAATGTGCTGCTGCCCAGCCCCCCACTAGTCATACATATGAAGGGGTAAGTGTACTTAGCCCCCTGCTTCCACTGGCCCCTTTATGTGAGCAGGGTATGAACGATCACTATATAGGCGTGACGATTCAAGTCCTAAGTGCCGTTTCCTACGCGTTGAAATTCTAACGCGTTAGTTTGATCACCGGGAGTAACGCATTAGAAATTAGCTATTTATATTGGCGGTTCGTGTCACATACATCGATTCAAACACGTTAGACGCGTTAAATATACAACGCGTTAAAAACGTCACTTATGACACAATCATCACTCATAAATAACCGACACGTTGGTGCACTTCGGATTTAGTTTTAATGTCGATGACTATTCATTATCAAGGTGTATGATCACGTGGTACTAACAACAACAACAAGTACCGATTCAAAGTACGTATTCTTTTATAGTGTCCTTATTACGTAACGGATTTTGATGTAATATGGCGCATCAAACGCGTCTTGTTAAGCTGCATTTTGTGGCCTCTTTATTTTCGCCCAAATTTCTGTCGTTTGTGCGAAGAATCGATTTCCGTGTCTCCGACACGGACCTAGATTCTTCGCAAAAACGACATAAGTCTGTGCCAAACTCCCTAGACGACCAAATGCAGCTCATGAAGACGCGTTTGCTGCGCCATATTTCATCAAAATCCGTTGCATATTAAGGAAAATATCAAATAATACTTACTTTGGAGTGGGCGACGTTGTTGTTGTTGTTGTAACCACGTGATCATGCATCTTGATTATTACGGAGCCCCGCAGGGGACGTATAATTATTTTTTTATTAATTCATTCCCACTAAGTAACAATTCATTCCCTCAATTTAACAATTAGTTCCCACGAAATAACAATTCGTTCCACGGGAACGAATTGGTAATTTGAGGGAACGAATTGTTATTTCGTGGGAACGAATTAATAACAAAAATATCCACGTCCTCTGCGGGGCTCCGTACATTATCAATATTAAACGGTGGCCATACAATGATCAACATTAATCGATACTCGAGTTACAACAAACTGTACGTCAATATTTGTATAACCTTGAGCTGCGAGAATCACGCTGGGACATGCAAGTGAACGAGCCGTATCGTAAACAATGAACAGGCAATATGTGCGTCAACCCATTGATTTTCCGCCTGTATGTTCAGTATTGGCAGACCATTAATGAATTAAATATGAAACTAGTGACGTTCTTTTTCTTATAGAAATAAAACCTGCCCCACCCAGTTTGATAAAGCGCCAAGATTGAGCAATCCAGTGATAATCATATCTGTGCAGACTGTTTATAAAACACGACTAGGTTCCTTACTGACAAGTATAGGCCGTGAAGTGAACTGTAACGTGTGCCAGGCATCACGACGTCCTTCCATACTGCTATAACCGGAGTCATTGATTTAGTATCTAAGAAGATTGTACGAGTTCCATGAAAAAAAACATACACAATTTATGATATTTTCTGTATAGGACGCCGAAAGTTTACGAAATGTTCACGGAAAATATAGTACAATGTACATTGTATTTGTAAATAGTTTTCATAGCAATGGCACATTTTCTAAGGAACAAACTCACGTGACTTGTCGCACATGTAAACCATAATAATTGAAAGCATAAATGTACACGCAACCATTATTGCCCAGATGTAAAACTGTAGCCAATTATGTATTTACCGATCTAAAAAAACCTTCCGGATAACCAATACAAAGACAAACGTTATGTCTACTGGTTTATGTTGTCCTAAAACAATCAAAGGGCGAACCATGTACCGATCTAACAAAGCCGAGCTTGTTAACCCTTATATTACACTGAGGAAATAAATATCGTCCGCTGTTTATTTTCTATAGTTTCCTCTTTTATCATCAAAACCATGCTTTGACAGCACTTTAGAATCATTTCCAATGAAAATGATTCTAAAGTGTGGTCAAACCATGTTTTATTAGGGAAACAAACGGCAAAATAAAAAGCAACAGAAGACGACAATTTTCCTGCCCAAAATTCAAAGGTTTGATATTACACTATTTTAGTTTCACCGGGCGTACATGACTTATACTTGAGTACGCCAACTACGTTTGTAACATTTACAGGCCGGAATGTTTTAGATGAACATATTATACAAATTTAAAATTAATTTACGGAAAGAGTGGTGTCGGGTCAGCTAGTATCAGGCTAGCTAGTATCAGGCTATTGTCCGTCACTCAGACCGTCAGGTGCTGGTGTTATTTGGCGTTCAGTCTCACGACATGTGTGCACATCGTTCTAAGTAGATGTATACAGCGAGTCACTCATAGCATAGCATTCCAAAAACATCAGGGGGCCGTTTCACTAAACTTCTTACGACTAAAATGTTCGTAAGCGCAAATTTAGAATCGTCTGCAAATTTCAATTGATGGATTTACATTTATTGAGCATAGGCTGCATATGCAGCCTATGCTCAAAAAATGTATATCCAACAATTATTTACAAGAAAACATTGTTAATGTGAAATTTACAGACTATCATAATTTTGCACTTAAGGACATTTTAGTCGTAGGAAGTTTAGTGAAACAGCCCCCTGGACGGGCCCAACAGGAAAGACACATTGGTCAATGTTGGGCGATATAGATGATCGATCCTACATAAACCACTCCATTCGTAAATTGTGTCGATCGGCCGGCACGTTCAACCTGCTGGAATACGTGGTGGGCGTGCACAATAATGGTTTCACTTCTAAAAATAAGCCCTGCATATTACATATATTTGCAATAGTTCACGTTGTTGTTAATTAATATAACTATATACACTATAGAAAGCATGTACGGAAAGTAGAAAATGAATCGTCTTACCTGTTGGTCGGTACGTAGGTACGGGTATATATTAACTGATCTCCGCACAACTGAGGCAGACGGCAGAAGTGATGTCTGGACAGGTGAGGGTACGTCGTCTGCACAAATATCCAATGTTTACTTGGTTGCCGTGTGTAAATCGATCATGTGACCAGAGCTGAATTAATTGAGTGCGGTAAAACCGAATATGCTACACGCAGTGGGATTATTGATAAGTTTCTATATTTGTCAATAACTTACAGCGACCGTTCCGATAGAGCACACCGCGCGACAGAACCGACCTTCGTCGATAGCGCGGACGGGACAATGGGAGAACGTGAGCCGAGACAGCCCGCGATATAGACCGAGCAACAGGCGGCCCAGCCATTGGTGTGCCCACAGATGGCGCCGCGGTCATGGTGCACGGGGTAGAAACATTTCGTGCATGGGAAATACGCCAACATGAGGAAAATGACTCGTACTGAGAAGGCAAACGACGGCATTCATAAATGTATTAGCGGCTTAAACCTTAGACCGCTACACACAACAATTGTCGTCTGCTGTTGCTTTTATATCTTGCCTTATTTATCAATAAAAACATGGTTTGACAGCACTTCAGAATCATTTCCAATAATGTTGTCAAATAATGTTGTAAATTATTGTAAAGTGCTGTCAAAGCATGTGTGGTTTTGATGACAAAAATGGAAAATAGAAAATAAACAGCAGACGATAGCGATGTAAATTAAGATAGCGATGTAAGGGTTAATACAAAATTGATTATGTTTACAAATGTATAGGGCAGCATGAGTCATGTTTAATAGAAGACGTGTTGAACATCATGGTTTTAAGGTTATAAATGAAACCAATTTAGCGCACACGGGGTGGACACAAGTTGTCGCGTAAATAATACTGATGATGTTGATGTTAGGCGACAGACTCAGTTTGCTTGCAGAACCTGGTCAATTGTTCTCTATACGCGTACCAGATAGGAAAATTAATGCATTAAATTACAGTGGAACCTCTCTAAACCGGACATCCTGGGAGGTCCCCAGGATGTACGGTTTAGAGGGGTTCCACTGTAATTAAACACTCGACGATCAATTTTTGTCATTTTCAGCCATGAACGTACAGGAAAATGAAATAAAGAACATTGAAACTCGTCTAAATTAAGCACAATGGGGTCCTCATGGTGTCCAGTTTAGAGGGGTTTCATTGTATATATGTTTTGTTGTTGTGAAAATATCATACAATACCACATTTAGAAAGAAATTGTCATTAAAGACACTAGTTTAAGTAATATAAATACATAAATAAAGTAAAATTAGTAACCATCGATTGTCGAAACAAAAACAACTAGCGTTTGCAGCGACAGTTATTTTTCAGTTTTGCTATTACCATTTTTTTTTCAGGCGATAATTGGGTTCAGAAATACGATGCAAATCTGTAATTAAAATATTGTTTACTAATACGTGTCATCACTGTCTGAGCATATTTGGGAACCAGCGCCTTAAATACGTATTTAAGTAGATAGTTAAGATATTTTTTCTACTGATCCAAGGGTCGTGGGTTCGAGCCTGACTAGCGGCGTGCGTTGTGTCCTTGAGCAAGACACTTTATCCACACTGCTCCAGTTCACCCAGCTGTAAATGGGTACCGATAATTCGTAGTTGCTCTGTAAATACGAATTACCGGCTTCTCTTAAAAATCTCTACCTCTGTTCTTTCTCCCATTCTTGGGAGACGGCATGCAAGATCCTAGAGCCAGTGCCGCCGTTAAATATAAGCATAAACATATTTGTTTTTTTCTAAGCTAACGCGTTCGAAATAAAAAGCCCTGTTCTATGGTACATATAGTCTAACGATATATTAAATGATCGAGCTGCTTATCCAGTTTTCAAGTGCGCCTGCCATCTGTCAAGTGTTTACCTTTGGGATTTTTGCTTTACGCCTCTACATATTAACCGACACATGTGTTGGATCAATATTGTATATATTTATAGTATCAGTAGTTAACCGTCTGGTACTGGGTGGATTTGCTATGTTCATATTGAACCATCGTTATCCTAGTAAACGATTTGTTAAATACAGCCAGTCTGGCGACGAGTTGCGTTTCTTTTCTAACGTTTTGACAACTGTATACAAGTTACTTAAGGAATGATCGAGAATGTATTTTCGTAAGCCAATTACAATAAACTATTAGTATTTCAATATATCATTCTTAGATCACCAACTAATTCGCTCACGATGACACAAACTGTTAATCCATACATCGGTGTGTACCGGAATGCCAGCTTGGTCTATGAATGGTGCTTAACCCTTAGACCGCTACACACAACAATTAATTGTCATCTGCTGTTGCTTTTATATCTTGCCTTATTTCTCAATAAAAACGTTGGTTTGACAGCACTTCAATGGAAATTATTCTAAAGTGCTGTCAAAGCATGTTGTAAATTATTCTAAAGTGCTGTCAAAGCCTGTTTTTGAGGATACAAATTGAAAATAGGAAAACAATAACAACAGACGACAACAAAAATAAGATAGCGGTGAAAGGGTTAAAAGATTAGTTCAAGTGGCTCAGCATTGATTGAAGGCATGCCCAGATCTTATTGGACTGCGGCAGTCCAGACTGGGTTTACGAAAGTATTATGTAACATTGTATCCATAGTATATTTATACTACCTTTTTTTTTGAAGAGCGGCGTTTTCCATTTTGAATGTTCTGAGTAATGCGGAACAAAATCGACAGGGATGTCGGAAATTAAAAAACGTTGTCTTAATTCATTGCATGGGAAGTTTATGCCATTTGCTATATAGACAAGTAACCATTAATATATCTATTGACATCCGGAGTTCCATTATTAGGTTTGAGGAATTTGATTCCTCAAACCTTTTTAGGTTTGAGGAATTTGATTCCTCAAACCTTTTGTTTTCGTTGGTTTTTTTTTTTTTTTTTTCTTTTTATTCAGCCGTCGAGACTACAGCCCAAACCGCTGGTCGGATCGACTTCAAATGTTGTATACCGATTCGCATCAACAGTGAGACGAGAATAACTCAATTTTCAGAATTCTCATGACGTCACTTTTTACGAAACCGGAAGTGACGTCATATATCATATAATTCCCTATAACTTCCTTATTTTCCAACCGATTTCAAAAATTCTTTTTGAATTGTAAAGCTGCGAGAATTCTCTATCTTCGCTTCGTTGACAATGTTTGGCTATCTGCTCAAATGAGAGAGCTATAGACATGTGAAATTGAGAAAAATGAAAAAAATCAACAATTTCAGATTTTTATTTTATTTTAACGGGTGGTCTTTGAAAACAGTTTCCAATTTGTACAGTAATCTCAGCAACATAATTTTTTGACAGCGTCACGCGGGACATTCATCCGCACAGAAGATGATATCAGAGCAATGGCTTGAATAGTTCTGATTCTATTGTCTTTCAAACTTGGACGTTTTTTTTTCAATTTTTCAAATTTGAAATGGTCATAACTTTTTTATTATCTAACCGATTTCAAATAATTTTTTTGCATTAAAAAGCCAACAAAATTCTCTATCTCCGTTTTGCTGGTAGTTTTTGGCTATCTGCCCAAATGAGAGAGTTGTAGGCATTTGAAGTTTTTAAAAAAAAAATGAAATGGTCATAACTTCCTTATTATTCAACCGATTTCAAATATTTTTTTTGCATTAAAAGGCCAATAAAATTCTCTATCTCCGATTCGCTGGTAGTTTTTAGCTATCTGCTCAAATGCGCGAGCTACATTTTTTTTTCAATTTTTCAAATTTTAAATGTTCATAACTTTGTTATTATCTAACCGATTTCAAATATTTCTTTTCCATTAAAAAGCCAACAAAATTCTCTATCTCCGCTTCGCTGGTAGTTTTTGGCTATCTGCCCAAATGAGAGAGTTGTAGGCATTTGAAATTTGGTCCTTTCATTTTTAGGTTTGAGGCGGCTTTCCGCTGCGCCGAAAACCTATTGTTTTCGTTGGTTTTTTTTTTTTTTTTTTTTTTTTTTTTTTTTTTTTTTTTTTTTTTTTTTTTTTTTTTTTTTTTTTTATTCAGCCCTTCAGTCTACAGCCCAAACCGCTGGTCGGATCGACTTCAAATTTTGTATACCGATTCGCATCAACAGTGAGACGAGAATAACGCAATTTTCAGAAATCTCATGACGTCACTTTTTACGAAACCGGAAGTGACGTCATATATCATAATTCCCTATAACTTCCTTATTTTCCAACCGATTTCAAAAATTCTTTTTGAATTGTAAAGCTGCGATAATTCTCTATCTTCGCTTCGCTGACAATGTTTGGCTATCTGCTCAAATGAGAGAGCTATAGACATGTAAAATTGAGAAAAATGAAAAAAATCATTTATTAAAACGTACAAATAACGTCATTGGGGAAACCGCTGACAAAATGTTCAATGTATGGAAGCCTAAACTTGTTAGAATTTTTGTTGTCGTATTTTCAGTACTTGCATTAATATGGGTATTAATATACGCTGGATGTGTTATACTGTCATTAATTTGTTCCCTGACTGTAATTTACCACTTTAAATACTGATTTATTGACCCCCTTCCCTGAACGTAGAATTGACACTCATGTTGGCGTGTATTGGCCACCATAGACAAATGTCAATCAGGCCGAATTCGGGAATGTCACTAAAATCCGCTGTAAATCCATCGATAGAATGAGGATTAAACATCAGTTAGACCCCACACGTGCGAGTTTTGTTTCGCACAGGTGTCGGGTGAGTTTAAAAATAGACTGTCAGAAGATCAAACTTGATGTCGTTTGTGTGTTAAACGCGTCGCGTCTTTTGGAGAGTATTCGGAGGGGAGTTAACTCTGCCGAAAATTATAGCCTGTTACTAAATTTAGCGAAGACCGCACAATGTGTGCCGCAAATGGGGGGAAATCACGCGCAACAAAATAATCCGATGTATTTTTGTACGTAGAACATCCATCCGTTGTTGATATTGTGCAGTGCAAGTAGTTTTTCATAATATTATTTTCAAGTAGCGGTTGCGTATGACAGTTAAACGTTGAGTAATACAATACATTTTGTTGTTATGGTTACTCCAAGATATCACTACGGACCATCACATCGAGGGGGGGGTCTGGGGCGTGGCTAACTGTCGGAGGCGATCCCAATACATAGGTTTACCCTATGTAAATAGTTCTCCTAAAATGATTTAATATGCTGGTACCCGTCCTACAATGCGTTGCTCTCTAAATTGGTTCCATGTCCCTAACAGTGCTGATGTAGATTGATGCCGCTTTTTCTGTTGCGCCATGTTTAGGTTAAAAGACACCAACTAGTTTTACTGTATAATTTAACCGAATCCCCGCGAGTCTTTCCTACTTTCACTATTCGTATGGATGTTGTGGGACCAACCTCGTCATGTCCCCAATATTGTTTACATTATTTGGCCACGGAAACTCTGTTTACATCATGTGACCAACAGGCTCAGTGTTTTCTTTTAAATGCTTCAAATATGCTGAAAACTGGTGTTAAAAACACCCCAACAACTGGGTAGTAATGGATCAAGATTTGCAAGCAAACTGTGTCTGTGACCTTAAAACACCCGGACTATTGTTTATTCCGGACTACGTTTGCATACTCAATTTCTCTAACCTTAAACCTAGAGTGCTACATGCCAGGTTATAATATAGGGAGACATGTTTTTCTTTATTCTTTCAATCTGACATTTATCTGGTAAAATGAATATTGATTTACCATTACCAGATGTACTAATTTACACTATTATACTTTTTATATCAAACGCGAAATGCCAGTTTGATATCTGGGGCGATAACCGGGGTTCCTTAAAATGATAACGGAAGCAACTATTTATTCCATGTATTTATTTTTTGTTGGGCAATATCATACTTTATGATATGTCGATAAAAATATTTATTCAGCATTTAGTTGATATAAATGCAACATTTGCATATGGAACTAGCTTGATACCACAACGAGTCTCTATGAGTACATTAAAGATTACTAAATACTTATATCTGTGTAGCTGGCACTCGTAAATTTTAAAAGTTGTGGACTAGTTGCAATTATACACTTATTTAAGTTCCATAAAGAAAAGTGTGTACCTACTAGATGGGACCCCAGCTTCAACAATAATTACATCTATATTTTAATTAGTCAAGATCCAGAGCAGAATGGGTGCAGGTTATTGGAAATTAGGTCGCACAACATCCATAAGAAAAATGAAAGTAGCAGAGAATAGCAAAATGTGTTGTAACGTGTGAGTTTTTTCAGCGAAAATCAATGGTTTTGGCCCACCTTAGTCTGATCCCGGACGGTTATTGGTTTGCATCGGTAACAGGCCAGTTTGACAGTCAACCTGTGTAAGTTATCATATGTGTACCTTACTATAAAGATGTGATTGTTTTCAATTACGTACATATGTAATTTAATTATGAGGATATTGTATGTATACATGTAAAACACATTAGTAAGTCAAACACCATACATACATACGCAATTTAGTTAATATAGGTTAGAGAACAACAAATGATGCGAAATCGTCAAGAGAGTAAAAGTAGTCCGGTATGAACAAAATCGTGCGGGTGTTTTGAGGTCACTGACACAGTTTGCTTGCAAACCTTGATCCATTACTACCCAGGTTCACTTGAGGAGCATGTTGGTCATGTGATGTAAACAGAGTTTTCGTGGCCAAAACAAAATGTAAACAATATTGGAGGACATGATTTGGATTTTTCTTTCTTAGGAGTAAGTAAACCTATTGTTTAATTCATGCAGAACCAGTAGAGACCGGCTGCAGGTCATGTACAAGTAGGTCCCACAACATACATACGAATAGTGAAAGTAGGAGAGACTGGCCTTATTGGATGGGATTCGGTTACAGTATATAGTAAAACTATTTGGTGTCTTCTAACCTATACTGTGATAATTTGTGGGTGAAATCTTACATCAACACCGGAATTGGAGGTGTGCCAATCGCATCTCGCACTATTATTTATTCATCGGAGGATTCCTAACATTGACAGCAGTGCCATCTGGCGTCATAATGAGGCACTATATCACCAATATTGCTTGCGTCATTCGGCTTGTGACTTGATGCTTTCTGCTTGTGTCTTACAAACACACTTTTCTAGTTGGAATTTTCTGATGAGTTATCTCCACCTGGTGGTCGTTATTCCGACAGCAGTGAGACACTCTCCAGCAATTGCCTTGTATTGCCTTGTATATTTCTGATGCTATATTGACAACCTTTCCATTTCTACATTTTTTGTCACACTTGTATGAACTCTTGTGTAGCATATGTCCTCTCATCAGCAAAAAGATACCACTTGCCATTTCCAATCAGCATGGATATCCCAATCATCCATCACATTTACAGTTGAATTTATATCACATAATTATCCTTGATTATCTACATAATGATGCTTCTGTTACAAAATAACAATGTAGACCATGATGAAACTGCGGATGTTTATGCTGGTCTGGTTCTACATTTCTCGCAAAGATCAAGTGGTATCTTTTTGTAGTCAAAACTTACATTCTTTTGAAATTATTATTGGATCATTATATATCTACGTTGCTACATAATTGTGCTGGTATGTTAAAAGCACGGGCGACCAGATGAGAATATTCTAAATTTAATCCTGACAGTTGTATTGTAAACTCGGTTCTGATTTTATATCAATATCCCACCCACACACATACAGGACATTTACCGAGTCTGCCGCATTGACCTGTGTAAAATAATCCTTATCCACATTTTTGCAAAAACAAGCGGAGAATGTTACATTGCTTATTAGCTTCTGTCTGTGGTCAAAACTTGGCATTTAGGGAAATTTCTATTTCACTTTATATTTTTATGCCCACATAACGATAAGTCGATAACACGATATGCCTCCGAAAATGTTTATCTTGTGCGTTTAAGTTGTTTTTCACAAACAGGCTGCCAATGGGGGCATCACCTGTGTCTTACAGACACACTTTTCTAGTTTTAGTTTTACATATTTTACTAATGCATCTGTCCATCATTGCAACGTAGTAGTATAGAGGGAGTCAAAATGATACCACCTACGCCCGCGAGTGATAGTTTGTATTCCAAGACCTCATTTTTCTCCTCCAATATAGCTAATTTATTTCGCAAATTAGCAACTAATTCTACCAGCTCTAGTCTACCCCGTTCACGTTTAGCCACAGGGCATCGTAGTTGCTTATGTCTACAAAGAGTTTGGGCACTAACAAATTTACAAGGGCATCTGGGGCATTGAAATTGCGGGGCGACACAAGGAAATTTTCTACGTCTCGATAGATGCCTTCGTAGATAGTCTTTACACGTAAATGTTTTACAACAAGTCACACACTCCATTATATATATATATAAATATATGTTTATATTCAATTGGACGTGAAAATTTACACGATGTTTTGTTCACGTCCAATTGAACAGATAAATTTCATAGGTTATATATACAGAAAATATGATAACGTCAGAAACTAGAGCAGAAATAGAAAGTTGAGAAGAGAAGCCGAATCTCTAGGGATTACTTATAGTAAACGGTTGATAGTTAGGGGGTTGTCAAAGCTGATAAACGCCACAAAGAATGAGGCGTTTATGAAGCGGTTTACCCGCGCCCACAAACGAGGAGCCTTTAAAGACCTCTCACTAGCAAAGGAAGTTGGTAACAGAATTCAAAAAGAAAGTATTGCGGGGTTAAGGGCTAGTGTAATAAAACCTTCAAGCACCAATAATTAGACGCACAGGTCACCCAGTATAATGACGACCTTTGTCTGTTTAGGTGTCTAGCTATGCACCTTGATAAAAAGATCAGACCTGACAGATGTACAGGAAGGGTGAAAGAACTTAGTAAACAATATACCGGTAGTAATGTTGTTTCTCCAATTCCTTTTTCAGATCTGAAAAAGGTTGAAGAGTTTTTTAAAATCGGTATAGTAGTATATCAACCGACACAAGGTGGTGTTTTTTGGTTGAAAAAGGTACCGGCGCACTATAAGGCAATAGGTAATAAACCAATGACAATAAGACTATTTAATAATCACGCATTTCTGATAAAAAAAACCTTAAAAATCTATCTAAAATTTACGCCTGCGATAATTGCAAACAGAAATTCACGAAAGCGAGTAATATGAAGAGACACGGACCAAAATGTATGAAAGGTGAGACAAAAGTAATATGTGATGGTAATTATTTAGAGCGCCCGCGTTCGTCGTTCGAGAAAGCGTTCTACCCAAAAAGTTCTAACAGTTATGGTGCGATCGATTGGATGTACTCTGTGGAAAAGCAGGAGGGAATTCACATTCACCATGAACAGTGCTGACACGGGGGGTGAAAGATGGATTTTAGGAGCTCCAGTAGATGGATACTGTCCAGAAACCAATACCGTATGTCAATATCACGGCTGTTACTGGCACGGGTGTGAGATTCATGCAAAGCATAAAAAAGAAGAACGCGCATCCACAATGAGAAGAGATAAATTTATTATAAGCGAAGAATTCAACCTAGTAGTTATGTGGGAATGCGAATTTCAAAGAACGGGTAAAGATATAAAGATCGGTTGCGACACAACTCTTTATCCATATCAGATAGTATATGATTTTGAGGCATATCTCCAGCCATAATTTGAAACTATCGGTAATAGTTTAGAGTACGAAGCTGAGCACGTTCCGGTAAGCGTTAGTATAGGAGATAATTTCTCAGGAACAGTAACTCATATTTGTGATAAAGATCCTGCAAAACTTATAGAAAAATTCGTAGAAGATTTGTAAGTCAGGGGAAAAGCTATAAGAGAAGAAGTGTGGTCAAGATACGGATTTAATACGGAACATTTACGTAAAAAAACAAGTTTCCTATATTGAGCAGTGGATAGATCAAGTGCCCGTTCTCGGTTTTAATAGTAGTAAGTACGATATAAACTTAATAAAGAAATATCTAGTAGGTGAACTGTCATCAACAACAAAGAAAGTAATGGTTGGAAAAAAGGCGAACGCAACAATATTTCTATTTACTCCAGAGTTTAGATTTCTTGATGTAATACTTTACCTAGGACCCGGTGTAAGTTACGATAGTTGGATAAAAGCCTACGATTGTAAAGGACAGAAATCTTTCTTTCCTTACGAGTGGTTCGATTCTACAGACAAGCTTGATTACCCAGGACTACCGGATATAGAGAATTGGTATTCCAAACTATCTGGGAAAATGTTACTAGACGAAACAGAATTAAGCAAATGTCGTAGAATTTTCAAAGAAGAGAATATGGAAACCTTCAGAGATTGGTTGAAATATTATAACGATTTAGATGTAGCACCGTTTCTGGAAGCGGTGGAGAAAATTTGTGAATTTTATAAACACAGAGGTGTGGATATTTTCAAAGATGCGGTAACACTACCTGGAGTAGCTATACAATATTTATTGAGAGGAACCATTAAAGAACACAAATCTTCAAAGACGATTATAACGGAGGATGCTCTATATGCACCAAAAGAAGAAACATACGAAATGATGAAAGACGCTCTAGTTGGTGGTCCATCAATAGTATTTACACGATATGCAGAAGTCGTGTTTCAAAGATTAGAGGGGGTTCCAAACCTTGTAAGGCCATTTTGGGGTATGATGCAAACGCGTTATATTTATCTACGTTAAATAAAGATATGCCGTGTGGAAAAGAAACTATACATCATATAGATTCCCCACAGAATCCTAAAGTTATTAAAAAGTTTTGTAAAAGGATTTTATCCGGAGACTGGTTTGGGTTTGCGGAGGTGGATATAGAAGTTCCACACAACTTGGTGGATAAGTTTTCTGAAATGTCTCCACTTTTTATAAACAGAGAAGTAGATGTTGATGAGGTTCCAGAACACATGATACAATATTTGGAAGATACTGGAAGAACTAGAGGAAATGGAAGAAAATTGGTGGGATCTATGTCGGCCACCAAAGTACTGCTGTACCCGCCACTATTGAAATGGTATTTAAAACACGGCCTAGAAATAACCGGAGTTTATCGTATTATATATTACATTAGTGGTAAACCCTTCGAATGGTTTGCCAAAGACGTTACAGCCGCAAGACGAACAGGGGATGTAGAACCAAACAAGAAACCGGTGGCTGACATAATGAAATTATTAGGCAATTCGTGTTGTGGAAAAATGATAGAGGCAAAAGAGAGACATTTAAATACGACATATACACAAGATGAAACCTGTGTTGACAAAGCATTAAGATCCGCGTATTTTGATGATTTGGAAGAGATAGGAGATGCGTACGAAATATCTTCGCGAAGACCTCGGTGTGCAGTAAAGATACCCTTCCACTGCGGAATAGCGGTTTATCAACTAGCTAAATTGAGAATGTTGGAATTTTACTACGAATTTCTAGACAAATACGTAAAAAGAGAAGACTTTGAATTAATACAGATGGACACGGATAGTATGTATATAGGAGTTAGTGGAAAAACAATAGAGGAATTGATTAGACCTAACTTACTAGACGAGTTTGAAACAGAAAAAAGTAAATGGTTGGCTTTGGATAAATGGAGCGAAAGAGAGCCAGGACTTTTCAAAATGGAATTTAGCGGAGATAGGGCGATAGCGTTATCTAGTAAGTGTTATTTTGTCTAAAAATATAATTCCACTAATTTTGAAAAAAATAATAAAAACTCTGCGAAAGGAATGTCCAAGAGAACTAACAATTTAAATTGGGATAAATATAAACGAGTACTAAGTGAAACTACAGAAGATGGAAAACACATTATAGATGTAGCACAAAATAGAGGATTTAAAATGAAAGACGGTGTTATGAAAACGTACTGTCAACAAAAATTAGGACTCTCGGCGTACTACGATAAAAGACGCGTGTTACCAGACGGAATACATACAGAACAGAACCTCTCTACTGATTTAATTTTAAGAACATTATAAATCATCTTACGATTTATTAATCTAAAGACTCTGACGATCCGGGGGTAGCTGGGTGTCAGAAGGTACCATAAGAAGTTCTTCGCGAACAAAACCACGAGATGGACCATCAGCCAAATAGTAGAGCACGGGCTCATCAGGTTTGGTAATATATCGATTCAGATGATATACATTTAGAGACCACACGGGATCAGTTGCGCGGCGGCTGCCACCTTCGAGCTCTCCCGGTTGATAGAGGTACCGGACGTCAACATCCGATGGAAGCCGTTGCTCATCTAAACCAACGGGTCGCCCGCGCGAGACGGCAGAGGGCTTGCTCGTCACATTTTTAGACTTGATGGCATCTACGGGCTTCTTGTCGATCAATCTGGTCACCTCTCCGTACAGTGCGGAGACCACGGCGGGCAGCCTGGCCACCCACGCGGTCTACAAGCTCTTTGGCATATTGATGACCGAACAGCCTCTCAGCCAGTGTTCGATTGAACCGCTCCATGATCCCCTGGTCCCGGTAAATGTTGACGCGCCCGCGTCTGACAGAAACTTTGTGTTTAGACAATAGATGAGAGACCGCGCCCATGAACTCGCGGCCGGGATCGACCTGGAGAAGATTCAGCCATTTGAGAGGACTCCTCTTATATATTCGGGAAAGAGCCTCGGCCACCTCCTTAGACTCTTTAGTGGCCAACGGCTCAGCCCCCTTATAACGACTCGCTACATCAACGATTGTCAGTGCGTACTTGTACGCGATCGTGAGGGAGAAACAGGAGATCCGCTCGGTGAACTTGGTTCGGCACCGACACGTCGAATTTCGGGCGTGGAATATTGCGCGGCGCGGGGAAATATATCTGTCAGATGGCCTGCTTCTTGAGCCATTCCTTGGTGGCATTTTCAGAAACCTTGGTCGCCGCCGCGAGGTTCTTGATGGCCGCGAGTCCCTTCCAGTAGCCGCGTGGGCTGTAGTACGTGTTTGATAGATTGCGCGCTAGGCGAACCGATAGTTTGGTATCAAGTTTGCGAAGTATTCTAATAGATCGGACAATCTCCAACATGCCCTCATCAGATCGTCCGGTAATTGCGTCGTTAATAATAAACCTTTGTTGGAAGTTTCGCTGCAGCCCCAATCGCGTTTGGGTTGGAACAGGAGAGTGAATTTTGGGGAAGTTAACTTGGAGGAATCTAACATCCGCTTTGCGAAAAGGGTGGCCGCTTTTTCGTCCTCACACCACGTCTCGAGAGAATCTCGGGCCAGACGAATCATACTCTTTGCACCAGGTAAACGGTGTTTAAGGGCCGTGTAGCCTACATCGATCATAGCGTAATAAAGTTCATCAACTAATATCGTTCTATATATATATATTTATAAAAAAAAAAGATTTCAAATAATTATTGCTTATTTCAATCTCGATTGAATATAGTAGCTGACGATACCCGTCGCAAACATTCCCATGATGATGAACGCGATCTCGCGGTCTTTTTGGGCCTCTGACGGTACATAGAAATCTGAAAGTTGGGGCTCGCGATCCAGTGGCGCGAGATTTTTATGCGGATATTCCAGCACGTACTTGCGGTTGGCTTCTTCAACGTTCTGGAAAGTTTGTGCGGCGTGATTCTCGCGGCGAAGCTCTTCGTTGACCCAGTCCAGATGGGCGGTTCGTTTTTTCGACCATGCTTCCTTTGCGCTCTGGAGTTGTTCTACAGCTAAATCGTGACGCTTGCGCTCCTCATCCACGTCCGAGCTTCTCATTTTCGAGAATATAAAGTTGCTACCGCTGAACGCCAATGTGTTTAAAATCGCACCACCTATCATTATTCCGATCGCAGCCATTTTATTTCCATATATTAACGGGTAGAATTCCAGCTTTAATTAGATAATCTCGGGTCCAAACTGCGGCCGCTACATCTAAAGTCACGAGCCCTACGTCTCGCAGTAAAGTCCAATTTGAGAGCGGACCCTCCTAAGGCCATCTTTGCTAGTCGAGCATACCCGATACTGAGACCCGATATCACCACGGCGTGATAAAGCGCATTCACTATCATTTTACCATATTGTTCAGCCATTATAATTATTGCATATAAAAGGGATCGCGATCAATGTTTAAGTGGGGCGCATCCAATCGCGATTGGTGTTTCATAACTTTCTTCAGAACCGCCTTCAACACTGTTGTGGGTTGTTTCGAAAGGTATTTCATCACACACAGGGTGCCCACAACTGTCAGACCCCCACCAATAACCCACGGGATGATTTCTATGTAAGGAGCTACAGTAATCGGAGATTGCTCTTCCAATTCGTGGATTGGGGGAGTAACAGCTGCCAACGGGTGATTTGCTGTTTCAACAGCAATCGGGGATTGCAACGACCGTTTGGCATCTCGAAGCTCGGCGAGTATTTTATCTTGTTTAGCTTTTCGGGTGGCAGCCGCTGCCTGCCCAGCTGCCTGTCTTTTTGGGTTTTTATGTTGTGTAATCGGGTTCAACTCCAATTTCGATTGGGTTGGAGGCACAATCGGGTTCAATTCCAATTTCGATTGGGTTGGAGGTGCAATCGGGGATTGCGGTTCCGTCACTCTCGCAGGTGTGTCTTGTGTCATCATTTTCTGAGCTTATAGTTCGTGGGCATATATGTCCAAATTGACAGTGTTTTCCCGTGGTCAACGCGGTTGTCAGTGGAGCTAAGTACATTCCAAACTTGTGATAAATTGAGCAGCTGTCTGTTCTAAGAGTGTGTCCTATAAAAGGGTCAGTCTCGAGATCGCGAATCAATCCCGCGGTGTTTGGTATAGGGAGAAGTATACTAACAGCGGTAGCGTACAAATGAATAGCCGCCGATCCAAGAGTTTTTGTCATCTCCGCACCTAACCTAGATTCGTATCGCGCATACATTTTATCAATCTCGACATCTGACATCTTATCCACCTGACAAACTGATAGACACCTACCGAGATAATGCTCCGATTGTCCCCCAGCAACCAGCGCAGCTAGCCGCTCGCGTCGCGCCGCGTTTTCATTCGTATCGACAGGTGTTGCACTCAACCCAATCGAAATTGGAGTTGATGTTTCATTATCTTTCAGGAAAGATACCGTGTCGGCAGTCGGCGTTCAGGTTTCTTCCATTAGCTGATCGAGAAGTTCGTCGCAGTTCATTATTGTTAATTTTCTTAAAATTAATTTAACTATACTGACAAGTCTCATAAGTCTAACATATTGCCAAGCATACCACCCGATACTTATGATCACCGTTATGCTCGCAACAAAGCTCGCAGCGGAGCACCAAATTGTTAACAATTGCTCAGCATTGTTAAGCATTTTCTCAGCATTGTTAAGTATTTGTTAAGCATTGTTCAACATTGCTCAGCAATTGCTCAGCATTTTCTCAGCATTTTCTCAGCATTGTTAGGTATTTGTTAAGCATTGTTCAACATTGTTCAGCAATTGCTCAGCATTTATTCAGCATTTGTTAATTTTCTTAAAACTAATTGTTCAGCATTTGCTAATTTTCTTAAAATTAATTGTTCAACATTTGTTAAGAAAATTAATTAATTAATAACTTTATAAGAAGTTGGTTGATCAGTCTTTAGCAGAAGCTTGGCGTGCTTAGTTTCCGAAAGCATCTGTCGAACCTCCAGGCGCTCCTCTCGCATTGGGATAACGTCGTTCTCTCTAAGACATTCATCGAATGAGTCTCGGCCCTTGCAGTGAAAGAGGGCGACCCATTTCGTTTGCTCGCGCAGATCTTTGAGGACGGCGTTGTACTTTTGAGTGGAGATCCATACGCTTTGCCTCGCATGGCGGCCAGAAAATGCGAGCTCAGAGAGCATGTCCTTCTTTTTGGTCATCGCCGCCTTGGCCGAGCAATCGTCAATCACGTATAGGGTGGGCTCACCCTGGAATCTTTGGTAGAATACACGCAGCCAATCGTGAAGCCTGTCGCCGGGGTCAATAACGTATACCTCAGGGTCGGTCCATATCCACGGGCGCCGCTGATAAGTAGCATTGTGCCATACAATGGGACACAGGATCACGATGTGTCGAAAGGCACCGCGGTAGGACCCCTCGAGTAAGTCGAGGATGAAAACCGTTTTTCCACATCCTGTCTGCCCACATATTATGGCAGAGTAGGCATCTCCAATCGTGAATTGGTATTGATTTTTAGTATAAAGCTGAGACGTATCGGCCATCTTCGATGTTGAGTTGTGCGTCTGTAATTATATATAAGTACACGTTCAATGCGCCATTTCCATCCGCCTCTTTGGTTATCTGGATCGTCACACCCTCGCAAGCGTTCTCAACTTGGCGTCCGCTACCGTGCATTTGGTCGTCGTCGAAGGCTCGTATGTCTAGCCATAACGCGTATTTGGTAGTCAGGAACTCCGCGAGGGAGACGGTCGAGAGCTGCAGGTCTTTGGCAACCGCGACAACCTCCGGGGAACGGTTTTCTGAAACAAACTGTTTTCTGACTTCGTCCCACTGCTGGTGCGCGTGAAGAGGCTGTAGAGTTGATTGGGGACTCCCTCGATCGTCACCTCGACCTTTGTGATTTTGGGGTTATAGAATTTGTCGGTTTTTCTAGCCCCGAGCTCGAACCGACCCTCCTCGAACAGCATCAGTATACCTTTCATCGAGCGGGCGGGTACGTTGACATTAATATTCCACAATGTGTCACTTTTGTCTTTCGTCATCTTGCGGTGGCGAAGAACTCGGTCGTAAAGTATGGCAACGCGCCCGGCATAATGGGATCTGATCAATCGCGCGAGTTCGGGCATCGTGACCATGTCGTACTCCAGCGAAACATTGTCGATCGTATACTTCGATGCTATGTCGGTGGCTATGAGAGCTCGGTCGTAGTCGTTGAACGTTAGTTCGTATTCGAGGCGGTCAGCCAAAGCACTCTGATAGTATGGCATGTGACTCTCCAGCAACTCAAAGTCGAGCGGGATGTAGAAGCGGTTACCGTAAGCGGCCGCGATCGCGTTGTCACTCGCATTGTTATCTGCCTTGTTACCAGCCCCGATTCTAAGTTTGGTTACGCTCTTATTTTTGCTGGTGTCAATACCCTGATAGACCGCGTTTTCACGCTCTTGCGCCGTCTTCCACAGGTCCTGATAACAATGGTAGACGTCGCTGTCGTCGATCGACATCACATCATTACCAGAAATCTTTATCATGGTCTTCTTGACGATGGCGCGACCTCGGTTCTGAACGACGTTTCGGTCCGCGTCCGTCGACGTCAGCGAAATAGTGAAAGCGAGGCGAGGCACAATGACGTCGCTAGCTCCGAGGTTGGGGAAGCGTACTAAGAGCTGCTGGTTCTGGTCGATCGTCGATGGGTTGTTCGTAATAACGACACTCTGTCTCACACCTTTTGCCCCGAGGGGCTCACGCAGTCTGCGGTATGGATTGAGTTTGCGACCGTATTGACTCGAAGACATATTTTCAGTGAAAATAAATAACTCTATTAAACCCGTATGGTTTTGTCTTTAATACATAATTATATAATAATTATAAAATGGCTGATTACGATATTGACATGGATGAAATCGGCAGAGACGATTACCTCGATGGTTATGATGATGATGACGACACCCACCATAGAGACTCCAGATCCAATCCAATCACAATTGGGAAAAATAGGTGGCGCTACCAGCAGCGTTGGTATAAGCCGAGAATTACTCGAGGGGGCTGTAGACGACTACTACAACAATTTGGCAGAAAACGGTCTGGTCCCATCTGTCGGTCGCGACTACTCCAAGTTCGAATTGGATCTGAATGGTAGGTTGCGACTAAAATCATCAAAGATCCCAATCGTCAGCATGAATACCAAAAAAGCCATAGCGCTAAACACCATTGCCGGAAACCGGGGCGGTGCCGAAATCATAAGGAGCGAACTAGGATTCGTAGATTGGAAGAGGGGTAAAACAATTATGCCGGCCCACGCTGTAGAGGCCCTCAAGTCTACCGACGAAACGATGGCGAAGACAGCCGCCGCGAAAGAAACTGTCGAGCTCAGCGAGATCCCTCGAGTGGCCACCGACGCTATTAAGACGGTGGATACCACGTTCAGCGAAATAGATGAAATATTCAACCTCGGCCAAGGGTCTAACGATGACCCACCGTTACCTCTTCGCGAACTCCGGGGACTTGATAAGGCTCTGCAAAAGTTCCGGGGCGAACAGGTCCTTAACCTCTCTAAACTCTCGGCGCTGGATGGGCATATCGCGATAGAAGAAAGAAAACTTGGGGGAAGCCCCTGATAGAGAATCTACCGAGTGGATCACCGAACACCTGCGGTCGTTGCGGGACGAAAGAGCAGCTCGCTTAGAGGCCGCATCGGCTTGCCGTGGGGCGCTCTGCACCCAAATAAGTCGGATCCGCGAAACAATCTCGAGGGTTCTGCACGAGGAGACGACACTCGGTGAGCGTCTTCGCACTCTGTTCAGAGAGCAGGGCATCATGATAGCAAGCATCCTCGCGGCTATCGGCATGACTATATCGACCATAGTTCTAGCTTTCACTGGCGGTGCGACGGCTGCACCAGCGCCAGCACCCGCGCCAGCGCCATCACCCGCGCCAGTGCCAGCACCCGCGCCAGCACCAGCGCCAGCACCCGCGCCAGCACCCGCGCCAGCGCCATCACCCGCGCCAGCGCCAGCACCCGCGCCAGCACCAGCGCCAGCACCCGCGCCAGCACCAGCACCCGCACCAGCACCCGCACCAGCACCTGCACCAGCACCCGGTGGAGCTAAGGAGTGGGTAAAAAAACAACTAAAAGCCCTCGCCAGTCTCCTGGCTAAATTAGCCGGAAAGGCGGCTGCCGCGCTGCCTGGATTCATCGGGAGTATCGCTTCTTACTTGCTATCTATATTATCAAAAACGGTCGGATGGTTCGCCAAAAATACTTGGGCTTTAATCGTGGCGATTGCCGATCTCCTACTTTTACTCTCTCGAGAGTTCCTAAAACCAAAGCGCAAATAGTCCGATCACCACGAGGGCAACGACGAGCGCTAAATTCTCCTCCTCGTGGGTTGTGACACTAGTTTCCGCTCCTGTTCCAACCCAATCGCGTTCGTCCAATCGAGATTGGGAGTTGAGGGAACTTGATGGTGCATCCAATTCGTGAATTGGGGGTACTGGGTTCAACGGAGTTGGGGGAGGTGCATCAAATTCGTGAATTGAGGTTTTTTCAAATTTATTTGAATTTTCACCTCCACTCCCGACCGTCTTGGGGGAGAGTTTGATGATACCCGTGTTCACGTTCCCGTTGCGGCCGATTTTTTCATTGGCGGTTGCGACTATGATCTCATTATTGTAACCGTCAACCGGGTCGTCTCGTAGTATCATATTGCTCGGTGCCATATACAGACCTATTCCAAATGCTTAGTCTACTGGGGAGCGGGCAGTCTGCAAAACGTCTTGATAATTCTAGATCGCCTTCTGGAGGTCCACCTTAGCTGAGATGGCGTCCTCGACAAGTGCCAAGAACTGTTTTTGCGCGTCAAACGCCGTTCCCATGCCCAGTATAGCACTGCGAGTTTGCTTCTGTGAGGCGAGGATGGCCCATACGTATATGCGAATGGAGTCGTTGAGGCTTTTATCTAACATAAATGTGGTCCACGCATTTCGCATCTGTGGAGTATCACCCAGGTCTAGGTATTCCACGTGGGCTACTTTAGTAGGTAGCCAATGACACGCAAGCCCACCAAGCACGTCATCACCGAACGTCATCTTATTCAAATTATAATTATATTTAGTCCATGTTGCCATTTTTCTAACTGGTGGTGGGGTAGCTCCGCGAGCACTCCACAACCCTGAGAAATATGCGGGGACTTTATTAAGATGCCCACCACTAACTCAGCCTTTAAGGTGAACAAACCCTAAACTGTTGGTTGGGGTGTATACTTTCTGTCTCCAGTCCGCGTCTTTTTGTACCCCAAATTCGTTACACAATCTTTCGAACGCCTTACGGTCGTATGCGCTGGAAATGGGATCCCAGCCATCATCTTGAGGTAGTGGAATACCTAGTTCTTTGAGAATCCTCCTAATGGTGTAATACACGTGAAAGTTGTAGACACTTCGGAGCATGACATTCTTGGATGTCAGATGGTCTTGATGCGAAACTCCACATCCGGCCGTTGCGCACCATACAGCGAAATTTAGCTGGTTCTGCCAGAAGTTCATATGGGAAAAATCCCATCTTAGTATTACATCTTGACTAGTAGTCTTTGGAACTACATATTTCTCAAACATGTTAGGTAAATTGGTGGTAAAGCCGCTGTCCGGTCTAACTGTTACAGTTGGGTGTACAAGGGGATTAACAACATCTTTTTGTGTGTATTTACCACCGACCGCGTACTTTGCATTAGAATTAAAGCTAAATGCTTTGGTATCCATTGAAAGATATTATTATGTTTGCTACTATCACTAATGTTCAAAAAGAGAGTTGTGAACTTCAAAAGTCAATCGACGACTGCTGCGGAAAACGCAGGGTAGGTCTTAGATTAATCACCTTCACGGTTGGATGGCAGAATGTGGGAAAGAGTGAAGGGCTTTACTATGTGAAGGATGAACAACAATTAGGTGTAAAGCTGCCTCACGGACTGTGGGGAATAAGACAGCTCAAAGATTTTGTCAACTCAGAGCTTGACGGTATAATCAACCTCACAATATCGAAGGCCACCGGGCTCGCAACAATGACCATCGGCCCTGATAGTAAGGTAATGGTCTCCCCGGGGTTGGGTATTCAACTTGGTTTTAGAGAGACATACTCCGCAAATAAAGGAGTGTTTACCCCGGGTGAGTACGTCGGTAATAACCCGGTGGACTTCGCCTTCACGAAAACTCTCAGGGTACACCTGGATCGGGTGAACATATCGTACAACACGGTAGACGGATCCCCCAGCACATTACTGAAAACCGTGCAAGCCAGCGACTGTTTCTTTGGGGATACGGTGACCTCAGACTTCCCACACCCCGAGATGAAAGTTTTGGAAACGGGGCACATCCACGAATTTACGGTTTCGATTCTCGATGATCAAGCGAGAAAGTTGAATAACTATTACCCGATTTCGGTCGTTCTCGAAATTTCCAATTGAGTATAGGTGCCCAATATATAATAATTTAATAAAATAATTATTATATGAGTATATACGGACCAGGTAGTTCTTCCAATTCCAATCAGAATTGGGTGACAGATTCAAAGAATTTGGAACCGGCAGAATGGGGATTCGTCCCGACAGAGAGCGACTTTTTAACTGCCGGAAAAAACCAAGGCCCTGATCAATAAAACTATATCGAAGGTCACAAACGGGATTCACAGTAGTATAGCAGATGTTAGAGTAGAAGTGCTAACGGCGACTGCACAAGTTGGGGAAGAGGCCCGGGCGAAAATTGAGGGAGTCCGAACGGGTATTGAGAAAGATCAGGCGACCCTTACGGAGGCTTATAGGGTGTTGCGCTCAGAGGACTCTCTCATCAGAGAAGCAGCTCTTACTGAACTAGGAGGAAAAATAACCGAATTTCGAAAAGAGGCCCGGTTGGGGGTTGAGGGAGTCCGAACGGATATTGAGAAAACCCGAGAAGACCACCAGGCGGCCCTTACGGATGCCTATAGAGTGTTGCGCACAGAGTACTCTCTCAACAGAGAAGCATCACTTACTGAATTAGGTGAAAATATAACAGAATTTCAAAAAGAGGCCCGGTTGAGGGTTAGGGAGGGAATCCGAACGGGTATTGAGAAAGACCGGGCGACCCTTACGGAGGCTTATAATGTGTTGCGCTCAGAGGACTCTGCAGCACTTACTAAACTAAACGAAAAAATAACAGAATTTCGAAAAGAGGCCCGGTTGGGGGTTGAGAAAGCCCGAGAAGATCACCAGGCGGCCCTTATAGAGGCTTATAGGGTGTTGCGCTCAGAGGACTCTGCATCACTTACTGAACTAGTTGAAAAAATAACAGAATTTAGGGAAGAGGCCCGGTTGGGTATTGAGAAAGCCAGAGAAGACCACCAGACGGCCCTTACGGAGGCGTATGGGGTGTTGCGCTCAGAGGACTCTGTAACACTTACTGAACTAAATGGAAAAATAACCGAAGTTTCTGATAAACTGAAACGTGTTCGTAGAGCCGCTAACAAAGCCCTTGAGGAGACCTCTGAAAAGATTCGTGCTGAGGCCCATACCTTTATCGGGGGGCTTGCCGGATTGGTGAAAACATTGAAAACGCAAAAACGTGTCATCACATTATGGGCTGAGAAGCGGGGCCCCTTGAATGAGGGGCTCTATGAATATTCGTTCGGTGCCAACGCGACCAATAAATATGGGGGGGTACATAAATATGGGGGGTAGGCCATGACGGCTCCAGGTACACTTCTCCGAATGTCGGTCTGCTCTGTTAATGCTAATGGTAAACCTGTGGGCGCGGTCATCGTAAATCTTGTAGTGGATGGTGAAGAACGGGCAATTGGAGTCAATAAACTCGCTGGAGATAGTTCAGCGGTGGTTTTGTTCGACGGTGACGATCCAATTAGACTTTCAGAAGGTAGTGTTATTACGAAAATCGTTGACCCCGCGAGTTCTTCCACTATTGTTACATTGTTAATTGTATCCCCCGGACTCCGTCGGGGGATACTATGGATTTGACAGCGCGCCGCGTCCGCCGCAGACACTTCTTGTCCGGAGCATAACTCGAACACCCTTTGGAATATTTTCATGAAACTTCACACATGCATAGACCACGACCCGAAGGTGTGTCGCGCACAAGAATGACAGCTCTTGCATAGCTAATTTTTTAGTTATCTCCCTTTTTTGTTTCTCACACTGATTTCGTGTCCGGAGCATAACTCCACCACCCTTTGGGAATATTTTCATGAAACTTTACATATGCATAGACCACGACCCGAAGGTGTGTCGCGCACAAGAATGACAACTCTTGCATAGCTTAATTTTTGAGTTATCTCCCTTTTTTGTTTTGCGCACTGATTGACCATAACTCGACCACCCTTTGGAATATTTTTATGAAACTTAACACATTCAATTAGACACGAACCCGAAGGTGTGTCGTGCACAAGAATGACAACTCTTGCATAGCTAATTTTTTAGTTATCTCCCTTTTTTGTTTTCGCTCACTGATTTCCTGTCCGGAGCATAACTCGACCACCCTTTGGAATATTTTCATGAAACTTCACACATGCATAGACCACGACCCGGAGGTGTGTCGCGCACAAGAATGACAACTCTTGCGTAGCTAATTTTTGAGTTATTCTCCCTTTTTTGTTTTGCGCACTCTACAAACTGGACAATAATGCATGAAGACCTGTTTTCTGGTCTGCTCTGTACACTTTTCTCGTGTGCTCTGTACACCTTACCTGTAGAGAGAACAATAGAAACTGGGAGAACCATGTCTAGCATGGGCTAGCATGTGCAGATGTCCAGTGCTTGACCACTGCTGACCAGGTAATTTTTATACAGGTAAATCACTACATTGGGTACTGTGTTGAAAATATTGTGGCATTATGTGGACCTGTGCAGATATATGTAGATAAATATAGGACTATTAAAAAAAAATTCTGTGCTCCAGTAGCAAGCATTATTATTTTTAAACTTTTTTTTTCCATTTTTTTTTTTTCCATTTTTTTTTTTCATTTTTTTTTTCAAATTATTTTTCAATTTTTGTCTAGTAGCATAATGTGGTAAGTGCTTTATACAGACTATTCACCTGTGCATGTGCTAGCATGTGCAACTGACCACTGACCACTTACAGGTAATTTATACAGGTAAATGATTATATTACATTTCCATAAACTGTGTTGAAAATATTGTGGCATTATGTGGACCTGTGCAGATATATGTAGATAAATATAGGACTATTAAAAAAAAATTCTGTGCTCCAGTAGCAAGCATTATTTTTAAACTTTTTTTTTCCATTTTTTTTTTTTCATTTGTTTTTTCAAATTATTTTTCAATTTTTGTCTAGTAGCATAATGTGGTAAGTGCTATATACAGACTATTCACCTGTGCATGTGCTAGCATGTGCAACTGACCACTGACAACTTACAGGTAATTTATACAGGTAAATGATTATATTACATTTCCGTAAACTGTGTTGAAAATATTGTGGGAATATGTGGACCTGTGTATATATGATATGTAGATAAATATAGGACTATTAAAAAACATTCTGGGCTCCAGAGGGAGCATTATTCTTTTTCTTTTTTTTTTAATTTAATTTTTTTTTCCATTTTTTTTTTTTTACATTATTTCTTTTTAAAATTTTTAACTGACCACTAACTTATTACAGGTAATTTATACAGGTACATTATTACATTTCCGTAAACTGTGTTGAAAATATTGTGGCAGTATGTGGACCTGTGCAGATATATGTAGATAAATATAGGACTATTAACAAAAATTCTGGGCTCCAGTAGCGAGCATTATTTAAAAAAAAAAAAACAAAAAAATTGTATATTACATTTCCGTAAACTAGTGTTGAAAATATTGTGGCATTATGTGGACCTGTGCAGATATGTAGATAAATATAGGACTATTAAAAAAAAAATTCTGTGCTCCAGTAGCAAGCATTATTATTTTTAAACTTTTTTTTTCCATTTTTTTTTTTTCATTTTTTTTTTTCAAATTATTTTTCAATTTTTGTCTAGTAGCATAATGTGGTAAGTGCTATATACAGACTATTCACCTGTGCATGTGCTAGCATGTGCAACTGACCACTGACAACTTACAGGTAATTTACAGGTAAAGATTATTATTACAGTAAACTGTGTTGAAAATATGTGGGAATATGTGGACCTGTATATATGATATGTAGATAAATTATAGGACTATTAAAAAACATTCGGGCTCCAGTAGGGACATTATTCTTTTTGCTTTTTTTAATTTAATTTTTTTTTCCATTTTTTTTTTTTATTTTTTCATTGTTATTTCTGACCACTAACTTATTACAGGTAATTTATACAGGGTACATTATTACATTTCCGTAAACTGTGTTGACAATATTGTGGCAGTATGTGGACCTGTGCAGATATATGTAGATAAATATAGGACTATTAACAAAAATTCTGGGCTCCAGTAGCGAGCATTATTTAAAAAAAAAAAATGTATATTACATTTCGTAAACTTTGTGTTGAATTTTTGTGGCATTATGTGGACCATGTGCAGATATGAGATAAATATAGGACTATTAAAAAAAATTCTGGGCTCCAGTAGCAAGTATTATTATTTTTTATTTTTCAACTTTTTTTTTCATTAATTTTTTTTTTACATTTTTTTTTTAATTTTTAACTGGACCACTAACTTATTACAGGTAATTTATCAGGTACATTATTACATTTCCGTAAACTGTGTTGACAATATTGTGGCAGTATGTGGACCTGTGCAGATATATGTAGATAAATATAGGTACTATTAACAAAAATTCTGGGCTCCAGTAGCGAGCATTATTTAAAAAAAAAAAAAATTGTATATTACATTTCCGTAAACGTGTTGAAAATATTGTGGCATTATGGTGATCTGGGTGCAATTTATAATGTAGATAAATATAGGACTATTAAAAAAAAATTCTGCTCCAAGTAGCAAGTATTATTATTTTTTTATTTTTCAAAAAACTTTTTTTTTCATTTTTTTTAATTTTTTTTTTTACATTTTAATTTTTTAACTGACCACTAACTTATTACAGTAATTTATTACAGCAAAATTATTACATTTACGTAAACGGTGACAATATTGTGGCAGTATGTGGCCTGTGCAAGATATATGTAGATAAATATACGGACTATTAAAAAAATTCGCGGCTCCAGTGCGAGCAATTTCTTTTTTTGTAGTTTACATTCTTTTTTTTATTTACATTTAATTATTACATTTTCCGTCAACTGTGTTTGAAAATATTGTGGCATGTTCCACCTGTGCAGATATATGTAGAATCAAATATAGGGACTATTAAAAAAAAAATTCTGGGCTCCAGTAGCAAGTTTATTATTTTTTATTTTTTTTTTTCAACTTTTTTTTTCAATTTTTTTTTTAATTTTTTTTTTTTTCATTTTTTTTTTAATTTTTTTAACTGACCCACTAACTTATTACAGGAATTTATAACAGCTAAATTATTAATTTTACGTAAACTGTTTGACAATATTGTGGCAGTATGTGGACCTGGTGCAAGATATAATGTAGATAAAATATGGACTATTAAAAAAAATTTCGCGGCTCCAGTAGCCGAGCATTCTTTTTTTTATTTACATTCAATATTACATTTCCGTCAACAAAAGTGTGAAAATATGTGCAAAATGGGTGCACTTGTGGCAGAAATATATTTGATACATATTTTGATAGACTATACCTGTGCAGATATATTGTACTAACTATGTAACGGACTAAATTACAAATAATTCTGCGCTCCAGTAGCTTCACACATGCATAGACCCTAAAGGTGTGTCGCGCAAGAATGACAACTCTTGCATCACTAATTGTTTAGTTATCTCCCTTTGTCCGTCACCGATTTTGTCTCCGGAGCATAACTCGATCACCCTTTTTTCAAACTACTTGTGTATCTGGGGAGGGGGATACACATGCGCTTGTCGACAAGCGTCCATTTCTAGTTGAACTTGATTTATAATGAACGAATCACCGTTTCCGATTGTCAATACCACTCCATCAACACTGTATCCAATTGTCAACCCAATTAACGAAAGAAGTTCAGATTTTAGGTTGAATAATATCGTCGCTATGCAGGATATTTTAGTTAGAGAATGTGCAAATAGAAAAAGACACGCTAAAAAATATAGGCATGCGGTGAACATAGCTGAAGCATCTAGCACGGCTCTGGCGAGTGTTTCTGTGTTGTGTGGGGCGGGGACAGCTGCAACTATATCCACCATTATAACAATTCCTGTAGCGGGGGTTTTAAGTGCGGTGGCGGCCGTTTCTGGGTTGTTGTGTATGGTAATTAGGGCGGCGTGTGGAAAACTCGAGAAAAAAAGTATAAAACATGATAGAATATCCGTTCTCGCTAGGTCTAAGAAAAATAGCATCGACGTTATAGTGTCCAAAGCGTTGGCCGATAAGAAAATATAAAATTTAGAGTTTGAATCCGTGGTGGAAGAAATGGGGAGATATGAAGAATTAAAAAATGATATTAGAATCAAAGCGCGCGCCACCATGCCCAAAATTGAGTGTACTGATTGGGATAAATTTAGGGTAAAACTTGGAAATAAAGTCGGAGGAAATGTTACAGCACCACCATCTCGAAATTGTGATAGTTTAGTAAATATTCTTTAAAGCAGTAAACAAATTTTACATACCTATACAACACATGTTTTTCACTGAGAATTACGCCGTAATCGTATAACAAATTCATCCGAGCATTCGCAATGAATCTCATAAGTATAAATAACTGTGTACACTTCATAAACATGAGAATTACACCGTTGATCGTATAACAAATTCATCCGAGCATTATGCTGTAATCTTCTCACTAAGTGTTTATAAATAACCTGTGTACACACCTTTATAAACACTGAGAATTACACCGTAATCGTATAACAAATGCATCCGAGCATTATGCTGTAATCTCCTCACTAAGTGTAACTAACCTGTGTAGACACCGTCTGTGTACACGCCGTCTGTGTAAATCAATAGCCGTTTACATACCACCGATAAGGAGAAATACACTCGGCTATAAATAGCCATCTGTTTACCTCTGCTATAAATCAATAGTCGTTTACATACCACCGATAAGGAGAAATACACTCGGCTATAAATAGCCGTCTGTTTGCCTCGGCTATAAATATACACATGTTGGTTGTATAGGTATGCAAATTTGTTTACTGCACCAATATAATTAATTTGTAATAATTGTTCGGCTTTAAATTATTATTAATTTTTACAAAATTGATAAAATGACGAACCATCCCGGAAATTCGTGAACCTCTCTATGTGTTTATAAATAATTATAATTTGCACACCATTTGTATGTTGTATAGGAAACTGATGAGCATATATACGTTTGTTAACCTTTCAACAATTGGTCTCATCTCGTGTGTGCCATGTTGTTGATCCGGTATGACGTCCGTCTCGTCTGTTTAATGGTAGCAGTCTCTAAATATGTGTGTGAATTGGTGATGGAATTGTATATCTCAAAGGTGCCGGCCTAAAAGATTTCTGCCTAAGAGCTTGCAATTCCATCACCAAATCACAAAATAGGCTCGCCTTACTTCGTCGGTTTCTCTGAATTTAGGAATTGGCAATGGGGTTAAAGGCGACCCGTAAAACTAAACTGTGAGCCAACAGATGTGTGGGCTTAAGAAAGGTCCCAACACCCCAGTGGCTGGGTGCTGGCTAATAAATCTACCCAGTCGCCGGGGGTGTGTGCACGAGTGGAGGCTTTTGCTATTTTTCGTTGTGCTTGTTCAATAATAATTTTTCAATATCTTTATAAGCGATATCGTAGAAATGTATATTCGTAAACGAATCTTCGGGTTTTAACAATTTTATATAATACACCTTAGTTTCATACCCGATACTCATTATCCGTCTTAATGTTTGTATTTGCCTCTTGTATAGTTCGCATAATTGCCGGTATAATATTGTAAATGCAACGTTTTTATCGGAGCGTAATAAATTACGCTGATATTTCATGTATTCGATATCGCCTAGTGTTTTCAATTTATAGAATTTATATATAGGACTATAACCCCCGTATTCTTCGTAAACTTCTTCAACACATCCATTAAAAACTTTCAATTCACATTGTATTTTATTATCCATTTTCTCTAATAATGGTGGTATAATTGATAGTGTTTTTCTGTTCAATTTCCAATATAATTGGGACTACAATATCATTTTGACTCCCTCTTTTCAAAATTATTTTCTCCAAAATTCATAAATTTGCTGTCGGATACAATTTTCTCGCTAACCAATTTTTGGATTTTTCGGGGGTGGTGGGGGTAGTATATAGGGTTGAAAATTATACCACCGTAGGTGGTATCATTTTGACTCCCTCTATACTACTAACGTTCATAAATATTTCTTATTTCTGGAAACACTCAACTCATTGTATCCCCCAGACTACCGTCGGGGGATACTATGGATTTGACAGCGCGCCGCGTCCGCGTCCGCGTCCGCGGTCCGCGTCCGCCGTAGACACTTCTTGTCCGGAGCATAACTCGAACACCCTTTGGAATATTTTCATGAAACTTCACACATGCATAGACCACGACCCGAAGGTGTGTCGCGCACAAGAATGACAACTCTTGCATAGCTAATTTTTTAGTTATCTCCCTTTTTTGTTTCTCGCACTGATTTCGTGTCCGGAGCATAACTCCACCACCCTTTCGAATATTTTCATGAAACTTCACACATGCATAGACCACGACCCGAAGGTGTGTCGCGCACAAGAATGACAACTCTTGCATAGCTAATTTTTTAGTTATCTCCCTTTTTTGTTTCGCGCACTGATTGACCATAACTCGACCACCCTTTGGAATATTTTTATGAAACTTAACACATTCAATTAGACCACGAACCGAAGGTGTGTTGTGCACAAGAATGACAACTCTTGCATAGCTAATTTTTGAGTTATCTCCCTTTTTTGTTTTCGCTCACTGATTTCCTGTCCGGAGCATAACTCGACCACCCTTTGGAATATTTTCATGAAACTTCACACATGCATAGACCACGACCCGGAGGTGTGTCGCGCACAAGAATGACAACTCTTGCGTAGCTAATTTTTCAGTTATCTCCCTTTTTTGTTTTGCGCACTCTACAAACTGGACAATAATGCATGAAGACCTGTTTTCTCGTCTGCTCTGTATACCTTTTCTCGTGTGCTCTGTACACCTTACCTGTAGAGAGAACAATAGAAACTGGGAGAACCATGTGCTAAGCATGGGCTAGCATGTGCAGATGTCCACTGCTTGACCACTGCTTGACCACTGCTGACCAGGTAATTTATACAGGTAAATCACTACATTGGGTACTGTGTTGAAAATATTGTGGCATTATGTGGACCTCTGCAGATATATGTAGATAAATATAGGACTATTAAAAAAAATCTGGTCTCCAATAGCAAGCATTATTATTTTTAAACTTTTTTTTGTCTTTTTTTTTTTTTTTTTTTTTCATTATTTTTTTTCATTTTTTTTCTTCAAATTATTTTTCAATTTGACTGGAAAAAAAATCTGGGCTCCAGTAGCAAGCATTATTATTTTTAAACTTTTTTTTTCCATTTTTTTTTTTCATTTTTTTTTTCAAATTATTTTTCAATTTTTGTCCAGTAGCAGAAGGTCGTAAGTGCTATATACAGACTATTCACCTGTACATGTGCTAGCATGTGCAACTGACCACTGACCACTTACAGGTAATTTATACAGGTAAATGATTATATTACATTTCCGTAAACTGTGTTGAAAATATTGTGGCATTATGTGGACCTGTGCAGATATATGTAGATAAATATAGGACTATTAAAAAAAATTCTGGGCTCCAGTAGCAAGCATTATTATTTTTAATTTTTAAACTTTTTTTCCATTTTTTTTTTTCATTTTTTTTTTCAAATTCTTTTTCAATTTTTGTCTAGTAGCATAAGGTCGTAAGTGCTATATACAGACTATTATCATATAATAAAACAATTATTGACTAGTGAGCCATAGAATATAATCTGATATTCTATGGTTCACTAGTCAATAATTGTATAATATGTTCGGGCCAGTGAAAATTGCTTTCGGGCCCAGGCTCGAGGTCAAGGCGGGACAAGGCGAGGCATCTGATTCCGCGGAATTCTTGTTTACTTATCTCCCTTTGTTGTTTCGTGCTCTGATTTTGTATCCAAAGCATAACTCGAACACGCATATACGCATTGCTCTAATGGTCCTCTACCGCCCTGTGCCAAATCCACGTTCGTTCTGCCCCGTCAAGCCCAGGGTCAAGGTCACATACTTAGTGCTTCAAAAACATTAATGCTTGGGTAAATATCTTATACTTTCTGTTTTCTTTCATGGATCATGGATCATCTTCATATTTCATATACGCATTGCTCTAATGGTCCTCTACCGCCCTGTGCCAAATCCACGTTCGTCCTCCCCTACCCCACCAATCCCAGGGTCAAGGTCACATACTTGGTGCTTCAAAAACTTTAACGCTCAGGTAAATATCTTATAATTTTTATTTCCATTCACGGATCAACTTCATATTTCATATACGCGTTGCTCTAATGGTCGTCTACCGCCCTGTGCCAAATCCACGTTCGTCCTGCCCCGCCAAGCCCAGGTCAAGGTCACATACTTAGTGCTTCAAAAACTTTAACGCTCGGGTAAATATCTTATAATTTCTGTTTTCTTTCATGGATCATCTTCTATTTCATATACGCATTGCTCTAATGGTCCTCTACCGCCCTGTGCCAAATCCACGTTCGTCCTGCCCCCGCCAATCCCAGGGTCAAGGTCACATACTTGGTGCTTCAAAAACTTTAATGCTCAGGTAAATATCTTATAATTTTTCTTTCCATTCACGGATCAACTTCATATTTCATATATGCGTGCTCTAATGGTCCTCTACCGCCCTGTGCAAATCCACGTTCGTCCCGCCCCCGCCAAGCCCAGGGTTAACATCATATACTTAGTGCTTCAAAAACTTTAATGCTCAGGTAAATATCTTATAATTTCTGTTTTTCTTTCACGGATCAGCTTCATATTTCATATATGCATTGCTCTAATGGTCCTCTACCGCCCTGTGCCAAATCCACGTTTGTCCTGCCCCCGCCAAGCCCAGGGTGAAGGTCACATACTTGGTGCTTCAAAAACTTTAACGCTCAGGTAAAAGAAAATTTTGACTTGCAATTTGGCCTCATTTATTATCAAAGCGATATGTGGGACATCCGTGTTCTATGAACACATTTTCTAGTTTATTAAACTTCACACATGCATAGAAGACGACCCAAAGGTGTGTCGCACGTAAGAATGACAACTCTTGCGTCGTTAATTTCTTAGTTATCTCCCTTTGTTGTTCGTGCACTGATTTCGTGTCTGGAGCATAACTCGAACACCCTTTGGAATATTTTCATGAAACTTCACACATGCATAGACCACGACCCTAAAGGTGTGTCCCGCAAGAATGACAACTCTTGCATCACTAATTCTTTAGTTATCTCCCTTTGTTTTTCCGTCACTGATTTTGTCTCCGGAGCATAACTCGAACACCCTTTTTTCAAACTACTTGTGTATCTGGGGAGGGGGATACACATGCGCTTGTAGACAAGCGTCCATTTCTAGTTATATTTGGTAATTACATGCACGTTTCTCTGTGATATAATGCTATATATCGCTGGCAAGTCAATTTCACAAACGGTTGTATGTGCAATTATTGCATAAATTACTTTTTACCTTGACGAGAAGTCGTACAAATTTCAAAGAAGAAATATTCAGTGTGACATAAAACTTTTTGAAATTTTACTGGCAAAGCGTTTTTCCTTCTCCTTAAAACTTTCAAACATTTTATCAACTTGCCGACGATATGCTAAGGTTGCATATCCCATGTTTTATAAACACATTTTCTAGTTGTATATTTTTGTTCTTCTGTACATTCTAGTTATATATCAAAACATAATATCACATATCACCTGACGAGTGACAATAGTTTACAACATCTAGTCCAGATATTATTTTCGTCGTTTTTGTTGCGCCTGCTTCACGCCTGCTTAAAAAGCTTGATATTGTCGGCACTTTGGAATGCTTCCGTGCGTGTCTCCAGACTTGCGTCAAAGGTTTGTTTTACTGTACATGCCATGTACTTACGGCGCATTATGCAGGCTGCGACCATCTCATTAATGAAACATTCATGTATAGTGGGGCGGATATGTAACATGTATTGGTGGAGTTGTGCACTTCTGGTTAGAAGCATGAAACTTTGGCCTGTGGTAGTTTTGGGTATGCTGATTCCAAAAATTGCGGGAACCACGATGGCAATCCAGCGGTTCTCACCTAAAATTAGGAAATTCAAAATGGCCGCCGCAAAACATTTTTGCCCATTAAACAGCTCTAAGTAGCCTGATTGCCCTAACCTTGATGTACTATACCTATGTTTTCGAGGTCGAGGAATCCAATAAAACACATGAGAAGACTCATAACCTACATCTTCATGCTGAAAATTTCAAAATATTGCTGTTATAACACTAATTTTTGTATTCATATACACTGTACTTAACTAAGCCGGAAATAGGAGCATGCTGGAAACTGGTGCATTTACCATAATATCACAATCCATTAATTTTCATGTACTTGTATTTCTAATATTGCAATATTGCGACATACCAAATACTATGACTGGTCACCGCACAGCTGGTACATGGTGCCATGAAAAGTCAGCGGCGGGATTTTACACACACTCTACAACAACAATGAAGATCAAACGCAAATGCCTTGGTTTGAAAACATGAGGACAGCTTTGGCTGATGAAAGCCAAACCTATCTAGTCAACATGAACATATCATGGTCAGCCTATTTTGCCAGCTTACAGTTGTACGTACCCAAGCCTCCTGCAATCATTGCTCTACTGCCATTGTTTCGAGATGGTGCACACTCAGCCGCTATGGTAAAGCATGGAATGCATATCATCAAACAAATCACAGTTCGTTGCAATCCAGAACAGATACCCGTTCTCACAGTTGATCAGCCATTATATGCAATCGCAAAAAGAATTCAGTGGAAATGGCCGGAGGTATATGGAGAAAAACAATATTTCATACTGATGGGGGGTCTTCATATAGAAATGGCCATGTTGAAAGTCATGGGTGATTGGCTTGATGGAAGTGGTTGGACCTATGTGATTACTTCAGCCGCTGTTACATCAGAGGGGCGTACAGAAAGGTTCACACACATCCAGAGGTCAATGGGCCCATCAGATAACAGCAGCTGCTCTGTTTGTTCTGCTAACACAGGTCCATATGATGAGTACCAAAAGATCACACCAGAGGATGAACAGCGACGATTTGATGAATGGTGCAATGAGATGGCGTCTGAGCATCCTCAGTTTGATTACTGGTTCAGAGTTTGGCAGTTAGAAATCCTATTCCTACAGTTTCTTAGATCGCAACGTCAACAGAGTTTTCTTCCATATGTAGAATCACTTGGGAGGATTATTCCATGGATGTTCGCTCTTGACCACTACCATTATGCTCGCTGGATGACGGTTCATGTAAGAGATCTACTTGCCCTAGAAGTGAACAGCCCTACAACTCGTGCAGAATTCCTCAACGGCAACTTTGTTACGCAGAAAACAACTCACAAGTTCTCAGCACTAGCCCATGACCAAGTCCACCCGAACAGCTCAATGCAATGGTGAAAGGAGATGGGGGTGCCATAGGTGTCACAGAAAATGAAGCCGCCCTGACACGGTGGATGGTGGCAGGCCCAGAAACAGCTAGACTATTGACGGAGTTTGATGAAAAACATTCCATGAAAAGGGACATAGATCGCCACCATGAACAGATACCTAGTGTGCAAAAGAAGTTCCTATCTCGAGTAAAGAGTGTCACTGATGTGATGGAGGAAATTGGAAACCCCTTTGCTGATACAAGTTCTGACCTCTACGCGCTGACACTAAAGTGATAATGCCTGCTAGTGTGGTGAATGCAGTCCGGTCGGCAGAGGAAATCGGCAAAACACAATACCAGAAATTTGTTGTGGAGCATTTGAATGCCAATATCACTGCATTCAATGACACCATTCATAAGAACAATCTACCCTTGTTGAATTCCAGTTCAGGAAAGAAATCTGTGAAATCCTCTTCTAAAATCTCCAACCTACACAACGATGTACATCTCTTCTCAAGGATGTATATCCTGCCAGGCTAGAGACAGTGATATGGATGCTTTCTTCAGGCATGAAAATCATGCATGGCCTCCATCATTGGCAGCGAATCGCAGCATGCACAAATCAAGCAAATCAGACTTGATGGAATGTTTGGAATCATTGGTACCTCAAGCAGAATCTGTTCCAAAAGTTGATGTAAAGATTGTTGATGGCGCTGCCCTTGTGCACATACTCGATCCAAAGAAGTCAAAGGCTTGTGTAAAAACTTTCAACGACTACTCACAGATGGTGTTCCTGCCATATTTGGAACGCATGCTCCAGGATGTTGTTCGTTTGGATGTGGTCTGGGATGTATACAAGGAGGACAGCCTGAAGGCACAGACACGACAGAACCGAGGATCTGGAAACATTCTCAGAGTTGCCAACAACACAAACGTGCCTGTCAACTGGAAGAATTTCCTGCGTTGCGATTCGAACAAAGAGAGTCTGTTCAAACTTCTAGCCAGTGCAATACAAGAGTTTCAACCCCCCGAACGGAAGCTAATCATCTCAACACATGGTGAAGAAGTTGTTTCACCAACCATATCCAATCTCTCGGACTTGTCCTGCACTCATGAGGAAGCGGACACACGGCTCCTGTTCCATGCTTCCAATTCATTCAATCACGGATTCACCAAGCTGATGATACATGCTACGGATACCGATGTGGTGGTTATTGCAATTGCCATGGCAAGTGTATTAAAGGAGTGTGAAATATGGGTGGCATTTGGTCATGGGTCCAAAGTACGGTATATCCCATGTCACCAGATTTCAGCTGCATTAGGTGATGATGCATCTTGGGGTCTTCTGTTCATGCATGCAATATCAGGATGTGATACTGTTTCTGCCTTCTTTTTTGGAATTGGAAAGAAAACAGCTTGGGCAGTGTGGCAAAGCATGCCTCAGCTTACACCTACGTTTGTTAGTTTATCTCGTGCTCCAGCTGAGATATCCCAAGACGATATGGAACAAATAGAAAGATATGTTGTCCTCTTGTATCAGCGAACATCTGCACTTTGCCATGTGAATGAAGCCAGGAAGCAGTTGTTCACCAACAACCGTAAAGATGGAAAACATTCCTCCAACATTACATGCACTAGAACAGCATGTGAAAAGGGCTGTTTATCAGGCAGGGCATATCTGGGGACAGTCACTTGTAGGAAAGCCCGAGGTTCCATCACCAGATATATGGGGCTGGGAGAGAGTGAAAGATGATTCCCCATGGACTCCATGCTGGTCTACTCTGCCAGAGGCAGCCAAAGGTTGTCAAGAATTGTTGAAATGTGGATAAAAAGCAAAAAGGAATGCACTAGAAGATGCACTTGTGTCAAAGCAAATCTGCCCTGTACACAATTGTGCTTCTGCTCGGGACAGTGTAACAGGGAGTAAGAAGTAAATCTTGGCCATGTTAACAACACTACAGTGACATAGTGACTGGTATGTTAAGAGTAATTCAACAATATTTTAAATGGACACATATTCTGCACTCTTAGCATATAGTTCCTGCATTATTGAGAAATACTTATTCAAATGATTGATTAATTGATTATTGGTGTTTAACGGCCTATCAACAGCCAGTATAATGTAAGGCCGGGTCAACAGGATGGACTATCCTGTATTCAACCTGTAAAAAATTAGGGAAATTCCCGAAATCGTAGCTCAATATTTACATAAACTATATTCAGCCCTGAAATTACAATATCTGATCTGGTGTCAGGTCCATGCCACACCAGAATCAATTAGCTCACCCCAAAAGCAATACGATTAGCTTTTAATCCTATTACTTTCCTAATGGGGCATAACAGGATTTAGCTCTCAAGGACCAGGGGGCCAAAACGGTACATGAGGACCAAACCATTTAAGTCGGCATTCCGGTAAGGATGAACGTCGTTAGATTACCCTTCGCTACTACCTCCTACCTCCCAACATATTCAAAGGAACTGCGTGTACCAATATCATTCGATGGCTGAATTAGTAGAGTTAAGCATGTGTGTCCCTTTAAAAGCATGAATGCCACACAATTGGATCACTTAAACTCATAAAAATTGTATTGGTGCAAAGATGGCAATCTGTGTACTCACTTTGATGTTGACAGTTGTTGGAAATTGTGCTATGACCGTTTAAAAAAAAATCTTCTTGATGTAGAGTCTTCACAACTGTTTTATTGGATTGCTTGACCTAAAAAACATAGGTATAGACATCAGTATCAAGGCAATCAGGTTACTTAGAGCCGTTTAATGGGCAAACATGTGTTTTTCGGCGGCCATTTTGAATTTTGTAATTTTTAGCGAGAACCGCTGGAGTGACATCGTGGTTCCCGCAATTTTTGGAATCAGCATACCCAAAACCCCCCTAGTGCAAAGTTTCATGCTTCTAACCAGAAGTGCACACCGATTTCACATATCCGCCCCACTAGTATGTTCTTTACCCGTGACAACATATCAGTATTATCCTACATGTATAAATAAAGAGCCTGAAACATTCTCAAAGTGCATTAGAAATTGGTATTTTCAATAAATAGTTTTGTTTCATTTTTCTGTTCTTTATTACTTACCATATTCATCATCACATTGTCATTGTAGCGGCAGTCCTTCCCATTTGCTGTACTCTACAGCAACTTTGTACTTGTCTTTTATTTTATTTACAAGATGGGACCAACAAGCGCAGTGCTTTCCGGACAATACATATATGTTAAATACCGTCACCCCAGACTAAGACTAAAGGTTTTTACCCGAGTTAGTGCTGTAACGTGTACGCATTGAGACATAGTACATGTATATCAGACTTTCAATAACACACAGTGTGATCTGGCGATACATACAGTCCCCGACGGCAGCCAAGACTAGAGATTAGGCTTGCAAAACATCGCCACTAACTTACTGGATATTCATAAAGTTAACAAGAGTTCCGAAGGTAACAATATACGCCCGTCGAGGCAAGGCCAGACAACAAGGGGAGATAACTTATCTTGACGTGATAAACATGTAAACCAAATTTGGTTACGATCCGTCAAGTAGAACTGGACTTATTGCGTGGACAAGAATACGGAGTCCGAAAATTAAAAAATGGCCACCAAGGGGAGATAAGTCATCGGATTTTTTTTCAAAATCAATAGGCTTCTTCGTCTTGCCGTGATAAACATGTATACCTAATTTGGTTATGATCGGTCAAGTAGATAGTGTATACTGTTATGTCGTTATTTTAGGGTTTGTTTAATTTTTTGCTACGTTGTTTGAACCAAGGTTTGTTATCATCTATAGACCACATACAACAAAACTGGGGTTGGTTCCATTTTTTTCCATAAGCCATATGGCCGCCATCTTGAAATTCAAAATGGCCACCATTGACATTTATATTTGGAGGTCAAAGTCATTATGTGTGGTGTTTTTGCAGCGGAAAACACATTATTATTGACAAGAAATATTGGCAGAATGAGTTAAATACATTTTGAGATACCTGCCATTTTGGTTTTCAAAATGGCCGCCATTTCAAAATTGGAAATCCAGTATTAATTTTACATTTTTGAATGTCGTGGTAAGATTTTGTATTTTCCTTCTGGTTATACTCGTATTTCTTTGTACACAGTCAGCCGAGATTATTTCTATCTGGTATCGTGCTGCGAGTAATCTTTATCTTCAAAATGGCCACCTCAACTAAGTGTGTTATGTACATCGCCACATCAAAGATTTGTTACACGTTCTAGTATTTCTGTGGCTGTAGTTATGTTCTTTCAAATGATATTGTGATTGGAATGTCTGCTTGAAAATATATATATATACAAGATATAACAAAACTGAAGTTGGTTCCATTTTTTTAAGAGCCGCATGGCCGCCATTTTGAATTTCAGAATGGCCGCCATTGAAATTAATTCATATTTAACGTCAACTTGAAATGTGGTGTTTTTAATTATTACTTATTATGGATAAGAAATATTGGCATAATTAGTTCAGTATATTTAAAAATGGCGGCCATATTATTTTTAAAATTGTCACCATTTAAACTTGACAATCTAATATTTATTATACATGTTTAATGCAGTGGGGATATTGTGTATGTTTCTTCTGCTTATACTCATAATACAATGAACACAAGGTGTTGAGATTATTGCTAACTAGTACTGTGGTATCGGACACCATTATCTTCAAAATGGCCGCTGGAAATAAGTGTGACACATACAGTGCCATTTCAAGGACTTACATCTATTACATATTGCTGTGGCTTATAGTTATTTTCTTCAAATGATATCTTGGTCAGCACATGTGTTTTCCTTTAAAATAAGAAGAAAATGTGGCAAATCATCCCATTTTATCCAATACATTGTACATTATGGTATTGTATATTGCATTGCAAAGGTAAATACTCATATTATCCATTGCTTCATGAGAAAGCATCTGTTACGGCGATATGATGCACCATCTGCAGCCTGTAAGAACTGGCATTGCGCTAGCAGACTGCATCTGGTCTCAACAGTTTGCTGTATTTATGAAGTCCAACTTGGTCGCCAATGTTTAGCTATTTTAATTTTAAAGCTACTATGCTTTTATCATAGCGTTTCTGGCTCTGGTGATGTTGATGACTGGATCTGATCTTGTCACAAACCGAAACGTGTGTTGGAAATACCTGCTCATAAGTTATCAATAAACTGAACAGAAGCCGCTGTCCCACCAATAACTATGCAGATGATCATTCCGTGCCGGTTATGGGAGTTTCGATATTCCAGTATACTCATCTTTGTTTGTTTTACGAAACTGTGTTTCAACTGTTCGCTCAGCTAACCCACTGGACCTTGGCTACACAGAGTACGTGGCATTAAGGAAACCCCATTATTTTGTAAAATCAGCAAATTTCTGGTAGCCAATGGCCATTTCGGATTTCATGCTGTATTACCAGCAATTGCTTATCATTCCAAGTGGAAATGTTTGTAGCAACACTTTGTCATGGGTGGCCGGGTACATAGTGTGATATCAGAGTTTCTTTGGCATTTCAGTTTCTATCTTCAATTGAACATCTTGCTACCATTTTACCAGAACATAATAAATTGCGCTCGTTTAAGACATGTCTGAATGCCGAGATGGCCATTGTGCACGGCTTGCAACCTCTTGGACTCAAGAGGAGTCAGAATTATGTGTTTAGATCCTTTCAGTTTATCTCTGTAATCCCATAACGCCACTTTCTTCTATGGACATTGTGTTTCCTAAATTGAGTTATCCCTTTAGACTTGTTTTTCTAGCAGAATCAATTGTGCATCTTACTAAGTCAAGTTTGCAATTTCTTGCGACGCGTGATCACTGACAGGTAAGTTCGCGAATACTATATGTACCCGTGAATTCATACCCTTAATAGAGTTAGAATATATGTCTGCTTCTGGCTCCTGGGATAGCGTACCAGTAACTAGTATGTTTTTGCCAGAAAGGTGTTTCATTGCCAGGCCATATTGGTTCAGCAGTAGCAAACTATTATGCATTATGTGACGAAATGGATAGAGTATTTATTTAATGGATATGAGAGGCAAGTGATCTTATTCCACTTGAACAGTCAGCCCGTACACATACCGAAACCGTTTCCGGTCAAATAGCATGCCTCATTATTCATGTTCAATCAGAGCATATTAGTTTTCTGTGGGAATCAATGATTTGGAAGCATTAGCCATTGACTTGCCTTTGTCAAGTCATAATATGACAATTTCAACAAGTGAAACGCAATTTGGACCATCAAAACACTGATCACTTTTGCATTGACACAAGAGTTGTGATCTCTTAAGACGATATGGTAATCGTAAATAATGATAATGATCATGGAACTAATAATGATACTTCCTTTTGAACGTGGCCATTTTTCTACAGTTTCCTGCATACAATTCTGTATTATGTATAGAGTGTATTCAACCTTTCCAACAGTGTATTTGCAATCAATCTGACATTTTACTCCCGTCGTCTACACATACTGTACATGTGCACATGGCGTTTTAATGCCGAAAAGTCATTTACTCACACAAATACATGTACTGCCTTTTCAACAGTTCTTCTACACTTTCCTGCATACAAGTTTGCATAGGGTATATATTGTATGCAAGCAACTCCTTTGACCCCACTTTTGTTCTCCGTGGTCTGAAGATGACAAAACACATTGGTTACAAGAATGTAGCAAAAAAAAAAGAGCAAAACTACATAACAGTGATTAAAATGTATACCGAATTTGGTTTCGATCGGTGAAGTTTGTTTGTTTGTTTATTAGTGTTTAACGGCCTATCAACAGCTTAGGTCATGTAAGGCCGGGCAAACGGGTTCAATCCCGTTTTAACCTGCTACATTGGGGGGAAAATCCCAAAATCAGAACGGAATATTTACATTGAGAACAAATATATTCAGCCCTGAAAATAGAATAACCTGATCTGGTGCCAGGTCCATACCACACCAACTCACTTGGCCCCTTCCCCTAAAATAGGATTACGAATATCGTAATACTCACATAAGGGGCATAACCAGATTCAACTGTCACATACAAAATGCCAAAGACGTATGTGAGGGCCAAACCAGGTCTCCAGTCGGGATTCCGGTAAGGATGAACCCCGATCGTTAAATTACCCATCGCGTGCTCCCACCTGCCACCCACGATCGGTGAAGTAGAACTTGAGTTATTGCGTGGACAAGGATACGGAGTGCGAAAATTAAAAATGGCTGCCAAGGGGAGATAAGTATCGGAATTTTTTGAAAATAGATAGGCTTCTTCATCTTGCCGTGATAAACATGTATACCAAATTTGGTTACGATCGATGAAGTAGAACTCGAGTTATAGCGTGGACAAGGTTACAGAGTGCGACAATTAAAAATGGCTGCCAAGGGGAGATAAGTATCAGAAATTTTTCAAAATAAATAGGCTATGTATACCGAATTTGATTTCGATCGGTGAAGTAGAACTTGAGTTATTGCTTGGATAAGGATACAGAGTGCGAAAATTAAAAATGGCCGCCAAGGGGAGATAAGTCATCGGATTTTTTTCAAAATCAATAGGCTTCTTCGTCTTGTCGTGATTAAAATGTATACCGAATTTGGTTACGATCGGTGAAAGTAGAACTCTAGTTATTGCGTGGACAAGCTGTGCCAGCCGATCTGCCCGCCGTCCGCCCGCCCGTACAAGATGTATACATAATACGTCCCGTTTTTTCAAACGGGCGTATAAAAACTAGACATGTGGCCTGTCGGCACACGAATGCCCCCGCTGACAGCCAAACAAAACGAGGCACATTTGAAAACACAGAGGCCAGAGAAGCGTGGATTTGTCACAGCATGTAAGCAGACCATCAGAGCAATGGGTGTGCGATATATCAAGCAGATACATGCCAGGAAACAGACACTATAAGACTATGTGATATTGACCCTGGGCTTAGCGAGGGCGGAACGATCATTGATTTGTCACAGGGTGGTAGCGGACCATTAGAGCAATGCATTAGAGAAACTATAAGACATTTACCCGAGCGTTAAGGTTTTGCTTGCATCAAGTATGTGACCTTGTTCCGTGTAAGGAGTGAGTGAGTGAATAGGGTTTAACGTCCGCTTTTCTGACATGGAGGTACAAGCCTCAGAGAGTCTACACGCAGACGGGTCAACGGGGTCGTGTCCCGTATCCACCTGTCCGAGGGGGGTAAATCCCAACTTCAGAACTCAATATTTACAATCAAAATATATATTCAGTCCTGAAATTAGAACAACCTGATCTGGTGCCAGGCCCTCGCCACACCAGCATCATTTATCCCATCCCCTAAAAGTAATAGGATTAGCGCTAATCTTACTTTTATATATGGGGCATAGCCTGACTCAACTCTCACATACAAGAAAGCCAAAAATGTACATGAGGGCCAAATCTGGTATAGTGGGTTCCGGAAAGTATGAACCCAATCGTTAAGCCAGTTTAGTCGCCTTTTACGACAAGCAATGGCTACTGCAGCACTATTCTCAGGATCAGTTGATCCCGCCCCGGTACCTGCACGGGGCGTTCCGTGTAAGGAAGTTATCCGAGCGTTAATGTTTCGGGACGTACGGACGCTGGTAACAATATATGCACCCGCACTCACCCCCCCCCCCCCCCCCCCCCCCCCACCCCATTCGGTGGTGGAGGCATACAAATTAACTGTTACAAAAGTTTAGACGTCAACAATTATTAAATGTTTCAGAAATCTTGGTCGGGTTAATGATGGAATGTGTGTGCTGCAAATAGTAAAACCATCATTCAAGTTATATTGAAGTTCTGGTATAACGAAGAAACTTTTATAACGGTTTGACATAAATATTGGTTATACGTGTTTCAACGTCTTTACTACGTCCACAAGTCCCAAGGTCATATGCATGGTAACATGATACAAGTAAATGTACATGCGCACGCTGGCCATTGCTAACCCTGTAACACTTCCTGTCGAATACACCCGGAATAATGACCCATTTGGAGACCAAATATTTACGTACCGTACTTGTATCATGAATGGCCATATTGTCTTGCTCTTTTGTTATGTACATGCGCACGCTGGCCATTGCTAACCCTGTAACACTTCCTGTCGAATACACCCGGAATAATGACCCATTTGGAGACCAAATATTTACGTACCGTACTTGTATCATGAATGGCCATATTGTCTTGCTCTTTTGTTATATTTCATGTTCTGTACTCTCCTAAGATGGAGGAATTAAAGTACACACATACACTCTATTGTAACAGACAAATACATACTGGAGCAAAGTACTACAAGTATTCATTATTAGCCGATCTATTTATAGATCGGCTAATATATTGGTTATCCATCGATTTGTGAAAAAGTTTGTAACCACCCTTTTCTCCTATATTCTGTAATCTACAAATGCGAAATTTGTTGTATCACTTCCAAATTACATCAACCAGATATTTTTTCATTTTTGGCCATTATCTCTGTTGAAAACTTTAAATATAGCGAAATAACACAATTTGGCTATAAATAAACGTTTTCACTACAAGAGTTCGGTAAACTAAAGTTAGGCAGTTTGCAATTTGGCTATAAATAAACGTTTTAACTACAATAGTTCGGTAAACTAAAGTTAGGCGGTTTGCAATTTGTCTATAAATAAAGTTTTATCCACAAGAGTTCGGTAAACAAAAGTTAGGCGGTTTGCCTTCTAGTCCAGGGGCAATTGTAGGTATATATATAAGATTCCGGCACCTCGTGTTAATTTATGGCACCCGGTGTTTTTATAAACTTGAATATATAAGGTTTCCAAAAAATCCGGGTGCCATTTTTTTAACCATGTTCAAGGTCATTTCAAGGTCATTGAACTTTATGCTTGACGGAAGTCGAAAAATTGCCAATATATGAGCCAATATGTCATGGTCCTTAACTTGGAAATTGGTGTAAGTTGTTACAAAACATTTCTGAAGGATATATTAAAGAATTTCGTAAACTACACTAATATTCAGTATATAATTATCATATTTTCAAGATGGCCACCAAAAATCGGGTATTTATGAGATTTCGGTTGACTTGCTACATATGTGTGTAATGCTAAGCGCCTTCATCTATATTCAAAGGTTAATTCTTTCAACTGGAATAATATTGTTTACATTTGACTACCATAAGTATTGCTATGATCAGATATTAATGATAGCTAAATATAACTGGGAGAATTTGGTTGGGGAGGAAATCAACACTTCTCACTTTTCCCTGAGATTCCGTAACTACTAAAATGTGGACATATATTGAACCCTGATTTGATTGGCTAATAACATCATGCTCTGCATGACTTTTTCATTTTTTTCCTTTTGACTATTGTGCAGTGGAATGCACTACCTTAGGACGTGGTACTCTCGCACGATTTGGGAGTCGTTCATGCTCGCGATTAGTCGCATCCACCATATAAAGCCATAAATCATCTATATATGTATTTAACCTTCTTTTATTCTTATTCCATTATTGTTAACCAAACTATTACTGTTGATCTCTATCTTACTTTTTTAAGGGTGTACAGCAGTATAGACATATAGATAGGTGTGACAGACGGACATAATGCTACAGACTTGACGTATGTGATGGAGGGAAGGGACATAGAATCAGACACCACTACGTTACATATACACAGGAGCAGCAGCTTGTGGTCATGTGGCGTCCATTAATGAGAATTACAACCTCCAAGGCAACTAGTGCATGACAAGATGGAAGAGATTGCCATTGAACTGGCAGAAATCTTGGCAGCATCAATATTCCATGGCCATGATCAATGGCGCGTCACGAGATACTGGCATCATTACATAGCGTCCATCGGCAGGGACAACGCTAGAAATAAAAATGTGGCTGTGACCAGTGTAGATCCAGATCAGCCTGTGCATCCGCAAATTCTGATCAGGATATGTAATGTTCGCCATTCAATCAATAAAACACCGGTCATGCTTCTAACAAGCAATATAAATCGTTATCAGCAAACAGCAGTGTGCAACTTGATAAGGAGCTACACTGGTCACAAATAAAGTAAGTCCCATTTCTCCAATCACAGCCACAAAATGGAGCCGGCATCTCTCCGTGCCGGCTCTCCTTTACAGGAACAGTGCGGGTAGCTATCAATGATGCATGGAGAGTTGGAGATGCTACTTGATATGGTCACACTGGGATTAACAGTCATTACTGGTCGGTCCCGTTATCAGTTGTTATGAAGTGAGCGTGCAGTATGCTTCCAGAGATAAGCGTGTGGTCTCACGTGGTTAGTTTTACTTTGCATTGGCTCAAGGTTTCCATCGTGCATACTGTTTGTTTGTTTATTAGTGTTTAACGGCCTATCAACAGCTAAGGTCATGTAAGGCCGGGTAAACGGGTTCAATCCCATTTTAACCTGCTGCATTGGGGGGAAAATCCCAAAATCAGAACAGAATATTTACATCGAGAACAAGTATATTCAGCCCTGAAATTAGAATAACGTGACCTGGTGCCAGGTCCATACCACACCAAGTCACTTGGCCCCTTCCCCTAAAATAGGATTACGAATACCATAATACTCACATAAGGGGTATAACCAGATTCAACTGTCACATACAAAATGCCAAAGACGTATGTGAGGGCCAAACCAGGTCTCCAGTCGGGATTCCGGTAAGGATGAACCCCTATCGTTAAATTACCCATCGCGTGCTCCCACCTGCCACCCACACGCGCATAGTGTTTCTATTCTGAATTTTCAGCAGATCAGACACACTGGACGTTGCATTACATAATTAGTGCAAGTTATAATAGCCAAGCAATGGCATCGTTATCACTATTAAAGCAAAACCCCATCTGGCAGCCTTGATCATACAAGGCAATCGCCGATGAGTGTCTTACCGAAGAAAGGTCAAGGACAAGGTCACACTGTGAGGAAACTATTGATGAAGTAACGGGTCAGGAGATATTCAACATTTCGGCGCACGTCCAAAATTATTGACGCCTACGTCGCAATTTGGACCGCTACGTCTCATTTCACATGGCTGAGACAACAAGAACATTAAGTACACATTGACCTTGACCTTGGGTGTTCAGATGTGTTCACACATTGCAAAAACAAACTTTAAATCAAAGCATTTGCCTTATAAATAAGGTGAACACAAGTCCTCAGTAACCTTGAACTTTGGTCTTCAGAGTTGAGGTGTATGCCAAACAAAGCAATATCCCTAGATAGACAACGTGGCAAATAGTTTGTTTGTTTGTTTATTGGTGTTTAACGGCCTATCAACAGCTAAGGTCATGCAAGGCCGGGCAAACGGGTTCGATCCCGTTTTAACCTGCTGCATTGGGTGGAAAATCCCAAAATCAGAACGGAATATTTACATCAAGAAAATATATATTCAGCGCCGAAATTAGAATAACCTGACCTGATACCAGGTCCATACCACACCAAGGTGGCAAATAGTATTAAGATTGGTGAAGGGGTTAACCAGTAATTGAGAAGAACAAACAAACAAACGCATGTACCTTACAAACCATCCTCAGCGACCTTGAGATTGGGTGTTCATACGTGGGGTGTATTAAACACCATCCCTAGACACACATTTTGTGCCAAATACATTACAATTCGTGGAGTGGTTCATCAGTTATTGATAATGGAAATGTGCTACTAACATATGTACACACGTACAGCTAACAGCAAAATATCCCACTTGACCAGATGATAACAGGGGGTTAAGATTTATTGACAAAACAGAAGACCAAAATGCAAATGTTAAACGGTAACCAAGCCCTCATTGACGGTTACCTTGTGCATTGGGACATGAAACACCTGTAGCCTATTTCACCAACATTGCAAAGTATACTTTTCTAGCAAAGTATACTTTGAGGGAGTAATCATTTATTTTCCCGAAATGCATTATGTCATATAGATCTAAAAGACTGCATATATTTGATGATTAAAAGTATGCAAAATTATTATACTGAATTTATTACATTATCACAGCCATTTTGGCTGTGATAATGTAATAAATTCAGTATAATAACAAGAAACGAGGCAAAGCCACGAAGGCCAGGTTTTTTCCAAGCATGGACATTTGGATAACATAATTATACCCAGTTTTTGTAGACTAGATGGCCGTGGCCTGCATGTCGCGCCTTGGGGCGAGGCATGGACACTAAAAAAATAGATATAGTAGATGGAAAAACTTTAAGGAAAAAACTTTAACCAGACACACGGACGTACGGACGGACGTATGCCAAAATGCTGACGATATCGCGCTTTCCGCAAGCGGGTGCGACAATGATAATAAACACCCATGTGAAAAAACTTTAACAAATAAATTCAAAGTAATTTGACCTTGACATTGCGCACAGGGGCCGCACGGTTGGGGGTTAGAGTGAAAATATCGACGATGATAAAGACCCATGTGAAGTTTCAAGGTAATGGGCGAAGCAGTTGCAGAGATATAGTATAACAAAAAAGTTTTAACCAAAAAATTTAACCAGACGTACGTTAAAAAGTTAACGTTGAAAATGGCTAAGTCAATTACGTAGAAATAATAGGTGAAGGTAAAAAAATGGTCACATGTTGGATAGTTGTATGTGGTAGGCACCCCTTGGTTATGAAGCTGTGAAAGTTTGGTGGTCCTAGGTGGTACAGTACCAAAGAAATGGACAAGGTTCTATCCTCGGACCATTGTTATTTCTCCTATACATAAATGATATTGTTATGGACATAAGCTCCAATATACGCCTCTTCGCTGATGACACCAGCTTATACCTTATTGTAGACACTCCCGAAACTGCTACTAGGACCATTAATTCCGATCTTAAAACTATTACCAATTGGTCTAATAAATGGCTTGTAACATTTAACCCTAAGAAGACAGAATCACTACTTATATCACGGAAACGTAACAGATCAGCACATTCCCCAATATTGATGAATAATGTTAATGTTTCAGAAATTGAGAGCCACAAACACCTAGGTATATACTTTAACAATGAAGGAACATGGCATCAACATATAGAATATATAACAGGGAAAGCATGGCGTAGAATATACATTATGAGAAAACTAAAATACATACTAGATAGAAAATGTCTCGAAATAATTTACCTTTCCTTTATTAGACCTCTGTTAGAATATGCTGATATCGTATGGGATAATTGTACTCAATATGAGAAAGATGGATTGGAAAAAATCCAAATTGAAGCTGCCCGTATAGCTACAGGTGCAACTCGGCTAATTTCAATCGATTCATTATATGCGAAATCTGCTGGGAAACATTAGAAAATAGACGACATTCACATAAACTGTCGCTTTTTTACAAAATGAAAAACGGCATTTCACCTAATTACCTTGTAGATATCCTTCGCCTCAAACAGACACTACTCGTTACAATTTAAGAAATGCTGACAACCTACAGACCATACGATCCAGAACAACTCTCTTTTATAACTCATTTCTTCCCTCTTCAGTCCGAGACTGGAACTCTATGTCAGAAAAACACACGGAATGCTCCTTCACTTAGTTGTTTTAAAACCAAAATTAAAAAAATCACAGACAAGGTTCCAAGTTATTATTACAGTGGTCAACGGCATATGCAAGTAATACATACACGACTCCGGACAAAAATGCAGTGCTCTTAACTATGACCTTCATTGCAAAAATATTGTTGAATCACCAAATTGTATCTGTGGTCAAGTTGAAGATGCCACTCACTACTTTTTCTCCTGTCCAAGATATGCACTACATAGAAACCAACTAATAGATGATATACAAGCTTATTGTCAACCGACCCTCCATACTATACTCTATGGTAATGTACAACTGGACGATCCTACTAACGAAACAATATTTACAGCTGTAAGAATGTACATAGAGAATACAAGTCGCTTTTAAATGGTACGGTGGAACCTGTCAGCCGGACACCTTGTAAATGACTGTTTGGTGGGTTTTATTTGGTGGGTTTTTATTTTTATCTATCTCTCATGGTACAGTCTGTTCGTGATTGCAAGGCATGAAAGAGGTGTAGGAGTGATCATATGACTGATTTACAGTGGAACTTCCCTATGCCGGACGCCCTGGGGACATCCCAGGGTGTCCGGTTTGGAGGGGTTCCAATGTGTCTGCTTTTGTACATCATCACGACAACCAAGACTTAATGTGGGCGTGGGTGGCTTGGTGTGCGAACATATTTTGTTTTCTCGAACTGCCGCAGTGGAATTTTTTGTTTTCTCTCTATTTTTGTTTTATAATAACGAACTAAGATAGCTGTCTTTCCTTTTTTTGTTAAAATAATACATCTACCGGGTATCGCAGGAAGCGGGTGCTATGAGCATAAAGCAAGAATAAAATCTCAATTTTATGCTAATGGCAGTGCTGGTTATGTTTGTTATGTCCTGGTTCTTGCAGCCTGTGATACCAAGTTACACGTCAGGGAGAGGATTTATATAAGCTTGCTTTCAATCCAATCCCATTTGTATAATTCTGTATTTACTATGATTGATGCATTACTTGTAAATAATATACAAATAAAATATGTTTAAACTAAAGAAATGGACTTAAACACGAAAACTTAACATTGAAAACGTGAAAACTTAACATTGAAAATGGCTAAGTCGATTGCGTGGAAAAAATGGGTCAAGTTAAAAAAAAAAGTAACATGTTGGATAGTGATATGTGGTGGGCACCCCTTGATTATGAAGCTGTGAAAGTTTGGTGGTCCTAGGTGGTACAGTAACAAAGAAATGGACTCAAACACGAAAACTTAACATTGATTGTGGACGCCGCCCACCGCCCGCCCGGCTTTCGCCAATCCAATAGCCTGGATTTTTTTACGACTAAAATGTTCGTAAGTGCAAATTTAAGATCGTCTGTAAATTTCAATTTATGGATTTACATGTATTGAGCATAGGCTGCATATGCAGCCTATGCTCAATAAATGTAAATCCAATAATTATTTACAAGAAAACATTGTTAATGTGAAATTTACAGACTATCATAATTTTGCACTTACGAACATTTTAGTCGTACAAATTTAGTGAAACGGCCCCCATACCAGGTGCCCGTTTCAATAAGCTTTGTATGACTAAAAAGTTCATAAGTGCAAAATTGAAATCCACAATAACATTTGTTTTGACATCCGACTTTAGAAAATCTTTTGTGGATGTGCTACAATTAATGAAACGTAACACATAGGTACAAAATGGTAGCATTTGAGAAACACGTTAATGCCAGAAGCAAATTCATAGAAATCTGTACTTTCATCGTAAAAAGTTTAGTGAAATGGGCCCCAGGGCCTGGGACATGTGGAGATATAAAGAATATATGTAAAAATGTTGACCAGAAAAGTTGATATACTCTCCAAACCCACGACTGACATATGCTCTCCAAACCCACCATTAGTGGTGACACGAAATATCACTGCCATAAATTAGATTCTTAACAATTGGAGGGCAAGGAAAGGTCTATAAATATTGCTGTCTCACTCTGGCATGACTGGACATGACAATATAATGATTTTGTTGTACTTTTCTCACTGTACTGGTATTAAAATTATTCTTTGATTGAAGGATTTGATTCATTGATTGAGGTTGGACAGCGAGGTCATGAGGGGGGAGAACCTGATCATACATTTGGCACTGAAAAACAGTACCTGATCATACATTTGGCACTGAAACACAGTGTCCTGATCCGGTGCCAGGCATCCTTACTACACAGGATCACTTAGCCACATGTGTGAATCACAGTGTATGGTGGGAATTCTTAAGGATGGAGCCATCGTTAACATATACATACTCTCCCACACTCCAGATGAAACGCCATGGTGCACATGCTCATTAGGAGTAGAAGCCGCTTGTAGTAAAGTTGTAGATTGACTGACTTAAAACTGTCAAAGTAGTTGATTACACAAAATCCCAAAATCAGAACAGAATATTTACATAGAAAAATTCAACCCTGAAATAACCCGATCTGGTGTCGGGTCCATACCACACCAAAGCCACTTGTCCCTTCCCCTAAAAGTAATAGTATTATTACTCATATACGGGGTATAACCAGATTCAACTCCCATATACAAGATTTATTGGTGTTTAACGGCCTATCAACAGCTATGGTAATTTAAGGCCGCGCCAACAGTTCGAAATTAGAATAACCGGACCTGGTGCCAGGTACGTTTCACACCAGTCACTTGGCACCTTCCCCTAAAAGTAATAGGATTACGAATAATCGTAATACTCACATAAGGGGTATAACCAGATTCAACTGTCACATACAAAATGCCAACGACGTACGTGAGGGCTCCTGTCGGGATTCCGGTAAGGATGAACCCCATTCGTTAAATTACCCATCACAACCTCCCACCGGCCACCCACCCTCAGTGGCCTTGACCTTGGGTGTTCAGACATGGCAGGCCCGTAGCCAGGGGGGGTCGGAGCGGTCGTCGACCCCCCCGCCCAGCCTCGAAGTACACTTTTTTAGAATCGAGGTCCACTTTTTTAGACCCCCCTATATACCTCAGGCCCAATTCGAAACGACCCCCCCTTCAAACAGGTCTGGCTACGGGCCTGCATGGTGTGTATGCGAAATGAAGCATCATCCCTAGACACACATTGTGGCCAAATATTATTAAAATCTGTGGTAATATATAAGTTGTTAAGGAGAAATGAATGAGTGAGTGAGTGAGTGAGTGAGTGAATAGGGTTTAACGTCTGCTTTTCTGACATAGAGGTACAAGCCTCAGGGAGTCTACACGCAGACGGGTCAACGGGGTGGTGTCCCGTATTCACCTGTCCGAGGGGGGTAAATCCCAACTTCAGAACTCAATATTTACAATCAAAATATATATTCAGTCCTGAAATTAGAACAACCTGATCTGGTGCCAGGCCCTCGCCACACCAGCATCATTTATCCCATCCCCTAAAAGTAATAGGATTATCGCTAATCTTACTTTTATATAAGTAAGTAAGTAAATAAATTATTTATTATAGTGACATGTGTAACCAATAAACAGTTAACAATAGTAATTCTGACGTAAAGTACACCCGGCCCGATGGGCCTATATGTCACTTTAAACACTAAACATAATTTATATACATCTAATATATGGGGCATAGCCTGACTCAACTCTCACATACAAGAAAGCCAAAAATGTACATGAGGGCCAAATCCGGTATAGTGGGTTCCGGAAAGTATGAACCCAATCGTCAAGCCAGTTTAGTCGACTTTTACGACAAGCAATGGCTACTGCAGCACTATTCTCAGGATCAGTTGACCCCGCCCCGGTGCCTGCACGGGGCATATTTAATTAAATGAGTACATGTTCATCAATTATACCGTGTATGTACCCTTGAACAAAGTTTCAAATATTCAAGGAATAATATGGATATGTCACCAATGTTCAAAATTATCCAGTTACCTCCCTTGTTGAATTTTCGCCATTTTGACATTGTATCTGCATGAACTAAAATAGTATTATATGTGAACGATAGACACACAATAATTACAGCCGGGGCTCCAGATAAGCTGCGTATTTGCTTAAATACCCAATTAAAATTGCCAAAAAACCCAATTGAAATCAGAAGTAGTGAGTATCAAAAAGCAATTACAATTTTGTGGTACATTTTAATTTTATCATGCTGCAGAAAACAAACAGACCACAAATATAGCATATATTTCTTATTTTCCATGAAAACACATCTTGGTATGTCATTAGAATTGTCTCCAAGGAGACAATTCTAATGAAATACCAAGACATGTTTTCATTTCGAAACAAACTATTCAATAATTGCCGTCTGTTGATGTGTAAAAAAGTAGTGTGATTTTATTTTATCCAATTAAAATTTCCAATTGCTTCAGAAATGCTGGAGTGAAAATACTCAATTACTAATTCCTTATCTGGAGCCCTGTACAGCACTGTGCACAATTGGCATACACACATCCTGGCTTTCTCCTACCGACGTGTATTTGATTTCATGGTAGCACACCTCTCTTCAACTGTGATTTACTCCCGACTTTCACAATATGGAGTGATATCCGATTGTCCTCCGACATGACTTTTCTGATTTCAAGTTGAAGTGTCCACTATATGTGGCCATTATATAACACATTTCAATGGTTTGCAATAATATTCATGTTTTCAGACACTTTGTAGTCATCCTTCCTTTTAAATATGCTTGGAAACACAATGTCGCTGAATCGACAGACAGTGACTTCACGTGCTGTGTTGAGGCTATCTGCAAAACTAAATGTAGAATTGGAAAGATAGTCCACAACTGGATATTCTCTAAAATATTTTTTTTTTTGGAAACCCGGAAACCTTGTAAATATGGTCAAACCACTGTTACAAGAATGGATACGAGGGAGGGTCGGCATTTTGTACCTCTCCACAACATCAGATGCCATAGTACCTGAGGCAGTCAGTGAAATGAGAATAAAATGCAAATTTCTTGACTGTTTAACACCAAGCACGGTCTAGTGAGTTAAGATTTTATTGACAAAACAGAAGACCAAAATGCAAATGTTAAACGGCAACCAAGCCCTCATTGACGGTTACCTTGTGCATTGGGACATGAAACACCTGGGGGCCGTTTCACTAAACTTCGTACGACTAAAATGTTTGTAAGTGCAAAATTATGATTAACAATGTTCTTGTAAACAATTATTGGATTTACAATGTTCTTGTAAAAAATTATTGGATTTACATTTATTGAGCATAGGCTGCATATGCAGCCTATGCTCAATAAATGTAAATCCATCAATTGATATTTCCAGGCGATCATAAATTTGCACTTACGAACATTTTAGTCGTAAGAAGTTTAGTGAAACGGCCCCCTGGTGGCATTATGACACCATAAATACGACTTTTATGTTTTATGTCCCAGCAACAGCTATTAAGGTTATGTAGGACTGGAACCTCTGGTTTAAATGTCATCCAGTGATGTAAATAATGTATTTTTCTCGGCTAGGGCGAGAATTTAACTCGCAAACTCTGGTATTGAAGTCCTCTAGGCCAGAATCCGTCCCTATCAATACTCAGATACAATATGTCGACAATTGCACACAGATACAAACAAGTTTGAGATCACCATCACAGCCTGTGGTTATTAAACATTTTGAGTCTGATTTCGAATGCCATACATGCAGTTTAATCGGTTTGATCAGAGTATCAAATTGCTTGATCTGTATGGAACACCAAATCTAAATGAACTCAAATAATTAATGCTAGCTCTAAACAATTATTAATAATTATTTAGAGCTAGCAATAATTATTTGAGTTTATGTAGATTTGGTGTTCCAGGAACGCCAAATCACAGAAGCTCAAATAATTAATGCTAGCACTAAATATTTAATGTAGAGTTGGCTTATGTAGAGTTGGCGTTCCATAGATCTGGATTTAAATCATTACAATCCGAGGAGAAGCCATTTTACAGATGCAAAATTGAAAATGTTCTTTATTTCTCATCGGAAGTATATAGTTGACCACCACGGTTTAAATGAGTGGTCACAACATATACTATTATAAACTTTGTCTGGACTAACTCGGCAATGGTAGGATTTCCTTGGTGAAACTCCTACGTATTTCCTAGCTTTGTCTGATAAACTTAATATTAAAGACACTGGTATTCTCTATACACATATTGTGGCACTCAAATCAACAGTTCACCAGAACAGAGCTGTGCATCGCGACACAAGGACGAAGTCCGACTGTCATTTAATGGAACTATTCACAGAATCGGTCACCGGTGTAGTGGTTGCAACATGCCATGATTATCCACACGGCCATGGCTGTGTATTTATTCACAGCGAGTCCTCACGACGACAACGTACGTCACAGTGCCACCAGTGTGGGTGTATGGGGACAGCCGAGGTGTGGTACCCACACTGAATATTGATGATCTGGCGACTGCCAATGTCTCCATGTCCGGGTGGCGTATTGACCATCCTGGCCAGCTATGCGACATGTCGGAGTGACGGTAACCTGCCGTGACCGAGCCGGTGGTGTGTCTGAGGATCCTGCCACGATCACGTCCACCGTCATTGATCCTCCCGTCATCGCGCCCGCCCGCCTACTCACTGCGGCCCCATGGCGGAGCCCATGCGTGACGGGTCCTGGGAGGGGTAGTGTACGTGTGGCACATTGCCCCGGGGCATGACACCGGGCGGGGGGCGCAGTGGCATCATCCCTGGCGGGGGTGGGGGCATCCGCATACCTGTAACACAACCATAGATCAGATTGTTATCAATATGCCATTGTATCTATGTGTCGGATAAACAGAGTGCACAATTTTGGGAAAAGCTGCCAATAAAGTAGAAGTGAAACATCATTTTTATTTTCTGATTTATTATTTAGAATAACAACCATTGTATTTGTATACATGGTAAATTATTTAACACTGATTATTACTCTTGCAAGTTATTTGAATGGGTTTCGCTGTCAGAGTCTCGACTAATGTACAATGTTAATGTGATTGAACACATTCTAAACATGCACTCAAATATATCTAGTTCATAGAAACAGCTGCGTAATTTGGATTTGAAAAAGGTTACATGACGTCACTCACGTCAGGTCACACAACATGATGTCAAAATGCAGGAAACACGTCAGTGTGTAACTATTCATACGCACAGCACAATTCTTCTGCTTACAATCTATATCCGCCGTGAAGTGTAAAAAATAGGATATTCCATCGTACATGTTTGAATAGCGGAAATAATACACTTGTGTCCGTTGGCTTCCATGCAAGCAACTCGTTTGCTACGCTCGCTCTTTGCTTACACGGACGCCGACGCACACTCATGTATTATTTCCCGCTATTCAAAATGTATGATGGAATATCCTCTTATTACATTTGACACCGGTGGAATATGTTGTCTACATTTTGTTTTAACCACCACAGGGCTGTACAAATTGGAACGCCCGACGCCCGGGACAAGTCGGTTTTAATCTCAGGCAAAGTGCCTCTATGCTGGAATTTAGTCCCGGGCAAGTCACTATTTTCTGTTAGAACGTCCCGCCACAAGCCCGTTTTTTGGAACCGGACTGTCATAAACTTAATCCCAAAACTGACCACTTTATCGATCGATAACGCCACGGGCGTCCTGGCGATTCGCAGCTACTGTGTTACACAGTACCTGTGTATCGCAAGAAAGTGATATAGCAATCTACAGCGACCCTGATTATATTAATTTTAATCGAGTTTGAAAGTAATTAGCAAATTAGCGAAAATATTCTGCGGCGATCGATGGTTATTGATTTATTTTATGTATGTTAACGTTTTCGTCGCACTGCGTCGACAGGCCAAGACACCTAACTTTAGATAAATAAATACATGTTCCTTCACGGGGTGGAAATGGAATTTAAGGTTCTTAATTATCGTTTCTACGCGGCATATAAACAAAGAAAAAAGTGAAATTGAATGGGATGGACATACTATGAAGGTATGTTTGATTCCCAAGGCGATGTTTGAACGGTTCAACCCACAACCTCCAGATTGGAAGTCGGTGTTCTAAGCCCTAGGCCACAACACATACCTTATAAACGAAGGAAAGAAATGCTCCTAACGAGCGACCATACGTACTTACAATAACAGCTGACGTAACACGCGGTAAACTGAAATGGTGTAATCGATCGTATTTCCTCGCCACCATATGAAAACCGACTCGAGAAACACTTTCTGATTTTGTCAATTGTTTGTACGGTCTAAGAAATCAAACAAATGTGACAATTCTTTTTACAAAATATTAGAATCGTCTAAGGAGACAATTCTCATGTGTTGCCAAAACATGTTTTATTAAGACATCGGACAAATGTGAAAAGAAAACCCGAATACATTGATATTTCTTTACAAAAACATATTTTTACAAAATTTGAGAATCGTCTTAGGAAACGATTCTCATGTGCTGCCAAATCTTGGTTTTATCAAGAAATCAAACAAATGTGAAAATGCACAAGCTAATGCGTAATTATCAATTCATCGGCGATGCGATGACGTGAGCGACTACATAGCGTGGTTTGGTATGTTCGTTTCCACCGAATTCTAAAGGTCAGTCACACATTGCACGTGAAACTGGATTACCGACTGATGATTGTAAACACCATCAGGTGTGCAGCTAGACCGAAAATGATGTCGCAAATGTGCTAATTGGGGATGGGTGGGTACGGCCATATTTTTTTTTATGTTACAATCTCGCGTTTTTGCGATCTCGATCTCGCCTTCCGCTTTTGGAAATACGATTTGCCCATGCATGTGTAGACAGCATGCTTGTTGGATTTGGTTCTACGTACGTACATGCATATAAAGCATGCTAGTTCGAATTGCATTCTACGTACGTACGTACATGTAATGTATGCGCAAAACTCAATTTCAACACGCATGCATTTTACACACACATAATGATATGAACAAACGTATTTCCAAAAGCGGAAGGCGACATCGTGAAAAGGCCGAGGCGAAAACGCGACATCGCGGTCTCGAAAACGAGAGATAGCCAGGCGAAAACGCGAGAATGAATACAATAGAATCTCACGTTTTCGCCTCGCGATTTGGTCTCGCGTTTTCACGATCTTGTGTATAGGTCGACGATGTGATGCAGTAGCCTAACCAATAACATGTATCGAAATATGTTTTTTTTGCTCAATAAACGTGTATTGGCCGCACATTAGAATCGTCTCCTAAGACGAGTATCATTTTTTGTCAAATTATTTTTTTGTTGTCAAGAAATATAGATGTTTGTCCACATTTGTTCTATTTCTTAATAAAAGCTTTAAAATGTTATTGCAGCACATGAGAATCGTCTCCTAAGACAATGTTTACGTGTCCTATAAGGGACATGTAGCAACCTCGCGTTTTCGAGCTTTCGAGACGAAAACGCGAAATTCTATCATATTCAATCTCGCGTTTTGCAAACACGCCGCACATGCATGAGCAAAACTAATCCGAATTTTTAAAAAGCGGAAGGCGAGATCGCGAAAACGCGAGACGATTCTCATTATTTTCGGAAACGATTTTTATACGACAGTTTTTAAAAAACGGTACGTATTATGTTTTACCGCTGGGCGGGCGAGCGGCTGACAGAAAAAGTGCATAGTTCGTGTACACAACTCGTCCGAAACCGTTCAGTCCATCGATTTGAAACTATACACACGTCTTCTACACATATTGAAGATGTGCACCTTGGTGTTTTTATACCGAAAAAATATTTTTTAACAGAAATATCACCTTTTTAACTTAGCCATTTTTTCTACATTTTTCTATACAATTCTATATACAGTACAGAGTTTGTGTACACAACTCGTCTGAAACCGTTCAGTCGATCGTTCTGAAACTATACACACGTCTTCTACACATATTGAAGATGTGCACCTTGGTGTTTTTATGCCGAAAACATATTTTTTAACAAAAATATCACCTTTTTAACTTAGCCATTTTTTCTACATTATTGTATCCAATTCCCTATCATTTCTACTTTACACTCTACTTTTCTATCTCTGCCTAAATTAGTATACATGTTTAGCACAACGAGATGAAGAAATAATGATATAGACTTTCAAATTCTCATTAATGTTTCTTGCCTTGGTGACAGCTTCACATTTCTGCATCTTCACTGTCTGGCCCATATTCGACGGGCGTATTTTGTGACTTGCGGCACTCTTGTTATGTTTTATTATTGTCGATAAATGTGTGCACTCGTCGCAACGTTATGTCAGCGGTGGCACAGTGACAAAAGACCACAAGAATTTATTATTATAGATATTTAATATAATATGTATATGTGCCAAGTGCTCAATTGTATTATATTTAACAACTATGATAATAGTTGTTGTTTTGGGACAGTTTCGTATAAGAAATCTTACGAGGACAAGTCACTTTTTCAAAATTACTTGCCCTGAAAATTATATTTTCCAGGACAAGTCAGGGCAAGTCACTTTTTTCAAGTCACTTGTCCGGTACAAGTGGCTAAAAAATCAATTTGTACAGCCCTGCACCATTCTCTGTCTGTTTCTGTGATAATTTAGACAGGTAGAACATGTTTCACTTGTCCTTTAACCCTGTCAACTGTAAATAACTGGAATTGATTTTGATATGTAAATATTACGACCCATCAAATCGTCGTTATAAAAAGGGTGTGTTTTTTTCCTAAAAAGATATGAAAATGACTTGCAAAAAGTGCAGATCCTGATGATATGGCTCTCCACAAGCTGGCTCATCTGAATCTACATTGTTTGTAAACAATGCTATAGAGGTCTGCAGTGTTGAAAGGGTTAAGCACTGTTTCGTGGGTCTATGCCCACTAGGCGATGATTGTGCACAATGTGTGTATACCGTACCTGGGGGTGGGGGTCCCCGCATGTACATGGGCATCATGGGGGGCGGGCCCCGTGGTGGCATCGCCCGCATCTGCATCGGGGGCCGCATCATCGGGGGCTGGGGCAGAGGTGGCACCGCCCCACCCAGATTGAAGAAATTGTTGGCCAGGATGTCCGGAGGCGCCGGTAACGCTGCAGGAAAACAGACACGATATAGCCATCTACTTACCCACTGACTGCCACACCTACCCAGCCAGCTTATATGTGGCTGTCACTGGAGAAATGGGGCTTATTGGCTTTTCGACCAGTGTAGATCCAGATCAGCCTGTGCATCAGGATCTACACTGTTCGCCATTCCAATAATGAAACACCTGACTACATGAGTGTGCTATTATTATCAGGATCTACACTGGTCACAAATCCCATAAGCCCCATTATAATATTTGCCGAGTGTGTGTAAAATAACATCGCAGAAAAACAGATTTCATGTCATCACGACCAGCAACAAACACAAGCACCGGTACATGTATTTACCCACTGGCTACTACCCTCATCCAACCAGGTAATATGTGGCTGTGACTGGAAAATAGGGCTTATGTGATTTGTGGCCAGTGTAGATCCATAAAAATAACTCCCTCCTGTAGCCTGATAATGATGTATATTGCTTGTTACAAGCATGATGGGTGTTTCATTGATGCAATGGCAAACAGTGTAGATCCTGATCAGACTGTGCGGATGCACAGGCTGATCTGGATCTACACTGGTAGCCAAACCCATAAGCCCCATTTCTCCAGTCACCGCGACATACACAAGACATGTAATTAGAATACTGGTCTAGAATGTGCAAACATCTCTGGTTCAAAATAATGCGGGTTGTATATTGTCAATTAAACTTTTTTTTCATATTTAAAAAAAAAAGAAAACATAATCAGCGAGTACATTCTTCCTTTAGCAAACAAGGCTTGCTGATATGGTGATTTTCTCCGTTAACTAATAATTCCAAGATCAGGTTATTGAACTCGATGCATTTCTGCCACATCTAGATAAACGGCAAGACAGTACATACATAAATTCCAGAAATTTTTCAATTTTGTTGAACAATGCGAAGAACATGCGATTTCAAAGAAATACTACAAATGTTTACTTTCCATTGGCTGTGAGAAAAACTTCTGCTGTCTATCATATTGTTATTTTGATGTTACATTACGGATCTTGAGCCATATAAACATCGTTTTGATACATGAACATATTTAATATGAGAAAGAGTTTCAAAGGCTGGAATCAAAATTTCATGTACATTTTTTACCTCTAAGTGTGACCTTGTCCTTGGACTGGGCACATGGGTATTGAATGTGATGTATCGTCTCATTATGGCAAACATTTGTGGCAAATTATTTGAAAATCTATTCATCAGTTTAAACGATATAGAGCAGAAACAAAATTTGACCTTTGACCTCTAAGAGACTTTGACCTTAGACGTAGACAAGTGGGTATTGAATCATCTCATCATGGCAAACATTTGTAAAAAAATTATTTGAAAATCCATTCATTGGTTTAGAAGATACAGAGCGCAAACGGAATTTGACCTTTGACCTCTAAATGATCTTGATCTTGGGTATTGAACGAGACACATGGTCTCATCATGGTAAACATTGATGGTAAATCTTTTGAAAATCCATTTATCTATTTAGAAGATATAGATATATTTCCAACAGACCGACCGACAGACCATCAGACCAACGATATATTTTGACAGGTGACAAAATATTTGTAGCACATGCGGTGCGCAGTAAGGTGCGGTAATGTGCAACAGACCTGCGGGCAGGCCGGGTACCGGCTCTAGCTGTGGCGCCTCGTCCTCCTCCTCAGAGCGGTCGGGCCCTGTCTGGCCCTGCGACTTGCCCCACTTGATGTTGAGGCGCCGGCCCTGCATGATCAGCTTGTTGAAGCTCTTCTCACTAGCAGCCTCCGCTGCCACCCGCGTCGTAAACTGCACGAAGGCGCACTGTTGCTTGGCAACCACGTTGATGGAGCGGATCTCCCCATACTGGTAGAAATGGTCCCTGCCACACAGCAATCACACATTCAGGATTTGTAATACGCAATACTATTTTCAGACCAGATTTATGAAACAATTTGGGTACAGTTTATTTACAGATTAACTCAGCAACCCACTGGCCCAAGTTAATGAAACTTGTTCGCAACTTCCAGCTCCCAACACTCACCACAATCCACCCACCCATCTGTGGCCTTGACCTACAATTTTCACAGGAATGACTTGAGAACATTCTAAAATACTGGTTAATCCTTGCAGTCAAGGTCACCAAAATCTACCCACATGACCATGTCCTTCACCTATCTTTTCCTTCCATGTGATCTTAAATCCTGGTAACCCTCCGTGTTTATGTCATTTTGCTACCATCCCATTTTAAACTTGGTCATCACTTCCACCTTGAACCTACATACTATCAATCACAAAACCAGTTCCCCCGCCCCCCCTCCGAGAAATACACATTCAGCCTCAACTGATATCAGCCTATAGATCAGTCTTTTAAATAGGTTACCAAACTTGGCATATCTTGAATAACTTCATTAACATTAGAATTGGCGGAATTGTCCGTTTGACGTCACGTTGTCAAACGGACAATTCCAACACCTAACATGTCCCTGGGAGTTGTTCTAAGAGAAGCTACATGTGAGTTACCAAGTTTGTTAACCGTTGTATATATAATATATATTAATATAATATTAACATGTATTATATTAACCTATGTATATGTTAACCTATGTACAAGGCCTATCTATGCAGCTGTATGTGTCGGCGAGTAGAGTAGCCTTACTTGAGTTCCTTCTCGCCGATGCGGTCGCCGAGGTTACCGACGTAGAGCGTGGAGATCGTTTTATCCTCGGGTGGCTCCAGTTTCGGCATTGAGTTGTAGCGAGTCATCAACTTGTCAGCCACAGGGTCATTCATCCCATAGAACCGGTCCTTGATGTTCTGGTCCGCCAGCGGGTCGTCAGGGTCTGTCGGCTTGTCGTGCCTGCCAATACATACAGAGTACCAGGCTAGTGTCTTTGATATGTGGTTGTGTTTGGAGAAATGGAACATGTGGGTTATGCAACCTGTGTAAATCCAGATCAGCCTGTGCATCCGCACAGTCTGATCAGGATCTGCACTGTTCGTCATACCATCAATGTAACTCTTGTCATGCTTCTAACAAGCAGTATAGATCGTTATCAGAATACAAGAGTGTACTATTTGATCAGAATCTATACTGGTCACAAATCTCATAAGCCCCATTTCTCCAGTCACAGCCACAGATGAAGTTAATCAGGCAAGGCTAGGAAATGCTAGTAATTCCGAGTCATGTCTCAGATTTCCTATCATTTCCCAGACGAGCTTGAACTTGATAAAAATACGCTACCCTGGTATTCTATTTATCTTGTAACGTTTTATGCTACAGAATGAGGTCATTACGTCATTACACCGATGTCATTTGACCAATGAGATGTAAATTTTCAATTACATGTAGTTGTAATGCCCAATACAAAATTATGTTATCAGTCAGTATGTATTCGGCCAATATAAAGTTTGTTGCCTGCAAATACACGTGGATATAGACCCATTACTGGCCTTTTAACTACTTCTGGAATTCAAATTGGCAGAATTGGCAGTTAAAAGTTAAAGCAATGTGATGTCAAACCGAAGCAATAAAGCAGCTGAAAGAGATTGACAGTTATGGAATTTTAATTAATTTTTCACCATGTCTGTTTCAGAGTTTTAGATCTGCCAATTGAAAACTAACAACATTTAGAATACCACATGAAATTTATGGGGCATTTTTCTGTTGCCACTCATAGAGTAAACTCGAGTAACCAGATTATCATTAGAACACAGCAGGTTTCCAACTCCGGGTGAAGTCGTGCTGGAATTCTAGTAAGCCACGATTCACCTCCAGTTACTCAGGTACACTTCAAGGCACAGATGATTTATTATTTAATTTCAGTAGTGAAAGTGTCCAATGTGTGCATCACATTCTGTATCTGAGATATTGACAGCAGGGCGTGTCATTTGTGTTTACTTGCATTCAGTATTGACACTATTGGTGTATAACCAGTAGCTTACTTAGATAGGTGTTTATTACTACTTAAAACTGTTTTTGGCTCACCGAGAACCCTCCTGCAACAGCACAAATTTTCAGTGAAGATAACCAATACTCAACAGAACCAGTAGTCAGACAAAAATTAGTATATTTGCACCTTACCAATAACACATTTTTCAATTAACTAGATGGTCGGTAAATCCGACAAATGCTCCCCAATGACGCCTGGATTGAAATTCAAGACCCTGGGTATTGGTGTAGTATGCTTATTAATCACAATAAATGGTGATAAATGTGTAGACTCCTTCTTCCCAACTCCGGGGGTACGAACAACTCCGTGGGTTTTTGTTTTTGCACGCTGTAACATTTCACACGAGTGCAAAGTTTTGACAGCTTTGACCCAGCGTCTATAGATACCAGGTCACGTGATATGCAATGTTAACACAGAACAGAACATGGTCTACTCAACTGTCTCCCAAGTTTGTGTCATGAAACCAGTATGGGATTTTTTACTAAAAAAGACAGTTAATTTTGTATACTGTCTCCATTTCATAGGCTTATATTTCCAAATCAATTAACTAAACTACAAACAATTTTGGATGAAATGCGAAATGATGGACCACACGTTTGACAGGGGTGAAAATTTTGAGACTTTTGCCATGTGGAGTAAAGAAAGTCAGCCAAGTAGACCATTTCCCCGGAGTTGGGTTAACTTCCTGTCCCGGGCACCTGCAAGATGGCGGACGGCTGAGAGGTCAGAAATGTTTATTGTTCGTTTATTTGTTTTATTATGGTGTTTTCACGTGTTTCAAAGAAAACAAATATGTAAAGCAGTCAATGTTTAAATGTAGATGAATACCCAAAAGTCCCCGGATGTTCTTTACACCCCCGGAGTTCGGCAGTAAGAGGCTATATAAAGTTTCACATCATAATCTCAATTGGTAACCGAGATAAATTCTAGAAAGGTTTATGAATGTTTTGTTTATTAGTCACAATAAATATTTGGATGCTAACTTGAATTGAATTTGAAAAACTTTAATGTAAAACTTTAACAAAATGTTTAAAGTCATTTGACCTTGACCTTGCGTCCATGTAACCCCGGTAAGCATGACCACCCACCTGTAGGGGCACTCCTCGCCACGCTTACACTCGCCCTTCACCCAGAAGGAGCAGATGTGCGGCCGGTTGCGTTTGTAGTAGGGTGTGGTGCGCGCCAGTTTCAGCAGCATGTCACTCGGGCTTTGGGCCTTGCCTAGGGCGCCGGACGGGTTCATGCCCTCGTTGATGGCCATCTGGAAACACACACGCAACACATGTCAATAATACATTCTCACCGCCTGACCATTGATGTTCAGTGGTACAAAGCATTTTGTTTTATTCTCAATAATTGGTGATATCTGATAAGACATGGTCAGAAATTGGTAGATATTTATCATGAATCAAATAACATTAACAGATATTGTGGTTACAGTTGATATTTGTGTACCATTACGAGTGTGTTAGGATGAAACGCCATCCCTAAGGACATACCGACATAACCAGTACTGGGGGTTGACCACATGCAGACCCCATTACTACCGTCCGATATACATAATAATTAGTACTCACCAAAAAAAGATTTCAAGGAGTGTAATGTTGGTTTCCAACCAATTTACAGATGAGTGACTGTGTAGAACACATCAGTGTATGGCTGTGAGGAAATAAATAATTCCATCCTCTCACGACTCATTTGTGTATGTTTTTTCCTGTCAGATATACACGATATAGATTAACAAGAGCTCCGCGGAGCAAAATGTCCCGCCTGGCGCAGTTTGATAGTATATATGGAGCTTGTAATAACCTTGGGGTTAGTGAGCAACATGGGCTTTCTGTAGAATGATGCGGGATGTTGTTACAAATGCATGTATGGAATATTTAAGCATAAACCGAGCGTTAATTTGTAAGTCAGTGACCTTGACCTTTGGGGTTAGCGGGCACCATGGGCTTTCTGTAGAATGATGCGGGATGTTGTTACAAATGCATATATGGAATATTAAAGCATAAACTGAGCGATGACTTTTCCAAACATGGAAATTTCTAATTCAGTGACCTTGACCTTTGGGGTTAGCGAGCACCATGGGCTTTCTGTAGAATGATGCAGGATGTTGTTACAAATGCATATATGGTATATTAAAACATAAACTGAGCGTTAACTTTTCCAAACACGGAAATTTCTAAGTCAGCGACCTTGACCTTTGGGGTTTGCGGGCACCATGGGCTTTCTGTAGAATGATGCGGGATGTTGTTACAAAAGCATGTATGGAATATTAAAGCATAAACTGAGCGTTAACTTTTCCAAACACGCAAATTTCAAATTCACTGACCTTGACCTTTGGGGTTAGCAGGCACCATGGGATTTCTGTAGAATGATGCGGGATGTTGTTACAAATGCATGTATGGAATATTAAAGCATAAACTGAGCGTTAACTTTTGCAAACACGGAAATTTCTAAGTCAGTGACTTTGACCTTTGGGGTTAGCGGGCACCATGGGCTTTCCGCAGAATGATGCGGGATGTTGTTACAAATGCATGTATGGAATATTAAAGCATAAACTGAGCGTTAACTTTCCCAAACACGGCAATTTCTAAGTCAGTGACCTTGACCTTTGCGGTTTGCGGGCACCATGGGCTTTCTGTAGAATGATGCGGGATGTTGTTACAAATGCATGTATGGAATATTAAAGCATAAATTGAGCGTTAACTTTTCCAAACACGGAAATTTCTAAGTCAGTGACCTTGACCTTTTGGGTTAGCGGGCAACATGGGCTTTCTGTAGAATGATGCGGGATGTTGTTACAAATGCATGTATGGAATATTAAAGCATAAACTGAGCGTTAACTTTTCTTTTCCAAACACGGAAATTTGTAAGTCAGTGACCTTGACCTTTGGGGTTAGCGGGCAACATGGGCTTTCTGTAGAATGATGTGGGATGTTGTTACAAATGTATGTATGGAATATTAAAGCATAAACTGAGCATTAACTTTTGCAAACACGGAAATTTCTAAATCAGCGACCTTGACCTTTGGGGTTAGCGGGCACCATGGGCTTTCTGGAGAATGATGCGGGATGTTGTTACAAATGCATGTATGGAATATTAAAGCATTCCATTGAGGGAAACAGAAGTTACAATGAATTAACCTGAGCGTTAAGTTTTAGAAACAGAGATAAACGCAAAAACTTAACGTTGAATGCATGTGAAAAGTAGGTCAATCAACCATGAAAACTAGGTCAAGGTTACATGGGCTCCCTCTGTGTGAGATGGTTACACCACAGTGTTGATGTATACCAAGTATGGAGGTTGTAGGTGTTATAGTTTTCTGGAAACTGACCTAAACGCAAAAACTTAACGTGAAATGTTGACGCCGCCGCCGCCGACCCGACGACGCCGCCGCCGCCGCCGACGCAGCCGACGGAAAAGCTATGCCTATGTCCCGCTTCTGCTAAAGCAGGCGGGACAAAAACACTGCCAAGACATCCTAGAACTTGTGTTACAGTGTAGCCAGCCACAGACGAGCGAGCAGCCAGCAGCCCAGCAGCCAGCAGCCTACCTCCTTCTCCATGTTCTGCTGGTAGAATTCCTTATTGACGTCCGACTTGGGCATGTTGTCCTGGATCTTCAGGGCCGCGTCTCGCACCTGCACTGGCAAACCTGCCAATCACAATAACTGCGGTTAGAGATCACAAATAATAACATAACCAAGTCAGATTTTAGAGTTTACTTGTCCGGGGACAAGTGAAATTTTCTGATATTTCCACAGCCCTACAATAACCCACCAATCACAGCAGCTATACAATAACCTACAAATCCCAGCAGGTATACAATAACCTACCAATCACAGCAGCTATACAATAACCTACCAATCACAGCAGGTATACAATAACCTGGTAATCACAGCAGGTATACAATAACCCACCAATCACAGCAGCTATACAATAACCCACCAATCACAGCAGCTATACAATAACCTGAAAATCACAGCAGGTATACAATAACCTGCCAATCACAACAGGTATACAATAACCCACCAATCACAGCAGGTTATAACCCACCAATCACAGCAGCTATACAATAACCCACCAATCACAGCAGCTATACAATAACCCACCAATCACAACAGGTATACAATAACCCACCAATCACAGCAGGTATACAATAACCCACCAATCACAGCAGGTATACAATAACCTACCAATCACAGCAGGTATACAATAACCCACCAATCACAGAAGGTATAAAACTAGAAATGTGGCCTGTCGGCAAACGAATAACCCCACTGGCAGCCAAAGAAAACGAGGCATTTTTTATTATAAGCCATTTAGCCAAGCGTTACGCATCAAGTCTGTGACCTTGACCCTGGGCATAGTGTGATAATCCATGCATCGGTGTAGAAGATATAGAGCGGAAGGGAATTTCAATAGGTTTGACCTTTGACCTTCAACTGTGACCTTGGACGTAGGTGTGTGTTTATTGATCGCGACACACCTTCTCATCATGAGAAACATTTGTGCCAAGCCATTTGATAATCCATGCATCAGTGTAGAAGATATAGAGCGGAAGGGAATTTCAATAGGTTTGACCTTTGACCTTCAACTGTGACCTTGGACATAGGTGCGTGGTTATTGATCGCGACACACATTCTCATCATGAGAAACATTTGTGCCAAGCCATTTGATAATCCATGCATCGGTGTAGAAGATATAGAGCGGAAGGGAATTTCAATAGGTTTGACCTTTGACCTTCAACTGTGACCTTGACCTTGGACGTAGGTGCGTGGTTATTGATCGTGACACACCTTCTCATTATGAGAAACATTTGTGCCAAGCCATTTGATAATCCATGCATGGGTGTAGAAGATATAGAGCGGAAGGGAATTTCCAACAGACCGACAGACCGACCGACAAGCTGACTCCTATATACCCTCAACAAACTTTGTTTGTGGGGGTATAATAACCCACCAATCACAGCAGGTATACATTAACCTACCAATCACAGCAGGTATACAATAACCTACCAATCACAGCAGATATACAATAACCTGGCAATCACAGCAGCTATACAATAACCTGCCAATCACAGCAGCTAAAATGACAATCACAGCAGCTATTTGATAACCTGTCAATCACATATAATAGTATCGAGACAATGGTAGCCATGTGTGACCTTGTATGATGTTATCGTGTCATTAGTCATGTGACTTTCACTGTCATAAGACAACAAAAGTGAACACACATTTAGAATAGCAGTAAGGAACGTCCATCATTACCGGTGTATTTGTACAAAAATATCAGCGTTATTATTTAAAAAGTTATTGAAGCAGTTTTGTTGATGAAAACAACAATAGTAAACGTTCCGAGCTGGCACATTGTGATGTTGAAAATTCCTGATGGGTGGAGTTTTGTGACTTTATCACACGTATTTGAATGCCGTTCTCATACTGGGAAGGCAGAACAGTCATGTTCTTGTACCACAGTTATATAAACAAGTGCAGCGTGTAACACAAAGTGCGGTATGACATACCATACTCGAGGTCCAGTAGACATGTTTGGCAGACGTTCTTGATCTTGGAGCAGGTCTGGCACACCTCAGTCTTCTTGAACCTCATGCGTGCCCCAGGACACCAGCGAAACACGGTGAAGGGGCGGGCACAGATCTTACACTCCTTGCCGTACTTCTCCTTCATCTACAGCACACACGTATGGGGCAGTCACTACCTGCGCAGGTCAAAGCTCCAGATAAGGTGCGTATTGGCGTATTTTACACACTTATTTTAGCCGAATACGCATTAAGTTTTAAATTCAGTTGTGGAAATATTGTAATAAAGTTGAAAATTTACATACTTGAGCTGCAACAAGAGTGCCGAAGGTCACAATATACGCCCGTCGAGGCAACGCCAGTTGACAAGGGGAGATAACTCACTGACAATTAATAGGGTTCTTGCCGTGATAAACATGTATATTGAATTTGGTAAAGATCTGTGAAAATAAATAGGCTTCTTCGTCTTCTAAACATGTATACTGAATTTGGTTACGAGCGATAAAGTAGAACTTGAGTTATAACTTATTGCGTGGACAAGGATAGTGTGCGAAAAATAAAAATGGCCGCCAAGGGGAGATAAGTCATTGGAAATCTTTCATAATCAATACGCTTCTTCGTCTTGCCATGATAAACATGCATACCAAATTTGGATACGATCGGTGAAGTAGAACTTGAGTTATTGCGTGGACAAGGATACAGAGTGGGAAAAATAAAAATGGCCGCCAAGATGAAGTTGTCCAAATATGGTTGATGTACTGTAGGCCCAGGAGTATTCCATATACAAGCTTGACTATAAAACATTAACCAAGTATGGTTGATGTAGGCCCAGGAGTATTCCTTATACAAGCTTGACTATAAACATTAACCAAGTAATTTAAGGTTAAATGTAGATGAAGGTAAAATATAGGTCAGGGGTTATTGATGTACATCCATATGAGAAAAAGTTATCCAAGTATGGTGTCTGTATGCACAATAGTATTGCATGTACAAGCTTGACTAAAAACCTTAACCAATGATGACTAAAATCCTTAACCAAGGGGAATTAACTAAGTAATTCAAGGTTAAATGTAGGTCAAGGTCAAATATAGATCAGGGGTTGTTGATGTACATCACTAGGAGATGAAGTTGTCCAAGTATGGTTGGTGTAGGGCCAGGAGTATTCCATCTACAAGCCTGACTAAAAACCTTAACCAAAGAGAATTAACAAAGTAATTCAAGAGGAAATGTAGGTCAAAGTCAAATATAGATCACGGTTTATTGATGTACATCACTATGAGAAAAGGTTGTCCAAGTATGGTGTCTGTATGCACAATAGTATTCCATGTACAAGCTTGAGTAACAAGAGCTGTAGGAGAACAGCATAGCTCGACTACGAGGGTTGTCGATGTACACATAGCTTGACAAACAAGGTGGCTGCGGCCTGCATAAAAACCTTAACCAAGGTTGACTAAAAACCTTAACCAAGGGAAATTAAGTAAGTGATTCAAGGTTAAATGTAGGTTAATGTCAGATATAGGTCAGGGGTTATTGATGTACATCACTAGGAGATGAAGTTTTCCAAGTATGGTTGCTGCAGGCCCAGGAGTATTCCATATACAAGGTTGACTAAAAACCTTAACCAAGGGGAAATAACTAAGTAATCCAAGGATAAAAGTAGGTCAAGGTCAAAAATAGGTCAGGGATTAGTGGTGTACATCACTAGGAGATGAAGTTCTCCAAGTATGGTTGATGTAGGCCCAGGAGTATTTCATATACAAGCTTGACTATAAACATTAACCAAGTAATTCAAGGTTAAATGTAGGTGAAGGTAAAATATAGGTCAGGGGTTATTGATGTACATCCCTATGAGAAAAAGTTATCCAAGTATGGTGTCTCTATGCACAATAGTATTTCATCTACAAGCTTGACTAAAAACCTTAACCAAGGTTGACTAAAAACCTTAACCAAGAGGAATTAAGTAAGTAATTCAAGGTCAAATATAGGTCAAGGTCAAATATAGGTCAGGGGTTGTTGATGTACATCACTAGGATATGAAGTTGTCCAAGTATGGTTGGTGTAGGGCCAGGAGTATTCCATCTACAAGCTTGACTAAAAACCTTAACCAAAGAGAATTAACTAAGTAATTCAAGAGGAAATGTAGGTCAAGGTCAAATATAGATCTGGAGTTATTGATGTACATCACTATGAGAAAAGGTTGTCCAAGTATGGTGTATGTATGCACAATAGTATTCCATGTACAAGCTTGAGTAAAAACCTTAACCAAGGTTGACTAAAAACCTTAACCAAAGGGAATTAAGTAAGTAATTTAAGAGGAAATGTAGGTCAAGGTCAAATATAGATCAGGGGTTGTTGATGTACATCAGTCGGAGATGAAGTTGTCCAAGTATGGTGGGTGTAGGGCCAGTAGTATTCCATATGCAAGCTGGACTAAAAACCTTAACCAAGGGGAATTAACTAAGTAATTCAAGAGGAAATGTAGGTCAAGGTCAAATATAGATCAGGGGTTATTGATGTACATCGCTATGAGAAAAGGTTGTCCAAGTATGGTGTATGTATGCACAATAGTATTCCATGTACAAGCTTGACTAAAAACCTTAACCAAGGTTGACAAAAAACCTTAACCAAGGGGAATTAACTAAGTAATTCAAGGTTAAATATAGGTCAAGGTCAAATATAGGTCAGGGGTTGTTGATGTACATCACTTGGAGATGAAGTTGTCCAAGTATGGATGGTGTAGGGCTAGGAGTATTTCAAAACCTTAACCAACGAGAATTAGCTAAGTAATTCAAGAGGAAATGTAGGTCAAGGTCAAATATAGATCAGGGGTTGTTGATGTACATCACTCGAAGATTTTGTCCAAGTATGGTGGGTGTAGGGCCAGTAATATTCCATATACAAGCTTGACTAAAAACCTTAACCAAGGGGAATTAACTAAGTAATTCAAGAGGAAATGTAGGTCAAGGTCAAATATAGATCAGGGGTTATTGATGTACATCCCTATGAGAAAAGTTTGTCCAAGTATGGTGTCTGTATGCACAATAGTATTCCATGTACAAGCTTGACTAAAAACCTTAACCAAGGTTGACTAAAAACCTTAACCAAGGGAAATTAACTAAGTAATTCAAGGTTAAATATAGGTCAAGGTCAAATATAGGTCAGGGGTTGTTGATGTACATCACTTGGAGATGAAGTTGTCCAAGTATGGATGGTGTAGGGCTAGGAGTATTTCAAAACCTTAACCAACGAGAATTAGCTAAGTAATTCAAGAGGAAATGTAGGTCAAGGTCAAATATAGATCAGGGGTTGTTGATGTACATCACTCGAAGATTTTGTCCAAGTATGGTGGGTGTAGGGCCAGTAATATTCCATATACAAGCTTGACTAAAAACCTTAACCAAGGGGAATTAACTAAGTAATTCAAGAGGAAATGTAGGTCAAGGTCAAATATAGATCAGGGGTTATTGATGTACATCCCTATGAGAAAAGTTTGTCCAAGTATGGTGTCTGTATGCACAATAGTATTCCATGTACAAGCTTGACTAAAAACCTTAACCAAGGTTGACTAAAAACCTTAACCAAGGGGAATTAACTAAGTAATTCAAGAGGAAATGTAGGTAAAGGTCAAATATAGATCAGGGGTTATTGATGTACATCACTAGGAGATGAAGTTGTCCAAGTATGGTGGGTGTAATGCCAGTAGTATTCCATATACAAGCTGGACTAAAAACCTTAACCAAGGGGAATTAACTAAGTAATTCAAGAGGAAATGTAGGTCAAGGTCAAATATAGATCAGGGGTTACTGATGTACATCGCTATGAGAAAAGGTTGTCCAAGTATGGTGTCTGTATGCACAATAGTATTCCATGTACAAGCTTGACTAAAAACCTTAACCAAGGTTGACAAAAAAACTTAACCAAGGGGAATTAACTAAGTAATTCAAGGTTAAATGTAGGTCAACTATAGGTCAGGGGTTGTTGATGTACATCACTAGGAGATGAAGTTGTCCAAGTATGGTTGGTGTAGGGCCAGGAGTATTCCAAAACCTTAACCAACGAGAATTAACTAAGTAATTCAAGAGGAAATGTAGGTCAAGGTCAAATATAGATCAGGGGTTGTTGATGTACATCACTCGGAGATTTTATCCAAGTATGGTGGGTGTAGGGCCAGTAGTATTCCATATACAAGCTTGACTAAAAACCTTAACCAAGGGCAATTAACTAAGTAATTCAAGAGGAAATGTAGGTGAAGGTCAAATATAGATCAGGGGTTATTGATGTACATCCCTATGAGAAAAGGTTGTCCAAGTTTGAAGTATGGTGTCTGTATGCACAATAGTATTCCATGTACAAGCTTGACTAACAAGAATTCCGCCACGGAAGCGGTGTCGCGCCTAACGAGGCATTTGACCGTGAACATTACAAGTAAATAAATTACCTTGACCTTCAGAATTTGGATGTGGGGGTGTGCGTAATGAAGCATCATCCGTAGACAAACATTGATGTGAAATATTATCAATGTCTGGAAAGGGGTTAAAGAGATATTGTGAAAAAACAATAACTTTAACGCATTTCTGTTACAAATCCGGTGAACATTACAAGTAAATAAATGACCTTGACCTTCAAAATTTGGATGTGGGGGTGTGCGTAATGAAGCATCATTCCTAGACAAACATTGATGTGAAAAATTATCAAAGTCTGGCAAGGGGTTAAAGAGATATTGTGAAAAAACAATAACTTTAACGCATTTCTGTTACAAAACCGGTGAACATTACAAGGAAATAAATGACCTTGACCTTCAGACTTTGGATGTGGGGGTGTGCGTAATGAAGCATCATCCCTAGACAAACATTGATATGAAATATTATCAGTGTCTGGAAAGGGGTTAAAGAGATATTGTGAAAAAACAATAACTTTAACGCATTTCTGTTACAAAACCGGTGAACATTACAAGTAAATAAATGACCTTGACCGTGAGAATTTGGATGTGGGGGTGTGCGTAATGAAGCATCATCCGTAGACAAACATTGATGTGAAATATTATCAAAGTCTGGCAAGGGGTTAAAGAGATATTGTGAAAAAACAACTTTAACGTATTTCTGTTACAAAACCAGTGAACATTACAAGTAAATAAATGACCTTGACCTTGATAATTTGGATGTGGGGGGTGTGCGTAATGAAGCATCATCCCTAGACAAACATTGATGTGAAATAGTATCAATGTCTGGCAAGGGGTTAAAAAGATATTGTGAAAAAACAATAACTTTAACGCATTTGCCTTACAAAAAAAACGGACGACGCGGACGACGACGGAAAATACGACGACTATAGTCGCGCCTCTGCTAAAGCAGGCGCGACAAAAACCTTAACCAAGGTTGACTAAAAACCTTAACCAAGGGGAATTAACTAAGTAATTCAAGAGGAAATGTAGGTCAAGGTCAAATATAGATCAGGGGTTATTGATGTACATCACTAGGAGATGAAGTTGTCCAAGTATGGTGGGTGCAGGGCCAGTAGTATTCCATATACAAGGTTGACCAAACACTTTAACCAAGGCGTGACGTGACGGTGACGCCGACGCCGACGTGACAACATAAGCTCTAACTATTCTTCGAATAGTCGAGCTAAAAATGGCCGTAAAGAGGAGATATGTAATAGAAATGTTTTTTAAAATAAATAGGCTTCTTCATCTTGCCGTGATAAACATGTATACCAAATTTGGTTACGATCGGTGAAGGAGAACTTGAGTTATTGCGTGGACAAGGATACAGAGCGAAAAATAAAATGGCCGCCAAGGGGAGATAAGTCATGGGAAATTTTTGAAAATAAATAGGCTTCTTCATCTTGCCGTGATACCAAATTTGGTTACGAGCGGTGAAGTAGAACTTGAGTTATTGCGTGGACAAGAATACGGTGCGAAAAAATAAAAATGGCCGCCAAGAGGAGATAAGTCATCAGAAATTTTTGAAAATGAATAGGCTTCTTCATCTTGCCATGATAAACATGTATACCAAATTTGGTTAAAATCTGTTAAGTAGAACTCTAGTTATTGCGTGGACAAGCTGTGCCCGCTTGCCCGCACAAGATGAATACATAATACGTCCCGTTTTTTCAAACGGGTGTATAAAAAGCAAACAGTTACTGTTTGCAGCTGAAATAAGTGAATTTTCTAAAAATAAAATAAAAAAATTATCATGTGTTCCTATTTAATACGGAAGAAAATCAACGATGACTTTATAAAAGTAAAATACGCATTGAATTGAAATCAGGGCTTATAATACTCTTTAGAACTTATCTGGAGATTTGGCAGGCTTACTATCTGCTGTGTAGATCATCTCACAAACAATTTAGCTGATTAACCGTGTCACCCCTAACTATGCAATATTGGCTTTTCCAAGCTAATTTTTGGACTATTCCATTAAAGTGAAAATATTTTTGTTTAACAATACAACAAATGCTGTAGATCCTGATGAGACAGCTCGCTACGAGCCCGCTCATTTGGATCTACAGTATTTGCACATGTGTTTAACGGCCTATCAACAGCTAACAGACGGACATGACCGGTAAAATTGCTGACGGTCCAACAGTAAACCTGAAGTGACCAGACCGAATGTCCGACTGTTGGACTATAATTTATTTTTTTTACTTTTCTATTCTGAACTTCAAATCGGATTTGGTCTATCGTATCTGGTTTTATGATGCTAGCTAGCTTTACTTACATAACTGCTGTACTTAAAAGCTCTTAAATATCACACAAAATCAATTTTATTTTTTATAAATGTTATTTCGGTCTTGTAAATTTTTGTCTGGTCTGGTAAAAATGTCAATTTTTTTTTTATATAGTCCTGAAATTAGAATACCTTGACCTGGTGCCAGGTCCATACCACACCAAAGTCACTTGGCCCTTTTCCCTAAAAGTAATAGGATTAGGAATAATCATATTACTTATACATGTACAAGGTGGATAACCAAATTAAACCCTCTGACATACAAGAATGCCAAAGAGGTACCTGAGGGTCAGGCCAAATCAGGTCTCAGTTCGGGATACCGGTAAGGATGAATCCTGATCGTAAAATTACCCATCGCATGCTCCCACCTGCCACCCACCTGTGTAAATTCTGATCGCCCAGCATCCGTGCAAATAGTTACTGCCGATGAGGAAATTACCGTGACACAGTAGTAGTTGAATTTCACTTGCGAATTTGAAAGAAATTTGCATTAAAACAAACTGGAAATTAACTCTTTGCATGCTAGCAGCGAAAATATCCGCCAAACGAATTAGGAGTACCGGTATATGATTTATTTCTCTCTGTAAATATGTCTTGAAATTTCATTAGAATTGTGTCCGGAGTATAGAATTGTGTCCTTCTGACACAATTCTAATGAAATTCCAAGACATATTCATGACATTTATAAGCAGAAATAAAAGAAAATATAATGAATTGTCATCTGCTATTTTTGAACTATTTATAGTCAACAAATTTCCCAGCATGCAAAGAGTTAAAAGAAATCTAGTTGGACGTTTAGCTCAAATTTTGTTTCAAGTATTTACTGGGTCTTTATTAGACTCCATAATTTGAATAAAATCATCGAAAAATGTCAAAAATGGGGGTGGGCATTTATTGGCATGTGCATATATTAGAATCATTATGATTTACCGCAATAATATAATACATACATGTATAATAAATGATTATCAATTTACTGAGTATATTGAACATTGCTAATAGGGCTGTCCATTACATGGTGTCTTAGCAAACCCATACTCAGCCAGTTTGTTTTAACCCTTAGACCGCTACACACAACAATTGTCGTCTGCTGTTGCTTTTATATCTTGGTTTGACAGCAATTCAGAATCATTTCCAATGGAAATTATTCTAAAGTGCTGTTAAAGCATGTTGTAAATTATTCGAAACTGTGTTTAATTATTCAAAGCATGTTTTTGATGATAAAAATGGAAAATAGAAAATAAACAGCAGGCGACAAAAACATAAGATAACGGTGTAAGGGTTAAATTATCTACTTTTGAGTCGGTGAGTCAAATTGGTCTCTTCTGAAACTAGATGGCCGCGGCCTGCATGTCGCGCCTTGTGGCGAGGCATGGACACTAAAAAAAAAGATATAGTATAACGAAAAACTTTAATCAAAAAACTTAAGCAAAAGCTTTAACCAAAAAACTTAACCAAAAAACTTAACCAAAAACTTCAAAGTAATTTGACCTTGACATTGGGCACAGGGGCCGCACAGGAGGGGGGTAGAATGAAAATATAGATGATGATAAACACCCATGTGAAGTTTCAAGGTAATGGGCAAAGCAGTTGCAGAGATATAGTATAACGAAAAACTTTAACCAAAAAACTTAACCAAAAAACTTAACCAAAAACTTTAACCAAAAAACTTAACAAAAAAACTTAACAAAAAAACTTAACCAAAAACTTTAACCAAAGAACTTAACCAAAAACTTCAAAGTAATTTGACCTTGACATTGGGCACAGGGGCCGCACAGGAGGGGGTAGAATGAAAATATAGATGATGATAAACACCCATATGAAGTTGCAAGGTAATGGGCAAAGCAGTTGCAGAGATATAGTATAACGAAAAATTTTAACCAAAAAACATAACCAAAAAACTTAACCAAAAACTTCAAAGTAATTTGACCTTGACATTGGGCACAGGGGCCGTACGGGAGGGGGGTAGAATGAAAATATAGATGATGATAAACACCCATGTGAAGTTTCAAGGTAATGGGCAAAGCAGTTGCAGAGATATAGTATAACGAAAAACTTTAACCAAAAACTTTAACCAAAAAACTTAACCAAAAACTTTAACCAAAGAACTTAACCAAAAACTTTAACCAAACAACTTAACCAAAAACTTTAACCGGACAAACGTACGTACGTACGTACATACGCCAAAGTGCCGACTATATCGCGCTTTCCGCAAGCGGGCGCGACAAAAATGGCGAGTCTCATGGAAAAGCAATAAAAAATTCTGAATTGTTGAATCAAATAAACAAAAATGTGAGTATTTGACTTGCAATGTGCTGGTAAATAAATCACTGATATTTCAACTTACCATTCTCAAATAGGGGTTGTCCCCAAGGCATGTTTGACACAATATAGGGAACTCCTGAAAACAGAACAAACAAGTCATCACATGATAAATATCAATTCAGTGTTTTCCGTTGGTATGGTGTACAGAAAGCTGATTTACACAAGAATGACAATTTTAGAAGTCATATAATTATACCCACTTTTTTAGGAAAAAAAATGGGTATATTGTTTTCGTCACGGGTGTCCGTCCGTCCGCTCGTCCGTCCGTCCGTCCGTCCGTCCGTCACGTTTCTTGTAACTCGAAAAACTTTTCACCTTCATACCTACGCGCCTGATATTTGGTATGTAGCTTCGTTATCATGTGCAGATGCGCAAAGTGAATTCGGATTTTTCATCCGACCCTCCATCATGGATTATCTCCCCCTTTCGGACTCAGAATTTCCCATTTTTTCCTTGTAACTCGAAAAACTTTTTCACCTTCATACCTACGCGCCTCATATTTGCTATGTAGCTTCGTTATCATGTGCAGATGCGCAAAGTGAATTCGGATTTTTCATCCGACCCTCCATCATGGATTATCTCACCCCCTTTCGGACTCAGAATTTCCCATTTTTTCCTTGTAACTCGAAAAACTTTTTCACCTTCATACCTACGAGCCTCATATTTGCTATGTAGCTTCGTTTATCATGTGCACATGCGCAAAGTGTGAATTCCCATTTTTGATCCGACCCTCCATCATCGATTACCTCCCCCTTTCCGACTCAGAATTTCCCATTTTTTCCTTGTAACTCGAAAAACTTTTTCACCTTCATACATACGCGCCTCATATTTGCTATGTAGCTTCGTTATCATGTGCACATGCGCAAAGTGAATTCGGATTTTTCATCCGACCCTCCATCATGGATTATCTCCCCCTTTCGCACTCAGAATTTCCCATTTTTTCCTTGTAACTCGAAAAACTTTTTCACCTTAATACCTACGCGTCTGATATTTGGTTCGTAGCTTCGTTTTGATGTGCTGATGCGCAAAGTGAATTCGGATTTTTTATCCGACCCTCCATCATCGATTACCTCCTCCTTTCGGACTTAGCATTTGGGGAAAGTGGGTATATTGCGATGGCGCGCCATCGACTTTTTCTAGTATGAATGAATGTTTTTGGTTTTATATATTTACATATATGTTTTATATATTTACTTCCATTCCTTACACAGAGGTCACTGGTGTACATGTATCTGGGAATGACAATTATCATTGACGGACGGAACGACGAAAACTATATACCCCTCGACATACTTCGAAACACACAATATGAATTTATGTGCTTACTGTCTGTTTCACGTTAACCCGCCCAACTTTTACACCTATTTAAACACCCTAAAAGTCTTATTTTGTTGCATAAAATAATTTTTCAGCAAAATTTAGCGATGAGCCATCTTTTTATTTCTTGAAATTCGGTCCTATAATGAAGTAATAGCCCAAAATCAAGAATTGAATGCAGAGTTGTAATGTTAAAATGTCATGTGTGATCAGATTTTCAACATTTTTCTAGCATCGAACTGCTTGCTGGATTTCATCATTAAAAAAAAGACACTAACCTTGTATTTATGACAGCAAATCTTGCCAGGTTGAAAAATAAAGGAATTGAGCCTCCATTTCTCGGTGTTCGTACAAGAATTCCAGAAGAAAATACCGATAATTTGGTCAAAATACAACATGATGTCATCATCATCTGCTACAGCTTTTGTATCTATTGACAACGCCAGGCTGAGGTTGGCACGCTGTTCCTACCGCGCAAAATTAATTGCACATATCCTCGCACATCTACACCGGTGTAAATCTACATTCTCTAATGGTATGTTTGTTTGTTTATTGGTGTTTAACGGCCTATCAACAGCTAAGGTCATGTAAGGCCGGGCAAACGGGTTCGATCCCGTTTTAACCTGCTGCATTGGGGGGAAAATTCCAAAATCAGAACTGAATATTTACATCGAGAAACAATATATTCAGCCCTGAAATTAGAATAACCTGACCTGGTGGCAGGTCCATACCACACCAAAGTCACTTGGCCCCTTCCCCTAAAATAGGACTACGAACAATCGTAATACTCACATAAGGGGTATAACCAGATTCAACTGTCACATACAAAATGCCAAAGACGTATGTGAGGGCCAAACCAGGTCTCCAGTCGGAATTCCGGTAAGGATGAACCCCGATCGTTAAATTACCCATCGCTTGCACCCACCTTCCACCCACTCTAATGGTATGACTTGGGAACACCATATATATGACATTTCCGGCGAAGTATACAGTCATTTCCTGTGAGCAAGTTTCTTTGCCGGACGAATTTCCGGCGGACAACTTGGTTTACTAAACGCTGATTGGTTGGTGAAGGTCATCACATCAAGTTCGTTAGCATTTACAATTTACAATACCTCAGGACGTATTAGCAGTAGTATCAGATCGACTTGGAACCTTATGGATGAATGATATTCGCTAAATATATGAATATTAAATGATTAATTGATATATTTTAATGCAAACCGTTTAAGTTATATGCCAGAAAATGCTGTTAATACACAAATTGCTTAAGAATTAGTGTTTAGTTCGCAATAATAGTTGTTGTTGTTGTTTACCGGAAGTGTTCATTGCAATAGTAGTTTCTCGTTTTATTGTCAACAACTAAAATTCGGTGAAATGAATTTATAAGGCAAACTCCCATCCATGACTGTGTATTCGAAATAACTTTGTTATTAGACGGATTTTCTTGAAATAAAAAGTAGGCTCATTTCTAAACTAGATGGCCGCGGCCTGCATGTCACGCCTTGTGGCGAGGCATGGACACTAAAAAAAAAGGTATAGTATAACGAAAAACTTTAACCAAAAAACTTAACCAAAAAACTTAACCAAAAACTTTAACAAAAAATCTTAACCAAAAACTTCAAAGTAATTTGACCTTGACATTGGGTACAGGGGCCGCACGGGAGGGGGGTAGAATGAAAATATAGATGATGATAAACACCCATGTGAAGTTTCAAGGTAATGGGCAAAGCAGTTGCAGAGATATAGTATAACAAAAAACTTTAACCAAATAACTTAACCAAAAAACTTAACCAAAAACTTCAAAGTAATTTGACCTTGACATTGGGCACAGGGGCCGCACTGGAGGGGGGTAGAGTGAAAATATTGATGATGATAAACACCCATGTGAAGTTTCAAGGTAATGGGCAAAGCAGTTGCAGAGATATAGTATAACAAAAAACTTTAACCAAAAAACTTAACCAAAAAACTTAACCAAAAACTTACCAAAGAACTCAACCAAAAACTTTAACCAAAAAACTTAACCAAACAACTTAACCAAAAACTTTAACCGGACACACGTATGTACGTACGTACGTACGCCAAAGTGCCGACTATATTGCGCGTTCCGCAAGCGGGCTCGACAAAAACTTAACCAAAAACTTTAACCAAAAATTTCAAAGTAATTTGACCTTGACATTGGGCACAGGGGCCGCACGGAAGGGGGGTAGAATGAAAATATAGATGATGATAAACACCCATGTGAAGTTTCAAGGTAATGGGCAAAGCAGTTGCAGAGATATAGAATAACGAAAAACTTTAACCAAAAAACTTAACCAAAAAACTTAACCAAAAACTTCAAAGTAATTTGACCTTGACATTGGGTACAGGGGCCGCACGGGAGGGGGGTAGAATGAAAATATAGATGATGATAAACACCCATGTGAAGTTTCAAGGTAATGGGCAAAGCAGTTGCAGAGATATAGTATAACGAAAAACTTTAACCAAAAAACCTAACCAAAAACTTTAACCAAAAACTTCAAAGTAATTTGACCTTGACATTGGGCACAGGGGCCGCACGGAAGGGGGTAGAATGAAAATATAGATGATGATAAACACCCATGTGAAGTTTCAAGGTAATGGGCAAAGCAGTTGCAGAGATATAGTATAACGAAAAACTTTAACCAAAAACTTAACCAAAAAACTTTAACCAAAGAACTTAACCAAAAACTTTAACCAAAAAACTTAACCAAACAACTTAACCAAACAACTTAAACAAAAACTTTAACCAAAGACCTGAACCAAAAACTTTAACCAAAAACTTAACCAAACAACTTAACCAAAAACTTTAACAGGACACACGTACGTACGCCAAACGGCCGACTATATCGCGCTTTCCGCAAGCGGGCGCGACAAAAATAGTTTTACATTGTTTTATATAAAAAAATAAGCTGGCTTGTAGTGTTTTTATAGCAATAAATCTTGGGCAGCATTTCGTGGAACAGACAGTAGGGGGTGGCACGATTTACCCAAATCTACCGAAATCTTCATGTAATTACTATATTTGTTAATAAATAAAGCTATACACATCATAATAACGATGTTTGGACAGTCTGTACTTACATAATATCTGTCATTAATTTGCTCATTCCAGGGCCCATTTTAATGTTTTGATGCAAAATGGAAATATTTGTATACAAAATAAAGGGAGAATACCGCGATTAACTTATACTAGGAAGCCAAGGAAGATAATCCACATTAATATTTATATGTGACTGTGACTGGATAAATGGGGCTTATCGAGGTCTATAAATACATTAAATATGCCTAAAAGCATCAATAAATGAAAACAAGAGGGCCATGATGGCCCTAATTCGCTCACCTACACCAGAACACCAGAGGAGAATGTGACATAGAGTTCATCTGTTAAAAAATTGGGATATTTTTAGATGGTGGTCATCTTGGATTCAGCGAGGACTCTCATTTTACCAAATCTGAAAATGCTTCACCCAAGGATCTTAACTCACTATGAATTGGCCAGCATCGGCCATGTGGTCCCTGAGAAAAAGACGTTCAAAATCTTGAATAAATGGACCTTTTGGCGGCCATCATGGATGACATAATCATCTGATTCCGACAAATATTGCACCATAGCAATCGCCTTATCGATATCTTCAATTTGATATATGACATGAGCATAAACGGGGTCACCATTTTAACACCTTTGATAGAGCATTCTACATCAATAATTCCTACCAAGTTTCGTCGAAATCCAGCTGGCGGTTCATGAGAAGATTTTTTAAGAATTTGTGCTATTTTAGACGGCGGCCATCTTGGATTAGCGACGACCTCCGTTTTAACAAATCTGAAAAGGCTCCACCCATGGACCATAACTGTGAAGTTTGGCCACCATGGGCCAAGCGGTTCGTGTGAAGAAGAATTTTGATATCTTGGATGACATGACCATCCAATTTCGACAAATAATGTACCAGAGCGATCGCCTCTTTGATACATTCGATTTGATATAGACATGACCATATTCGGGCAAAAATAAAATTTGACCCCACGGGCCACGGCCACTTTTGACCACGGGGTCACCATTTTAACAACTTTGAAAGAGCATTGTACATCGATCATTCCTACCAAGTTTCGTTGAAATCTGGCAGGCGGTTGATGAGAAGAAGATTTTTTAAGAATTTATTTTAGATGGCGGCCATCTTGGATTAGCGATGACCTCCATTTTAACAAATCTGAAAAGGCTTCACCCATGGACCATAACTGTGAAGTTTGGCTACCATGGGACAAAAAATGCACCAGAGTGATCGCCTCGTTGATACCTTCGATTTCATATATGACATGACCATATTCTGTCAAAAATAAAATTTGACCCCAATTTGACCCCACGGGCCACGCCCATTTTTGACCCCGGGGTTACCATTTTAACAACTTTGAAAGAGCATTTGTACATCGATCATTCCTACCAAGTTTTGTCGAAATCTGGTTGGCGGTTCATGAGAAGAAGATTTTTGAAGAATTTGTGCTATTTTTTAGATGGCGGCCATCTTGGATTACGTAATGACGTCATATTAACAATTTTGTAATCCACCTACCTAAGGACCATGATCATGAAGTTTGGTGACTATAGGCCCAATGGTTACCGAGGAGAAGACGTTTAAAAATGTTCACGGACGACGGACGGACGGACGGCGGACGGACACATTGCGGTAACAATAGCTCACATGAGCTTCGCTCAGGTGAGCTAAAAATAAGCTAAACAATTTGTGTTACTCCCTCCATATAGACTTATACCAGTATAAGTATATATGGAGTGAGTAAAAAAAAATTGTTTAGATTATTTATTTTCATTTATTGATGCTTTTAGGCATATTTAATGTATTTATAGACCTCGGTCCGTTACTTCAACCTGTGTGCGGATGCACAGGCTCATCTGGATCTACACTGGTCACAACACCCATAAACCCCATTTCTCCAGTCACAGCCACATATGTGCGATACGCAATCATGATCGATGATAACATAAAGGTAGACAACTGAGACATAATTAATGAGTCTCGATCACGGTAGTGTCCCTTTATAATAATGCTATATTAATCGATTTCCCGCGGAAATACATTGTATGTGCTTTATTCTTCCTTTTTTCGGTCAAAATGTGCTTATTATATGATATACTAATGATATATTGTAGAAAAAGTATATAATATAATCATAAATGTTATTTTTGATGAAGATTTGGGTAGATTGGGGTAAGATTTGGGTAGACTTGGGTAAATCGTGCTGCCGCAAGTTACTGGCACGGATCCATGAGAAGATTTACGGAGGTTCCGGTAAATGGCCAGTTCGGTAAATTGATTTTATAGTGTGAATGGTTTGGAGGTTTCGGTAAAAAGGATTTCGGTAAAAAGGATTATTATAGTATAATTGATCAAAAGGTGAAGGATAACTATGGCAAAGTTGATCTTTTTGTGCATTGTGCATTTTCAGTTACCGATGGACGAATGTCTCCAGGTCATGGAACACAACAAAATGAACCAAGTCAATTTGGTTAATATCTTTCATTTAATGTAACAGTAACATATATACACACACAGAAACATACATAAACTAGATTGGTCAGTAAGCGAGGCTTACAGAATATACCCCCCGCGTGGGCCCAGGTACCCCTAAAATATGTACAAATTGCCAAGTGTGTGGGCTTGTGACCTTGACTCTGGGATTAGCGCGAGCGGCATGAACGTGAATTTGTCACAGGGTGGTAGAGGTCCATTGGAGCAATGAGTGTGTGAAATGTGAAGCAGATCCGAGCAAGCAAATAGAAGTTATAACCGATTTCTCTGATGTTAAGTTTTGTAAAGAGACTATCCAACGTTATAACCTCGAATTACGCCCCTCCGAGGCGTTACATTTTACAAAAGGTGGGCGTTTATTAGCCAGTAAAAAATTAATTTACCAAAGACCGTCCAATTTCAAACACAAATAGGATTTAAGGATTATTTGTGTTTGAAATTGGCGGTCATTGGTAAAATTATTATTATTTTTATTTTTTATTGGGGGGGGGGGGGGGCGTTTATTAGCCAGTAAAAAAGAAAAAAAGAAAAAAAAAAAAAAGAAAAAAAAAAAAAATTAAAGGACCGTCATTTCAAACACAAATAGGGATTTAAGGATATTGTGTTTGAAATTGGCGGTCATTGGTAAAAATTATTATTATTGGGGGGGGGGGGGGGGGGGTGTTTATTAGCCAGTAAAAAAGAAAAAAAGAAAAAATTAGAAAATTACCAAGGACCGTCAATTTCAAACACAAATAAGGATTTAAGGATTATTTGTGTTTGAAATTGGCGGTCATTGGTAAAAAAAATTATTTGTTTTTTTTTTTTATTTGGGGGGGGGGGGGTTTATTAGCCAGTAAAAAAATAAAAAAAAAAAAAAAAAAAAAAAAAAAAAAAAATTACCAAGGACCACCAATTTCAAACACAAATAAAGATTTAAAGACTATTTGTGTTTGAAATTGGCGGTCATTGGTAAAAAAAAAAAAAAATTATTTGGGGGGGGGGGGCGTTTATTAGCCAAAAAAAAAAAAAAAAAAAAAAAATGTTTTTTACCAAGGACCGCCAATTTTCAAACAGAATAAGATAATATTTATTTGGGGGGGGGGGGGGCGTTTATTAGGAGGGGGGCGTTAAGCCAAGGTTATACGGTATGTATGTGACGTTGACCTCGAGATCAGCGGGGATTTGTCACAGCATATGAAATATTAAGTATTTTCCATGAAAGAAATAGAAGTTATAACATATTTCTCTGATGTTAAGTTTTGTAAAGAGACTAAGTATGTGACCTTGACCTTGGGAGCAGCGGGGGTTGGACACTCGTAGATTTGTGACAGCATGATAGTACAACCTTAGAGGAATGCACAAGTGAAATAATAAGAATTTTCAATGAAGGAAATAGAAGTTATAACTTATTTCTCTGATGTTAAGTTTTGTAAAGAGTATTTGACCTTGACATTGGGATCAGCGGGGGTTGGACGGTCATGGATTTTGCACAGCATGGTAGTAGAGCCTTACAGGAATGCATGTGTGAAATATTAAGCATTTTAGATGAAGGAAATAGAAGTTATAACAATATTTCTCTGATGTTAAGTTTATCCGGACGGACGGACGGACGCACGGACGGACAACCTGACTCCAGTATACCCCCCCTCAACTCGTTGCGGGGGGTATAATTACATTTATCCAGCACATTTAACATTAAAGATAGCACCTGTGCGAACAGTGTAGATCCTATTATGGACTGTTGGTTTGCCTTCTGATCAGGATCTTCACTTACGAATCATGACACATACAAAACATACATAAATTACATCCAGCAAACAATATATACACATTTCAATACATGTTTTCTATTCGTCGTCGTCGGCGAAGATGAGGTTGTGACGTTGACGTTGCACTGAATGCAGGGGAACTGATTCATGATGTCTGAAATGAGTGACACTGACGAACGAAACAATTCTGCAGTGTTATATAAATCTGCTTCACATGGCACTGCTGACTTGCAGAATATATCATTGACTCACACGCCCACGCTAATTAAGTAATGCTAATTAATGCTAATTAATGTTCACCTTTGAACGTTATTTTCAATTACGGCGCGTGTTAATTGGTGTTAAATCGCATTTTATATGCCGCGACCAGAAAGGGTATTTTCCGATCTCGTGCTATTTTTACCAATACGCGTCACGTGACACGTCAATCATATCACATCTTTGACATGCGCAGTGAAGTATCGGAAGTTGAGAAGAAAAATCTCTGTTCGAGTCCAAATCTAAATCTCTGCGTAACTCTTTCCATTTGGTGATCTTGTCGCCAATATTAACCACTCTCTCTCTGTACTGCCTGTCCCTCAGACATTTCGCCTTTTTTTGGCCTATGCCGTTTCATACAATTTCCGTCCTGGACGTTTCGACATGTTGATATTCTTGTTTACAAATTGGGACGCCTACTGTCGCGCGTAGTATACTGCGCATGCGCACCGCAAGCCGTGATGTGAAAGTCGTCATCCCCGCACATTATCAAAATAGACTGTTACCGCCGCGCGTCGCTAACAGTAAATTGATAATTAATAAATGATTATATTTGTATAGCGGGCACTCGTAATTTTTAGAACTGATGGAATAGTCACATAATTATACACTTATTTAATTCCTATAAAGAACATTTTGTGCCTACTGCGTGGGCATGTACATTTAATTACTCTATTGTATCATTTTACCGAAACCTCCAAACCATTCACACTATAATACGGGCGACTCTTTGTCGCCCGCTTTATGTTACGCGTATATGAAAACTTACCATTCAGTGAAACTAGGTTGAACATATGATTGAAAGTGTCAAATTTGTTTTACCGTAAACCGATAAACCAAGCAGAAGGTGTTTTTACGACACGTGGTATTACTAATACAGGCGACGAATAATTTGGCCCAAAGGGCCAACTGCTTCTAAACAAAATGTAGATAACATCGGAAAGTATACATAATATAGCTTACGAAGTTACTGCATTTCAAAATTGTGTTGTCGTTAGGAAGACTAAAGTTGCTTTTATCACAACGCTGAAGAGTCCCCCGAGAGAGTAGAAATGCCTTAAGTGCGCATTGGAATATTTTATGGGAAAAAGAAAAACAATTTGCAACGAAATGGAATTTCATTATTCCGTATTTATTTTAACACCTTTCTCTCTCTCACACCTGTCTGTCTGTGTGTCTGTCTGTCTCTTTCACTCTCTCCCACATTCATGTCTCTCTCTCTCTCTGTGACTCTCTCTGTCTGTCTCTCTCCCTGTCTGTCTGTCCGGTCCGAATATTATGGTTTCTATCTAATGATGTTGAGAGAAGGTGGGTGGGGATGCAGGGGAGAGATATATTGTGGTTTCTAGGTAATGATAGAGAAAGAGACACACAGAGAGACATAGACAGACAGACAGAGAGCGAGATAGAGAGACAGACAGGACAGGACCTGTCTGTCTGTCCTTGTCCTGGTCCTGGTCCTGGTCCTGGTCCTGGTCCTGGTCCTGGTCCTGGTCCTGGTCCTGGTCCTGGTCCTGGTCCTGGTCCTGGTCCTGGTCCTGGTCCTGGTCCTGGTCCTGGTCCTGGTCCTGGTCCTGGTCCTGGTCCTGGTCCTGGTCCTGGTCCTGTTCCTGTTCCTGTTCCTGTTCCTGTTCCTGTTCCTGTCCTGTCCTGTCCTGTCTGTCTGTCTGTCTGTCTGTCTGTCTGTCTGTCTGTCTGTCTGTCTGTCTGTCTGTCTGTCTGTCTGTCTGTCTGTCTGTCTGTCTGTCTGTCTGTCTGTCTGTCTGTCTGTCTGTCTGTCTGTCTGTCTGTCTGTCTCTCTCTCTCTCTGTCTGTCTATGTCTCTCTGTGTGTCTCTTTCTCTATCATTACCTAGAAACCACAATATATCTCTCCCCCGCACCCCCACCCACCTTCTCACAACATCATTAGACAGAAACTATAATATTTCTCTCTCTATCTTTCAACATCGTTAGATAGAAGCACACTATATCTCTCTCAATAGCATTGCACAGAAAGCGCACATGTTGTGATTTTGTTTACAAGACAAAGTCAAGCGATCCATGCTACTCTGTGGACATGACTAACAGAAACAAGTATGCATTGTAACTGCTGTTTTATTGCGCCTGCTCGGTTGTGTCACGGCCTGTGCTGTATTCACAGTTCATGACACAAGTACCTCTTACCAACAGCTTAAGTGAAGCTGTATGTAAAAAGGACAAAACTAATAAGAAAAATTGTCAAAATGTGCTCAAAGACCACCAGGGATCGAGAAAATAATAGCATCACTGGAAGGACACACCTGAGAATTTCTATAGCCGCCACGCTGCACTTAAATTCGCTGATGTGAGTTTAAAAAAAAAAATACAAGACATAGTCAAGCGATCCGGGATAATTGGGGAACACGACTACCAGAACAAAGTATGCATTGCAAGTGTGCGTCTAGTGCACCTGTTGCTGTAGTCCAGGATACAAACACATCTGACACAGCATTGTGTTAATCAAAAAAAGTAAATGTAAAACTTAACACAATTCATACCAAAAATGGGCAAAATGTGTATAACTCTCGAAGTGACAGTCGTGCTCAATGACGATGAGATTGCGAAAAATTGGGAATAATATCACTGAAGATTCTTAGCCTTGTTATTTTTTCTTAAAATGATCGTAAATGTACTAATACAGTTTCTATTATGCTTTGCTTTTGCCAGTATACTGGTATACCCTCAATACTGAGGCTTATCACTAGTGGATCATATTTGTATTCATAAGTACATGTACATACAATCAAACACAATCGATGTTCCCGGTATTTAGCCGGTACCCATTTATATCTGGGTGGGCTGAAGCAGTGTGGATAAAGTTTCTTGCTCAAGGACACAACGCACGCGAGGCTCGAACCCACGATCGTAAGATCAGCAGACCGACGCCTCAGACCGCTCAACCACGCGCTCCACTATGCCTAGGCTATTAATGTACTATCTATGAAACGGAAATATCTAAATTGTATCACTGGTTCAAATGAGAGAAGTGCGACAATGACACCATTTAATTATAATAGAGAAGTTGTAACACCGTGGTAGTTGCGGGAAGTAGTTCTGCAATACTACAATATACTACGGTACCGTTTATCATGCTTATAGCATACGAACATCATGGTAAAGCTATCAATTGGTAAATTTAGTTTCATATACGAACGTCGCCCGTCATAGGTAGTGCCTAATCCCATATATGTCCCCTCCACCGTTCTGGGGGGGGGGGGGGGGGGGGGGGGGTGGGGGGGGGGGGGGGGGGGGGGGGGGGGAGGCGATCATCTGAAAAGAAGAAAATCACACCTCTGAATTTGGGCGTTTTTTTGTACGTTTAGACACGGGTACGTTTAGACTCGGGTACGTTTTGATCAGTTGATTTGAAACCACATTTACGACCGAATATTTATGGCGGTTATCAATCGTACGGAGAAAAAATCTCACTTCAAATTTATAAACTAGCATCGTATCTAGGTAAAATATATGAAAATCCTAGTAAACTGAGTTAATTAACATACAGAATCTTCCCAATTTTGTCTGTTGTACGTGTTCGCACCCTTGGAGGTGGCCATTTTTTTTTTATAAATCAAATTCAAAATAAACGAAATGTTTTTTCTCCGGTATGACTAAAGTGCGCATTGGAGACTTTTGGCGCATTGGGCGCATTGGAGTTTGATATGTTATATATCTTCTAAATAATAGCATAAAAGTATTTTTTTTCTTTTTGTACATAATATACTGTTACATATCTATAACATATATTTAAATCAAGGTGAATGCGCATGTGTAAAGTGTATTTTGTATCAATATTCGAAAAAATACCTACCAAAACTATAATATGGCAGCGGGGCATTGGAGATTTTGGGGTCATTGAAGCTGTATATGTTATATATCTTCTTAATATAAGCATACATTTTTTTTCTTGTTGTATATAATATACTGTTACATATATATAATATATATTTTAAGTCAGGGCAAATGCGCTTGTGTAAAGTGGATTTTGCATTAATATTATAAATATACCTACCGAAAATATTATATGGCCGCGGCACATTGGCGATTTCGGTGCGCATTGGAGTTTTATAGGTTATATATCATCTAAATAAAAGCATAAAATTCAGTTTTTTCTTAGTTGTATATAATACACTGTTACATATCTATACTATATGTTTAAGTCAAGGTGAATGCGCATGTGTAAAGTGGAGTTTATATCAATATTAATAGAAAAATACCTACGGAAATATAATATGGCTGCGGCGCATTCTTCTAAATAAAGCACAAAATGCATTGTTTTCTTGTTGTATATAATATACTATTAATATATATATATCTATTTAAGTCAAGGTAAATGCGTATGTGTAAAGTGAATTTTGCATTAATATCAATATTAAGATTAAGATATATATGTAAATGTTTTTGTGATATATTCCGGTCATGATTATCTTAATATAACATTGGACAATTGTTTATATGGTAATGAATTGGATTGATTTTAATTATTCAAATATATTGCGTTTGCCTCCAATCATAGAATATGATTATCTAGTTCACCATGTATCCTAATTTCTTGATACAAACTCTATGTTACACGTGCGTATTTAGCTTGACGTAAATATATATTATACATATGTAACAGTATTTTATATACAACAAGAATGATTTTTTTTAATGCTTTTATTAAGATGATATATAACATATAAAACTCCAATGCACCCCGAAATCTCCAATGCGCCAAGGCCATATTATATTTTTGGTTTTTCTAATATTGATACAAAATCCACTTTACACATACGCAGGCAGGTAGGCAGGCAGGCAGGCAGGCAGGCAGGCAGACACTGTCTTTTCTCGTATAGGATCTATATATATACACCTTTTAACATTTAATGCACAGACGCACACACAATTAACTGCATATGTTACTCGAAAGAGGTTCAAGCAGGATGGATGTATGGATGGATAACATGAAGAAAAGAAAGAATATATAGAGAGAACAGTGACAGTGTACGAGAGAGAGAGAGAGAGAGGGAGAGAGAGAGAGAGAGAGAGAGATAGAGCGGGAAGGAAAGAGAGAGAGTGTTGGCTATCGGACGGACGGACGGACGGAAAGCAAAGTTGATGTATCAGATCCACTTTATAATCGTTTTCATCATTCACCAAAAAATACATTATATATTCCGCTGCATTTTTATGTTTGGAGTTTACACCCACGAATGATAACAACAAAAGCGAAAGTTATTTTATCAGATATTGCGTATTTTATTGTTTACAAACTCACAACGTGTCTCCTTCTTAAATATTTTGATATACATTGTAAGCTAATGTTATTTACTGTTATACTACTATAATTACTATGACAATTTATGTATCTAATTTGGCCCAACTAATGATACAACTTATGTGTCAGTGTACTAATTTTAGACAGTACCAGTACTCGACATACTTTTCACTTCTAAGTTCTAGAGAATGGGAGAATGGTGATAGGGTAATTTAACCGGTATTTCCATTGCAGAGTCCATCAACACAATTGTTCCAGTTACAGCCACAAAAACATTATACTAGAAGGGTATTTTAGGGGAAATAACCCAGTATGCTTTATCGGCTCTCATTAGCGAGGTCAACGCTATTGTTAGAACAGCTATTTATATCTGTCAACAGCCAAAAGTCATATTATGAATCAGTATGCTATAGTCTTATTTTACTATGAAACGTGTTATTTTAAACTTCTTTCAAATAAATATACATTAAACTAATTAGAAATTAATTACAAACACAAATTGATCACCTCGTGTAACAAGTATACACCAAGCCACGGTCTGCCAAATATGGTCATGCTCCATCTTGTTTCCGGTTTCGCCAGAACGAGGGTGCGGGTAAACAAACCCACACGATAGCGAAAATAGAAGAAATTGTGCAGCGCTATTCGTTGTGTTTAATGTAAGTTTAGATACGATTTCACTCGCTACATCATATATTAGAAAATAACCATAAGACCAGTTGTAATGGTCCATGACTGCTGCATGAACCAGTGAACTACAATACTGGACGTCCAAAAACATGTATCATGTGTATTATTTGTGGGTGGGGTATTGTAGTTCTTGCTGTCTAGACATAGTTGCGACACGTAACTGCTGCATACTGCCGAATGCAGAGTTACGGATCCTTCCATAGGCTTCCGCAGCAGAGTAGCGAATCAGATTTGATTCGCACTTTGGCTGTTAATTACAGCATATTGTCTACACTTTTCAACATATTTTTTGTTTGCATTATAACAGTAAAACAAACTGGTAATTCTGAAACAAACAGGATCATTGTGGTATGTCTTGAAGATTAAATATTGCCTTTTCAGTAACTGGACCCCAATATATATTTGACATTTAGATTGTGCTTGCCGGTGACCGGGTCATTTTAAGATGCTAGATTAATTTTACACACCAGGCCATCTATTTCTTTAAATTTATTACAAAACTGTCGTAATATGGTTGTAACATAATACTGACCTTAAATTTTGTGGAAACATATAGAAAATATGCTGTAATTAACAGCCAAAGTGCGAATTAGATTTGATTCGCTACTATGCTAGGAAAGCCTATGGAAGGATTCGTAACTCTGCCTACAATAGTATGCAGCAGTTACGTGTTGGCAACTAGTCTAGACATAGCTCTATATGGCTTTCACTACCGTTACATACAGCGATATATAGACATGGAATTCTAGTGTACTTGCTGTTGTTGTGTTTTTATTTTTTGGCTAACTAATTGTCTCGGACTTCAGCCAGACCTGTGTCACGTAGCAAGCATCGGCACAATCGTATATTAATTAACTTTAAGCCGGTATACGGCGATAGTACCTATGCGCTACCCAAAGCAAGTCAATGAGTGTATCTGCTATTGACAAGCCCAGGAAAGTCGTTCCCTTGTCTACGAATAATAGTGAAATCATAATATATTATTATCAACATACAGTCTGTACATACGACCACAGAAAGGGTTTTAACACAACAAATAGGTGTGTAATAATATTATACCGACAACTTTATTATGGAAATTTAATATTATAATTCATTTATAACATAAAACTGTCTACATATATGCATTGTGACTCAATAACAAATCAAAGGTGCATGGCTATATGATAAAAATAAAAAATATGTATTATCAGCCAGTGTAATTGCGAAGCTCTGCGCATGAATTATATTAGGTTCCCATAGCACCCACTCAACAACACATGCACAAAACAAACCAAAACCACTTCGCTGCCAATATCATATTTGTCACATGAGGTATTGAGTACAATAATTTAAATTACATTTCTAGTTGTAAAACAAAAACATCACAAAAGTGAACCCGTAACGCAACTGTTCCAAATATGTATAATAGGGTGTATTATAGATAAAATTAGTTCTATAATTATGTTTAAAAGTGGCATAACAGTAAATACGGTGGTACAATGCCATGTGAACAAATAAATAATGGTTAAAGATGGTCAATCGAAGTTAGTATTAGAAAATGTACAATATGTTAGCAGGAGTTGCATGTTGTATTGTCAACATTTACGGTGAGTAGTATTGTAAAATTAGCATACTGTATCTCAGGTGGTTAGGAGTTGAAATAGGTTTTTAAATGATGGAACAATCACGTTACTTACTCACATCATAGATTAGAATATATTGTATGTTACAATAATATAATGTCAAAATAATATACTTAAACACTTCTGTTGCTTCTGTGTTCATGGTAAAGGTCAGAAATTCCTATGTAAAGGAGTAACATTTTCTCACATAACATAGCCAAATTTGAAATATCGTACATTATCACAATATATGTAATATTATGTTGAGAACAATAACATATACATATATTGTTTATACGGTTTTGTCCTTGGGAGACCATTTGTTCAGAATATGCACACCAACCTGTACACTACATAGATTATACTCTCATTATAGCATTAGTAGGCCTATAAACTTTTAGTTAAAGTAATTTCTGTGTCAGTGAATGGTGCAAATAATTGAGAGATTGCATGTCCATATGTGCATATAATAATACTAATCGGCATATACTATGATAATATCCCGTCGTATGAATGACGGTTACTGGTACTAATTGACAACTGCTCACTCGCCGAACTACTAAAAATAGTTGTTCTTTCGTGATAACAGTGAAAATGTGATCACAAACAACTTACTAAATTAGAAGATCGCCAACATTTGTTATCACATCGATAATTATCAATAAGTTGATTAGTTTAATCGAAAACGTTCCTTCGTTGCACTGCTGGAAAGTGACAGACGGTCTGTCAAACTATGTTTACGCCGGGTTTATGAGCCTTTGTTTACTCGCAGTTCGATCACGTGACAAGATGGCGCCCAAACCGTGACTTGGTGTATAGCTGTTTAAAAACCACTGACATTCGTTCGCGCAACTAATATTTCCGCCATCTTTATTTTCGTATATGTATATAGGTCATGGGATATCCCTAACAGCTCAGCTAAATATACTCCAATGACGCTGAGTTTTTTGTCAGATAGAGGCCAAGGGGTGTCCTATAGGGTATTAAGTTATTGGCAAGAAATGTTTAATTTTTAGTATCGAAAAAATGCGATGAAAAATGCGCATTTTTATAGTCAAATATAGGAAAATTACATTGTTGCTTCAGAAATCTTCACATTAGAGAAGTTAGTTTGATTCCTCTACTTTCATTTTTACTCAATCGTTTCTTTGAGAATGCTTGCGCATTCCCGATTATTCCGCCCCAAATATACCTACCCCCACTGGTGCCCTCTCAGGAAGTGCGGGAACTTCATTGTAACAAGAGTTGTCACACATGGTGTATTTATTTTGGCGATTGTAGGCGAGTCATCCGAAAATATTCTTATATCCGCTTGACAACAACAACAACATTTTGCACGTTCTGTCACTCTGTTTTGAAGAAGATCTTTGTTATAAATCGAAATAAATTGTAATGTAAGATTTATTTGATACAACAATAATTACATATTTACCTGATGTAGTTACTATGATGTAGTTAAGTATAATTTAAAGCCCCAGTGCATCAATCAGGTAGTAGTATATAGGGAGTCAGTTCGTTACCGCGAAGTGTGGGGGAAGAATTGAAAGCAGTGGGTAGCCCCATAGGTACCAAAAATAGTAAAATTTCCTGTTAATTTAAAGCGAAATAAATACAACCCACAGTAAAAAAATAAAATGTCATACTGTAGTATAAGGGAATGGCGGTTCTGGACCACTTTTAATATTCCCTCGTATAAAGTGCGTGAGCCCTTGTTAGTCATTAGGTATATAAGTAGCTGGAATCGCGTTATCGTTATAAGCAGTCTATGGTGTTAGTATTTTTCATAGCCAGTTTATAACGTACACCTACAGGGTCCTTATTTTAACCTAGGTGGGTACGCATGGAAAATTAGAATAGTTATCAATTGGGAGCTAGGTGGGAGGATACGCATGTGTTTGGTGCAGGTAGTTGAAACCTCATCCATTTGGGGACAGTGTTAGGTAGCTGAAAACCTCATCCATTTGGGACCAGTGTTAGGTAGCTGAAAACATCATCCATTTGGGGACAGTAGTAGGCTGAAAAATAAAACATCATCCATTTCGGGGCTGTTATTAACGTCAAGGTCAATGCCGGTTCTGGCGAAAATAACCCTAACCAATGACTTTAGTTTGGTTTAATGCTCTCTAAACGTGTCAGTTCGTTACCGCGAAGTGTGGGGGAAAACAGTGGGTAGCCCCATAGGTACCTTTCTGTTAATTTAAAGCGAAATAAATACAACCCACAGTAAAAAATAAAATGTCATACAAAATGTTGCAGCGGTTTCGGCTACCCATCACAATCGTATGTGGAGCTGCTATAGTCTGGTAGTTGAAATAGGGTAGTTGAAACCAGTACAGATTTGCCACGGATTTTAACACAAGAAAACTAGCAGAAAGCCCCCTAGCCCCGACAAAATATGTGTCTTCTATATGAGGTGTTATAATTAATTAATTGTCAAACATGAAAAAAACACCCTATTGAACATAAGCCATACATGTATTTATATAAAACAATAAATTTTCCACGATTAGAAAATGACAGATATACGTAATAAAGTTACGAGAGCGCCTCGCCCTAAGTTAACTCGCACAATGATTAGCGATAAAAGGGGTGTAAAACCATCTAAAAGTTCTTCTCTCCCAGAATTAGGGAATTAAGATCAGAATTAATAAGAATGGGTATACCTTTTTCAAACCGTTTGAGGGAAAGGGGGTTAACTACACTAATAAATAAGGAAAAAAATGATGAATTTATGAAAAGAATGGCTCGTGCAATGTCTCGGTGGGTATTTAAGGGGGAAGGGGGTGGAAAAAAAGAATATAGAAAAGATAGCACAGAATATAGCCGATGAGGCTTCCCTCAGTCTTAGAAGCAGGAACATCGGCAAACCTCAAAAACGAGTGCAGAAAGCGCGTTTATTACAACAGTTAATAGAGGAAGGTAGCGGAATATTAGAAGATTATAAAGAAAAAGAAATAGTAAAAGGGCGTAGGATAAAACTACAATAACCTGAAAAGAAAACTTCAAATAAATAACAGCAAAAGGATAATGGGCGAGTTAGAGCCTTTGTTAACCGACAGTTTTTACCTAAGATTCTCTTTTTCTTACAAATTAATTCACCAAGAGGAGAGAGACACGAGAGGAAAGCCGACAACGTTGGTATTTTATAAAAATTTATCCGGAAGTCTGTGGTTTAGGGGTTACGATGAGGTTGAAGAGTGGATTAATAAACAAGAAGAGCATAGATTAAACATAGATAAAATAGATAGGCCAAGTACAAAATGGAGGTTTGTAAGATGGATGGCGTTAAAATAGTATATGGAACAGCTTTAAATAAAATGCCTAAGGTGATGCTGGAATGCAATCCGAAAAAGTGGCAGGAGGTCGAATGCCTGAGTGGTTGCGTTATAAGAAAGGGATGAAGCCCCTGGATAGTTTCAATGATGATCTTTGTTTATTTAGATGCTTGGCCCTCCACACTTCGAAGTTTAGGGCTGATAGGTGTTTAACATTGACCAAAGAGCTCCAGCAGCAATATTTACAGTTTTGTAAAAACCCACCCATAAATTACCGAAACCAGAAGGCCCCATACTATTTGGAGATATCAAGAAAATAGAAAAGTGTTTTAAAATAGGTATTGATGCGTACGAACCTACAGAAGAGGGAACATGGTATTTAAGAAAAGTAGCAGCTCATTATGACAAGATTGGTAATAAAAAGATGAAAATAGGCATCTATAACGATCACGCCTTCCTTATTAAGGATATGAATAAAGCCGCTGAAAACAATTATTGTTGCTTCGACTGCAAACAACGCTTTACAAAGTCCAGCAATTTAACCAGGCACGCATTAACCTGCATGAAGGGATTAACAAAAGTATCGTGTAAAAGAGAAAAAATAGATCGCCCACTATCAGCGTTTGGAAAAGCTTTCCACCCAAAACCCGGTTGTAGTAAGAAATCGATAGGTTGGATAAAATCTTTACCAGGGCCCCACATTCACACTGCAGTATGTGGTCACGGCGGAGAAAGAATAATCGCTTGTGCCCCAGTTGATGGGTATTGCCCCGAGACTGATACAGTTTATCAATTTCACGGCTGTTATTGGCACGGGTGTCCCAAACATTGTAAAGATTATAAAAATAAGCTTAGAAGATCCAACGAGAGAGACGAAGCAATTGAGGGTAAGTGTAAATTAGTAACTATTTTTGAATGCGAGTATGATGCAATTTGTAAACCTGAGGATGTAAAGGAACTCGAAAAACCTCCTACAGTGATTTACCCATATCATATTGTATACGATTTTGAAGCATATTTAGACGGAAGTAAAGAAAAGCGTAACCCCACTAAAGATCGTAGAGTTTATAAACGAACATGTCCCAATAAGTGTTAGTATAGGAGATACTCTATCCACAATATAACTCACATATGTGATCTTCTCCAAAACAATTAGTAACCTATTTATGGAAGATGTAAATAGAGGTGGGGAGACAATATCCGAGAGGCCGTGGGGAGCAACAATACATATGGGTACCCTGCAGACATGGAGTATCTTTACACTTCTCAGCAGCGAGAAATTACCCGTTGGATTTCACAAGTCCCAGTAATTGGGTTCAATTCCAGTAATTACGATCTTAATTTAATAAAGAAGCATTTAGTTGACGTTTTAACGGATAAAACCACTAAGGTACTAGTAGGAAAGAAAGCCAATACAACCATTTTTCTATTTACACCAGAATTTAGGTTTTTAGATGTAAAATTGTATCTTGCTCCTGGTATCGATTACGATAGATGGGTTAAGGCTTATGGATGCGAAGGTGAAAAATCCTTCTTCCCATACAAATGGTTCGATTCTCCCGATAAACTAGCGTATGAGAGTTTACCACCGCTTAAAAATTGGACAAATAAATTAACTCCAAATAAAACGATAACCAAACAGCAGTTGGAAGAGTGCAACAACATTTATAGCAGATTAAATATGAAGTCTTTCAAAGACTGGTTAAAATACTATAACGACTTGGATGTTGGCCCCTTTTTAGAAGCTATCGGAAAAATGACAAAATTTTATCAAACAAAAGGTATAGATATGTTCAAAGATGCAGTTACCCTACCGGGAGTTGCTTTACAATACATTCTCAGAGGAACGATAAAAAACCATATAAAACCTTACCAAACCAAAGAGAGTAAGATAGCAGACGCGATATGTCCACCACTGTATGCCCCTGGTGAGGAAATATATGAAATGTTAAAAGGAGCATTAGTTGGGGGTCCATCAATTGTGTTTACAAGATACACTGAAGCAGGTGTTACGAGAATCAGGTCAGCCCCTGATGGAAATGGAAAGCTTTGCGAAGCCGTACTTGGTTTTGATGCAAACGCCCTATATTTATCAACATTAAGCAAACATATGCCATGTGGCGAAGGGAAACTACACGAGGAAAGCAGCCCTCACGACCCTATTAAAATAAATAAGTTTTCCAAGGCGGTTTTAAATGGTAAGTGGTTTGGCTTTGCTGAAGTAGATATAGAGGTTTCCCAGCAGTTTAAAAGAGAAGTTTTCGGAAATGTCCCCAATATTTATAAATAGGAATGTAGAGGAGGAGGAAGTGTTCCAGAGAAGATGTTACAGTATTTACAGAAACTAACCGTGCAAGAGGAGATGGCAGAAAGCTAGTAGGTGCAATGTCTGCTCAAAAAGTAGTATTACTATTTGCCCCATTATTAAAATGGTATTTGAAGCATGGTTTAGAGATTACAGGGATTTACAGAGTAATAAATTATACAGCAGGTAAGCCCTTTGAATGGTTTGTTAAAGAAGTTACTTCAGCCAGGAGATCCGGAGATGTTGATAGCTCCAAGTCCCCAATTGCAGATATAATGAAACTATTAGGTAACTCATGTTGCGGGAAAATGATAGAATCCCCCGAAAAACACCTCAACACAACGTATACAAAAGATGAAAAATGTGTGGACAAAGTTTTAAGATCAGCGTATTTCGATGATTTAGAGGAAATAGGAGATTCTTACGAAATATCCTCAAGAAAAGTAAATGCCAATATGACTCGTCCATTTCACTGTGGGATTGCTGTATACCAATATGCAAAACTAAGAATGTTAGAATTTTATTACGATTTTATGGATAAATACGTAGATAGAGCAGATTTTGAACTAGTACAGATGGATACTGATAGTTTGTATATGGGGGTTAGTATGAAGGGTGGAGAGTTGGATGGAATGATAAAACCAGAAATGGTGGAGGATTTTAAAAAACATAAAAAAGAGTAGCTAGCGTGGGATAAATGGAGTAATAGAGAACCAGGGCTATTCAAAACAGAGTTCCAAGGAGATCGTGCAATAGCTCTATCCAGTAAATGCTATTTGGTTGAAAAATTTAAAAATAATGAATTAAAACATTCACCAAAGGGGTTATCTGCCAGGCAAAATAGTCTTACATCGAGAAGGTATATGGAGGCCCTACACCAGGTTGGAACGGATAGAGGAACAAACAGAGGGTTTAGAATGAGAAATGGTGTTATGAAAACATATACCCAAAATAAATTAGGACTGTCCGCTTACTATGACAAGAGAAGGGTTTTAGAAGATGGGATACATACAGAACCCCTTTAAACTTTCATTAAATAAAATTATGCAGTTGAAACCTGTTCAATTTTTGAAGGTATCTTACACACCTTAGGTCTTCCAACGGGGGGCTTATCACGGGTTTCCGGGGTTTTTGGCCAATTATCTCTAGAAAGTCCCATGATAAATTTATCATATTTCCACAGATCTGTAAGGCGTTTGGGACCAATATGGTGCTTCTTTCTAACTTCATAGGCAGGAACAATTCCACGGGACTGCAAAATATCTATCAGCGCTTCCTGCGTAATAACCGATTTAGGCATGGTTTTATATATGTATATATATATATATATATATATATATAAATGTCTAACATTAATTCACAATTGGAAATAAATATAAATCTTAAAAATATGTTTACAAAATAAGAAGACGTAAAAACAAAATTTGATGAGGCTTGCTATGAGGATATTTTAGGTCTCCAAGACGGAATTATAGAACGTCTAAAAAAGTTACACGAGGGAGCTAGAAGCCACTACAAAACGAAAACCTGTTGAAATTTGTAAAGATTCAATGATGAGCCCACTTGTTGAAAGCATTATAAAACAGTTCGAAAAAAACCTACATGGAAAAGATGGCGAATTAATCCATATCTCCGGCAGAGACATAGTACGAGGGGTTAATTATATCTGGTTGAATTACAGGGGGGCTTTCTATTAGGATAATTTGAACACAGCACCAAGCAAACCTGCTAGAGCCATAGTCGAATAAATCCAATACATATTTGAAGAACCTCTATAGAAAGCGCATATTTTTGTTTTCAACTACCACACCTATATACAATGTAGAAACCGGTGGTGCAGCTACTAAAAAAGGTAGCCGAAACCTTGGTAGCCTCGACAAAATATGCGCTTTCTATAGGTTTTGGCCAATTTTCTCTAGATAATCCAGATTTAAATTTTGAATGTAACTGAATCTAACTCAGGGCTAACCTAGTATGCCTAGTTGTGTTACTAGTATGCCTAGTTGTGTTACTAGTATGCCTAGTTGTGGTACTAGTATGCCTAGTTGTGGTACTAGTATGCCTAGTCGTGGTACGAGTAAGCCTAGTTGTGGTACTAGTATGCCTAGTCGTGGTACGAGTAAGCATAGGCCTGGTAACGAGTAAGCCTAGTTGTGGTACTAGTATGCCTAGTTGTGGTGCTAGTATGCCTGGTTTTACCTAGGCAAATCATGTTGAACATTGGGCAAAATATATTTATATAGCTGTTGCCTACAAAACAATATGCCACCAAAACGAGATTTGTCCAAACAAGATATAGAAGATATCCGTAATCTTCGGGGTATAGAGTCTGCAGACAATACGAAGAAGAAATTTGGAATCGGTACCACTCGCCTTCGAAGAATATGGGACGCCGTCGATGCGGAATGTAGTACAAAACCCGAAGAACAAGAAACCCCAGAACAACAAGAAAGCCCTACCCCCGTAGTACACAGGGTGACCGCGCCTGGCCCCCCTACCGAGTTCCCCACGGCTCTACTAGAAGATGCGGCGAAAACACCAGCTCGTTCGAAGAATCGACGCGCCTGTTCGACATGGAGAGACGTTTGGAGAACCGGTTGGACGCGCTGAACGCAGGCTGTTGGACGCGATTTCCGGCGATGCCGATTCCGAGTGTCCGAAGAAAGACGAGCGGAGGTCACGACGTCTGGAGAACCGTAGAGAATGCGAAGTGGTTGCTGGGGGTATTTGCGGTGGTGTACGCGGTTTGCAAACCACTGCTCCCATTCGTGTCTCTAGAGGCTTGTAGATCTGGAAGAACAAACCAGACCCCGACGCCCAGTTCGTGCACTCCGCAAAACAGTCCGGGTACGCCGAATGGGTTAAAAACGAAACTAGCGACTCCGTACACCAGCACTCTGGTAGTCGCGACCCGTTCTACATGCAGTAGCCATTTTGGAAAAAAAAGTATCAGAACCCTCCCCTATTGGGAACTTCGATTGGCAGATAGAACTGCCACCGGACAAACCATCTGGATTTCTTCTTGTTGGGTGTAGTGCGAGGCTCCCCCCATTCTACACCGAAGCGGATTCTGTAGTTCGCACAGTGGCCTCCCGATGTTGTCCACTTCTCGATTTCCAAAAGTAGCCGAAATCTTGGTAGCCTCGACCAAATCTCCGCTTTCTATATGGGAGACCTCCCGCGTATATCGACTTACTATTTCGTTGGGTAGCTGAGTTGTATTTATTTCGCTTTAAATTAGCAGGAAATTTTACTATTTTTGGTACCTATGGGGCTACCCACCGCTTTCAATTCTTCCCCCACACTTCGTGGTAATGAACTGACTCCCTATATACTACTCAGGTGTTAATTAAAACGTGTCGTTCCCCATCGTACTACCTACTTTAAGTCATCCCAAATTATAGTCGGTTCATGTATTCTCGTGGCAATCGGTATTTTTCGGTGAAAACAAACCACATCGTCACCTAGCGAGTGTTTATCTTGTGGAGACAATGACCCAGAAGTTACTCTGGAGTAGTTCCGTGAATATTTAATAAATACATATATATATATAATGTATATCATTATGTTAACTATCCAATTAATTAGCCATCGTTCCCGTCGTGCATTTTGCTAATTTAGAAGAAATGTGTCGGGCTGTGGTTCGCTTTGTGATCTGTTGGAAAATGGGCCGCTCTGCGAGAAATTTGTCCCACTATATTTGTGTATCACGTGCCCAACTCCATACATTTAGACACTCATGCTGTACTTGTATTATTTGTATGCATAAACATGTGATATATTTCTAATTACTGCTGCCCTAGAATTGAAACCAATGCCCCTGTACCTTACTGAGTTTTGACCTGTTGTATGTATGAATAAATGTAACGTCATGAATACAACGCCTTCGACGTCATGCATAGGTCTCACGTGCTTTGTTAAGTTTCAAGTCAACTCGTACCTTGGTCAAGTCGTACCCTATTTGGTCAACTCCTACCCCGAGTCAACTCGTACCCTGGTCAACTCGTAGCCAAACTCGCACGGACGCACCCCATACTATTGTACGTATTTTTATGCCCCACCACAATAGTGGAGGGGGCATTTAGTGTTACCCTTGTCCGTCCGTCCCGTCCGTCCGGGCACACATTAGGGTACTTATGTGGCTAGCCCCACAGGGTTATGGACTTGTTAAAGGATAGGGTTGGTTACAATTAGCCACCTAAAAAATCGTTTTATGTGGCTAAAAATCGTTTTATGTGGCTAATATTTAACATGTGATAAGCCACATAAGTACCCTAATGTAAGAACGTCCGTCCGTCCGTCCGTCACGAAACTTTAACGCTCGGGTAAATGTCTCATAATTTCTTCATCCTTCAACCGATCTGCTTCATATTTCATATACACATTGCTCTAATGGTCCTCTACCGCCTTGTGCCAAATCCACGTTCGTCTTGCCCCCGCCAAGCCCAGGGTCAAGGTCACATACTTGGTGCTTCAAAAACTTTAACGCTCGGGTAAATATCTTATAATTTCTGTTTCCTTCCACGGATCAGCTTCATACTTCATATACGCATTGCTCTAATGGTCCTCTACTGTCCTGTGCCAAATCCACGTTCGTCCTACCCCCGCCAAGCCCAGGGTCAAGGTCACATACTTAGTGCTTCAAAAACTTTAACGCCTCGGGTAAATATCTTATAATTTCTGTTTTCTTTCACGAATCAGCTTCATACTTCATATACGCATTGCTTTAATGGTCCTCTACTGCCCTGTGCCAAATCCACGTTCGTCCTGATCCGCCAAGCCCAGTGTCAAGGTCACATACTTGGTGCTTCAAAAACTTTGAAGCTCTGGTAAAAAAATTTTTTTACTTGGAATTTGGCCTCATTTATTATCAAAGCGATATGTGGGGCATCCGTGTTCTATGAACACATTTTCTAGTTTAATAACTGATGTACCATCATGTTTTTTTTTTGGCCTGAGCTTTGCATTCAAACAAGACTGAAGTACCAGAACAATCTTGGGGAATTAGAGGGAAAAAATTAAGGCAGAAGTTTCTTGACGTTTATTAAAATTTAAATATACGATAAATATATAATACAAGATGTGTCCGTGTAATATTGAAGCATTCAATTAAGGAAAACAGAATTAAGTTAAATATTACAGATTTATCCCAATCCCAATTATCAGCAAATTGCATTCAGAATTCTCACATAATCATCTTGGAATTAATTAAGGTGAATAATAGTTTGCCTCCACTACTTACCTGAGCCGAAACTTTGAACCAATTATTGGTGAAATTAAGATAGCATAATTCTGTTTTGTTTTGGTACTGAAAATTTATGCATAGCAAATATAGGCATATCATCACCAGTTTTGGGAAGTTCGATTCAATTATTATTATAACTGTTCAATTAATTTGAAACACAAAATAAATACATGTATACATAAACACTGCAAACATCTTTCCCAATCAGAGGACCATGTAACTTTATAAGTCATTCATGTTAGTTACCATGGTAGCCATTCATCTGACAGTTTTGAGTGAAAAAAAGCTTAACCATGTTGTACTTACAATATAATCCAATTAAATAAAAATGTTATGTATTAAATGGTTTCTTTAAAATTAATGTAACTTGTGACGGTTACTCGTCGAAATATAATATATTAGTTACCATGGCAACACAAACTTGCTTAACCTCCATTAATTGGCATTTTTGGCATCACTACAGTATTGCATTATACGTATTATAGAAGCTATATACCATATTTATGGACTAATACAGTCCACACACAATGCTATGTTGATATACACATAACTGTTCCAAATATGACATGCGAAATTTACATACGGCTGATGTTCAAAATGGTATAATTGTCTCAGAAAATGTCATATATGGAATATAAAGGCATATTTCAGTTTATATGTGCACACACTTTTGATAAATATATGGCATTCTGTCAATTCTACAATTTTTATGTTTCAGAAACTTCCAAATAGCATACTATGCCTATGTACAAATGCTCTAAATCTGACAGACAGAAATTACAACATTTCGATTTTCAAAATGCTATAATTTTTTAGCCCACCTGAGCGAAGCTCTTGTGAGCTATTGTTACCGCAATGTGTCCGTCGTCCGTCCGTCCGTCCGTGAACATTATCAAACATCTTCTCCTCGGTAACCATTGGGCCTATAGTCACCAAACTTCATGGTCATGGTCCTTAGGTAGGGGGATTACAAAATTGTTAAAATGACGTCATTACATAATCCAAGATGGCCGCCGTCTAAAAATAGCACAAATTCTTCAAAAATCTTCTTCTCATGAACCGCCAACCAGATTTCGACATTTTTGGTGCATTTTTTGTCCCATGGTAGCCAAACTTCACAGTTATGGTCCATGGGTGAAGCCTTTTCAGATTTGTTAAAATGGAGGTCATCGCTAATCCAAGATGGCCGCCATCTAAAATAAATTCTTAAAAAATCTTCTTCTCATCAACCGCCTGCCGGATTTCAACGAAACTTGGTAGGAATGATCGATGTACAATGCTCTTTCAAAGTTGTTAAAATGGTGACCCCAGGGTCAAAAATGGGTGTGGCCGGTGGGGTCAAATTGGGGTCCAATTTTATTTTTGACCGAATATGGTCATGTTATATATCAAATCAAAGGTATCAACGAGGCGATCACTCTGGTGCATTTTTTGTCTAAATCGGATGGTTATGTCATCAAAGATGGCCGCCGAAAGGTCAAAAGGTCCTTCTTTTATTATAGATTTCAAAATTCTTCTTCACATGAACCGCTTGGCCCATGGTAGCCAAACTTCACAGTTATAGTCCATGGGTGAAGCCTTTTCAGATTTGTTAAAATGGAGGTCATCGCTAATCCAAGATGGCCGCCATCTAAAAATAGCATAAATTCCTAAAAAATCTTCTCATGAACCGCTAGCCAGATTTTGACGAAACTTGGTTAGAATGATCGATGTACAATGCTCTTTCAAAGTTGTTAAAATGGTGACCCCGGGGTCAAAAATGGGCGTGGCCCGTGGTGTCAAATTTGGGTCAAATTTTATTTTTGACAGAATATGGTCATGTCTATATCAAATTGAAGGTATCAAAGAGGCGATCACTCTGGTACATTTTTTTGTCGTAATTGGATGGTCATGTCATCCAAGATGACCGCCGAAAGGTCAAAAGGTCGTTCTTTTATTAGAGATTTAAAAATTCTTCTTCACACGAACCGCTTCGCCCATGGTGGCCAAACTTCACAGTTATGGTCCGTGGGTGAAGCCTTTTCAGATTTGTTAAAACGGAGGTCGTCGCTAATCCAAGATGGCCGCCGTCTAAAAATAGCACAAATTCTTAAAAAATCTTCTTCCCATGAACCGCCTGCCGGATTTCGACGATTCTTCGTAGGAATGATCGATGTACAATGCTCTTTCAAAGTTGTTAAAATGGTGACCCCGGGGTCAAAAATGGGCGTGACCCGTGGTGTCAAATTGGGGTCAAATTTTATTTTTGACCGAATATGGTCATGTCTATATCAAATTGAAGGTATCAGAGAGGCGATCACTCTGGTACATTTTTTGTTGAAATTGGATGGTCATGTCATCAAAGATGGCCGCCGAAAGGTCAAAAGGTCGTTCTTTTATTAGAGATTTCATAATTCTTCTTCACACGAACCGCTTGGCCCATGGTGGCCAAACTTCACAGTTATGGTCCATGGGTGAAGCCTTTTCAGTTGTTAAAACGGAGGTCATCGCTAATCCAAGATGGCCACCGTCTAAAAATAGCACAATATTTTTAAAACACATGAACTCAATGTCACATTCTCCTCTGGTGTTCATGGAGTCAGGTGAGCGAGTTAGGGCCATCATGGCCCTCTTGTTTAAAAATTGTCATATCTGAACAAAAATTGCATATTTACACTTGTATTTGTGTATTCTTTCCAGAAATATAAAGTTTTATATGTATTTTTTTTTTTTTTTTTTAAAGTGTTGACCTCGCTACTCTCATATTACCTCCAATGAATGAGATAGTGGAGTCAGTAGCTTGTTTAGCTTATATTTAACGGCGGCACTGGCTCTAGGACCTTGCATGCCGTCTCCCAAGAATGGGAGAAAGAACGGAGGTAGAGATTTTTTGAGAGAAGCCGGTAATTCGTATTTACAGAGCAACTACGAATTATCGGTACCCATTTACAGCTGGGTGAACTGGAGCAGTGTGGATAAAGTGTCTTGCTCAAGGACACAACACACGTCGCTAGTCAGGCTCGAACCCACGACCCTTGGATCAATAGTCCGACACACTAACCATTACGCCACGGCGCTCCACAGTCAGTAGCTTCTTTACATTGATACCTAACCACCCTAGGTCATGTGAGTGACCTTGGCCTACCAGGGGTTGAAATTTCACTCGTCCAGCTCGCCATGGCAAGTGCTTTTTGTGGCGGTCGAGTACTTTCTACAGGCACTCGCCCAGTTTGACGAGTGAAAGATTTGATCAGGATATTTTTTTTCTGCAGAAATTGCCAATTAATTCCATCAATAACGGCCAACAAATGGTATTAATTCAGCGACCATTTGTTGTTTACAGTTTACATCAATTTGCCGGAAGTAAGATTCAAGCAGTGTCTATGTACACGGTTACGGGTAGAATCGCTAGCGATTTTGAACACGGTCCATATCGGGCAAATTAATTCACGGATTATTTGTCGGCTGTACGCGGACGGGCTAACAAATAATATGACTGCGAGTATAGACTAGTGTATACATGGCCACATATATCGTCTCGTATACATTTGGGTTAACGCGCATTTCAGACGCCGAACATAACGGCTTGGGACGAAACAGTCGGCGCCGGGTCCGAAACCATTGAATTTAGTAATTAAGGCAGCGGCGCGCATGCAAACATAGCCACTATAAATCAAACAAAATCTATGTCACTCAACGCTTATAGAAAATAAGAAGCGTGCAAGCCTCTGAGTAAATTCGCTGCTAAAAACGTTGTTGAAGAAAAAACTCGACGAAGTTTATCTCCCGATAAATAATATTTATTTGTTTATGTTCATTTAATAATTAAAATATAAATAACAATAATAGTGAATATGTCTGATCCGTTTTGGTAATGATCAAATATATGTAAAAGCTTTTTTTTTTAAATAAGATGCAACATTACAAATAACATTTTATTTAAAAAAAAAAACTGGGCAAGTAACTTTTTGACCTGGGCAAGTACTTTTTATTTGTACTTTCCCAGCTGGGCGAGTGGAAAAAATTAATTTTTTCAACCTCTGCCTACTTTTCTCAAAATATAGGTCCCGTCCGTCAAAACTTGGACATATGTCAACATTTTGCATATCTCTTCCTCATACGTCTGTTTGATGTTCACCAAACTTCATCAATAAATTCCTTACATTGATACCTAATCTCCCTAGGTCATTGGGTGACCTTGACCTACTATTCTCGATATTGGTCACATCGATCAAAACTTTTATTAATGTCCAAATTTCGTACTACGTTAGTCGGATGACGGATGTTCATCCAAACTTCACGGATAGCTTCCTTACGTTGATACTTAACCACCCTGGGTCAGTAGGGTGACCTTGACCTACTTTTCTCAAAATACAGGTTGTGTCCGTCAAAACTTGGGCATACATCCACATTTTGTATCCATATCTCCTGATACGTTAGTCGGATGTTTGCCAAACTTCATCAGTTGCTTCCTTACATTGATACCTAACCATCCTGGCTCATTCAAGTAACCTTGACCAACTTTATTGAAATATAGGTCCAACTGTGAACGTACGTCAAAATTTCGCATGTCTCCTAAGTTAGTTGGATGGTTGCCAAACTTTATTAGTAGCTTCCTTATATTGATAGCTAACCACCCTGGGTCATTTGGGTTACCTTGACTTAATTTTCTCGAAATATAGTTCATGTGAATCATGTCAGTAAACTTTGGATGTATGTTACAATTTTGCATGTCTCCTCAGTGCTCCAGATAAGAAATTAGTAATTGAGCATTGTCACTCCATCATTACTGAAGCAATTGGGTATTTCAAAATTTTAATTGGGTAAAATAAAATCACACTACTGTTTGCACATCAGCAGACAGCAATTATTGAATAGTTTGCTTCATCATTAAAACATGTCTTGGTATTTCATTAGAATTGTCTCCTTGGAGAAAATTCTAAAGAAATACCAAAATGTGTTTTCATGGTTAAATAAGAAAAGTATGCTATAAGTGTGATCTATTTATTGTTTTCTGCAGCATGATAAATGTACCACACATTTTTTATTGCTTTTTGATACTCGCTACTTCTGATTTCAATTGGGGTTTTGGCAATTTTAATTGGGTATGTAAACAAATACGCAGCTTATCTGGAGCCCTGTCTCCTCATACATTTGTCAGATTTTTATCAAACTTCATCAGTAGCTTGCTTACATTGATACCTAAGCATCCTGGGTGATTCAGGTGATGTTGACCTACTTTTCTTGAAATATAGGTCACATCCATCAACAATGGGACGTACGTCAAAATTTCGCATATCCCCTGATAAGTTTAGTCGGATGTTCGCTAACGTTCATTAGTTCACCAACATTCATAGTACATAGCTTCCTTACTTTGATAGCTAACCACCTTGGATCATTCGAGTAACTTTGACCCACTGTTGAGACACTCCCTGACGATTGCCTTCTTAAAACTAATTTTCACTGTTAGTCGGGCATGTTGCACTGGTAATTAATTCTAAATAAAACTGCTATTATAAGACTATTACTGTCTATTATAGCTTTCGCATCATGGGACCACGTTGTAAAAATGGATGGGATATATTGAATATCAGCGATATGACAATTTGATTGGGAAAATTTATGACACACGGTTCATATTTATTATGCCACCGCAATGATAGTTGTCGGTGGCATATAGTGTGTACCCTGTCTGTCTGTCTGTCTGTCTGTCCTGGTCCTGGCCCTGGTCCTGTGTCCTGTCCTGTCCATTTCCATACGCAGTTATGTTCCTCTTCATAATCGGTATACATTCCAACCATCAAGTGCAGGAGTGCATAACGTAACAATTGTCGCTGTCCCACCGATCCATCTGTAGTTATGCCCCTTTTTTCGACTCTGAAAATATTATTGTTTGCTTGTCCGGCAAACTACTTCTACAGGTTTTGGGCTGATTCTCTTCATAGTCCATATACATCCCAACCATCAAGTGCGTAACATAAACATTTTCGCTGTGTGTCCCACCGATTCATTTGCAGTTATTAAATAATTTTTTATCCAATCACTCACTCAATGATTACTGTTGTATTCATGAATGCTCAACAGCAGTGGCATTTTGTTTTACAAACAGTTTTCTAGTTAAGCATGTATAATGCTCAGTGGCTACCGATGTCGCCCATCTACCATTGTATAAAGATGCTCGAGTGTATATACAATGTACATGTACAAGTATATTAGTGAAGGCTGAGTAAAATAAAATTAAAACATTGTTAAATAGAGGATCTTACATGAGTGATGATTTAATATGATATTCATTAAACAGGTCTGTTACAAATATGGGGGGAGCAGCAACAGATCAGCAACAACTGCCACAACAACACGTTCAGCCAGCAAAAGCGGTGGTCGATGTTTATAATTCTTTGACTGAAAATCAATTTCATATATACTTTATGCGTTGTACTCGTGTTTGTTTTATGAGCCATAATATTCCCAATACAAATGTTTTATTGTGGCATTGTTAGAATTTATGCATGCTGCAACCTTTTTAGCATGATAGGTGTTTTTATTTGAGGTCAGTGAACGGTGACCTCAAATAAAAACACCTATCATGCTAAAAAGTTGTTGCTGATCTGTTGCTGCTCCCCCCCTGGAAAAATCTATGGACATATCCTGCTCAGTCATCATATATTTTGCTCGGCAACCAACAGTTCCGTTGTCATTGATCTTCCTTTTTATGCCCCTCGACTCTACGTCGGCAGCATGTACTGTTTGGATTGTGTGTCCGTCTGTCCGGCACATTAAGAAGTTCGTCAGAGTTTCTCAATTCTTTCATAGCTTCTATATCCTTTGAAGGATTACTTAAATATTTCAACACAGCATACATGTGGACAAATGCCACATATCCTTGCTGCCTTTAATGTGACCTTGACCTTTTGACATTCACAATTTTGAACTTTTTCACACATTAAAAAGTTTACTGGAGTTTCTCAATTCTATCATAACTTCTATATCCCTTGATGGATTACTTTAATATTTTAATACATCCTACTTGTGGACAAATGTCACACATCCATGTTGTCCTTAATATGACCTTGACCTTTTGATATTCACAATTTTGAACTTTTTCACACATTAAAAAGTTTGCTGGAGTTTCTCAATTCTGTCATAACTTCTATATCCCTTGATGGATTACTTTACTATTTCAATACATCCTACTTGTGGACAAATGTCACACATCCATGTTGTCCTTAATATAACCTTGAGCTTTTGACCTTCACAACTGTGAACTTTTTCACACTTTAAAAGTTTTTACCGGAGTGCACATATGTCACACATCCATGCTGATCTTGACCTTTTGATCTTCACAACTGTGCTTATAAATACTTATCACGTTTGGTTAATTAACTTTACCACAGTTTCTTCAATCTGCCTACGGGGGCATTCGTGTGCCGACAGGCCACATTTTATTTTTTTCACCTTGTCATCTTATAGATCACTTTGTTTTATTGTCATCTTTCGTATTTTCACTTTATCGAAATGTCGGCTTCACTTTGCCACATTGTCTTTTTTGTGCTATGTCGAATTGTCACTATTTCACTGTTTTGCATTGTCACCTTTTATGTTTTTCTCTTTGTCACCTTGTAATTTTTTCAGGCGAAATAGAGAACTTGACAATGAAATTAATAACATAACTGGAATATACGCCGGAGATATACTTTGCTTTTTCACCTGTTATTTATGCTTTTTACAACATCGTCTTGTCAATCCACTAACTCACCAAACAGTGTTATTTTGGCACTTTGTCGCGTTGACGCCATCAACAATTTGAAATGAAATATCAGCTGAGCCGGTATAAAGTGAGCAGTTTGTCTGTATTGTAGTTGTGGGATGTAGCGTGATGGTGACGGGATGACAATGCGAGGGACGGCCGGAGTGATCAGTCTCCGCTTCAACCAGGACCAAGGTACACCAATAATTAGACTGTCATGTGATTTTGTACATAATAATATGTTAATAATAACTTGTGCGATTTTTCACATGTGTGAAAATATTTCAGAAATTGTGGTATTTTCTGTAGATGATGTAGTAGTATATAAGAGTCATAATGATACAAGTTTATATGGAAGCCACACACTATGTGTGGTGGCTTCCACACAAAACTTGTAATCGTTATGACTCTTATATACTACTACCGCGAGACCATATATTTATGACATGAGAAGATACACCCTATTAGAGATAAAAATCCCTATGTTACTCAGTATATATACAACAATCTGTCAATTTTAGTACGAATATACAACTATATTGAAGATAAGAATCCAATAAGTTATCTAGTATTTTCAGCAATCTGTCACAAATATAGACACCCTATTAAAGACAAGTTACTAATATCAACAACTGACACAATATACACGAAGATAACGCCTATTGAAGATAATCCATAAGTTATACTCAGTATTTTACAGCAATCTGTCACAAATATATACTGACACCCTATTAAAGACAAGTTATCCATATACTCAGTATATATATCAACAATCTGTCATACTTTTATTACGAATAAATAATAACAAACTGACACCCTATTGAGATAAGAAATCCATAAGTTATACTCAGTATTTTACAGCAATCTGTCACAAATATATACTGACACCCTATTAAAGACAAGTTATCCATATACTCAGTATATATATACAACAATCTGTCATACTTTTATTACGAATAAAATAACAACTGACACCCTATTGAAGATAAGAAATCCATAAGTTATACTCAGTATTTTACAGCAATCTGTCACAAATATACTGACACCCTATTAAAGACAAGTTATCCATATACTCAGTATATATATACAACAATCTGTCATACTTTTATTACGAATAAAATAACAACTGACACCCTATTGAAGATAAGAAATCCATAAGTTATACTCAGTATTTTACAGCAATCTGTACTGACACCCTATTAAAGACAAGTTATCCATATACTCAATATATATATACAACAATCTGTCATATATTTATTACGAATAAATATAAACTTACACCCTATTGAAGATAAAAAATCTATTGGTTATACTCAGTATAATGCCTACCATAAAGCAAATGAGAGAGCAAGCTAAGAGTTGGGGAATTTCCCTAAGAGGTTTGAGACTCAAGAAAGATATAGCAGATAGGATAAGTGACGCGCGAGCCGTCGTCTACGAGGAGAGGCTGCGGCGTGCGGTTTCGACCGGACGACTGCCCGCCGACCCCGAAAAACGCTCCGAGAAATTGGAGAACGAGACGACGGCCAGTCTGCGCGCCACCGCTTACGCGCAGCGTGTAAAAGAAGATCCCAGCGCACGTAGAAAACCCCTATACATAAGGCGTACTACAATAAGATTTATCAAGGGTTGGTGGGGGGACCTCCCAAGAAGAGGAGAGATATCGCCAGAGCTTTGGTGGAGGAGGGTCCCAGGATTCTCGCCGAAGAAGCCGAAGTTAGGGAAACTATTGATAGGGGTAGGAGGAAGATAGTATGGACTTTCGAGAGGGGGGTAGACGGGGAGATCGCTAATCGCATAATGAATAAAATTCGCCCAGAGATGACCACGGCATGTTACCTGAGGTATTCGTGCTCGTATCGTATTAGGAACATAGAGACCGACGCTACTATGATCTATCACAAACAATCAAAGGGCAGTCCGTGGATAAACGAGATAGCCAAAGCCGAGAGTTGGATATCCGATAGAGAGAAAGGTCGAATGGACATCGACAAAGTCGATAGACCAAACACAAAATGGACCTTCGTTCGTTGGATATCGGTCGAGATGAAGATGATCATCGACGCGCAACAACTTCTCATGGGAGCGGGAAAACTCCCAGACTGGTTAAGACAGAAAAAGGGAATGTATTCCGTCGACACGTACGACGACTACTTGTGTCTATTTAGGTGCATAGCCATCCAACGTGGAGGGAGACCCGACGGGTGTTGTAGGAAGGCACGAGCTCTGGCTCGCGAATACCTCGGGCACGATAATGGACCGGGTAGTAAGGGAATCCCCCTGGACGATATTAAGAAGGTCGAAGAGCATTTCAAGATGGGCATTCGCGTTTACGACGGAGTGTGGTACCTCATGAAGGTTCCGGCAAATTACGACGTGGTTGGGGGGAAGACAATGACGATAGGAATTTTTGGTTTGGAGGTCACTCGTTCCTCATAACGAATCTCCGCAAGATGACGAACGAGTACGGGTGCACCGGATGTCAACAACGGTTCACAAAGTCGTGTAACATGCACAGGCACGCGACCACCTGCATGGGTGGGAAGACCGTGGTGACATGTCCAGGTAAGAGGGTAGAGAGACCACAGTCGGCCTACGAGAAGGCGTTCTATCCCAAGGGGTCAGCGAGTGTGAGGTCGATTCAATGGTTAAGCAGAGAAGAGGAGAGGGTGGGAAAGCACATACATCACGCCAACTGCGGTCACGGTGGTGAGAGGTGGGTGGCCGGTGATCCGGTCGACGGTTACTGTCACGAGACCGAGACCGTGTTTCAGTTTCACGGATGCTACTGGCACGGGTGTCCGAGGCATTGCATGAGAGGTAACGTGAGATCGCTGTACAAGAGGACGAAAATTCAAGACGCCAAGATAAGGAAGGCGGGTTACGAGCTGGTGGTGATGTGGGAGTGCGAGTGGTTGAATGATAATTTTGATAAAATTAATACCTACTATCCACAATTGCCACGCGAGGAGGAGACGACTCTGTACCCCCACCAGATAGTCTACGACTTCGAGGCGTATCTCGACAAGTCAAAAATCACGCGACCGACCAAAGACCTGACCTTCGAGGTCGAGCACGTTCCTATATCGGTGTCGTTGGGGGATACGATGCATGAAGGGATCACACACCTATGCGAACGAGATCCCGACACGCTAGTCGAGAAGTTCGTGACCGAGCTGCAGATGAGAGGCAAGGCAATCAGGGAGGGGGTTAGGAAGAAGTATCTGCCGGCCGACATAGATATGTTATCGAAGTCTCAGCAAGCAAAGATTATTTCTTGGATTGACCAAGTCCCGGTGGTGGGGTTCAACTGTAGCAGGTACGACCTGAACCTTATCAAGCAGTACTTTGTAGAGAAGTTGGCGGCCACCGTGAATAAGGTGATGGTTGGAAAGAGAGCCAGCACGACGATGTTTCTGTTTACCCCGGAGTTTAGATTTCTCGACATCATCCAGTATCTGGGACCCGGTACCACGTACGACCGGTGGGTTAAGGCGTACGACTGTAAAACGGTAAAGTCTCACTTTCCATACGAGTGGTTCGATAGCGCGGACAAGCTCGACCATCCGGGGCTGCCAGACTATCCCGAGTGGTACTCGAAATTGAAGGGTGAGTTCCTTCTGTCGTTGTCCGAGTGGAAAGAGTGTAAGAAGGTATTCCGAGAAAAGGGGATGAAGACGTTCAAGGAATGGTTGCAACACTACAACGACTTGGATGTAGGACCGTTCCTGGAGGCTCTGACTAAAATGACGGAGTTCTACAGGGGAAGAGGCGTGGACATACTCAAGGATGCCGTGTCTCTGCCCGGTGTTTCCTTCAGTACCTACTCCCGCGGGTCGATCGATGGGAAGGCGGACACGCCCGAGCTGTGGTCACCGAAGTCTGAAACTTACGAGATGATGAAGCAGGGATTGGTCGGTGGTCCGTCCATAGTATTCTCCAGTACGCCGAGGCTGGAAGGTCGACGATCAGGGGTCAGGTGGGGAGTCGGGAGGAGAAGATGTGCAAGGCGGTGCTGGGGTACGATGCCAATGCTCTATACCTATCTACTCTGTCGAAGGACATGCCGTGTGGTGAGGAGCAGATATGGACGTGTGACGACCCTGAAAGACAGTCGTATATAGACCGTTTCGTGAGGAAGGTCAGGAGTGAAAAGTGGTTCGGATTTGCGGAGTTGGATATAGAGGTCCCTGAAACGTTGAGAGACAAGTTCTCGGAAATGTCACCGCTGTTCGTTAATCGAGAAGTCGATGAGAACGAGGTTCCGCAGCACATGAAGGACTACCTGGCCGGGACCGGAGGAAAAGAGTCGAAGGACAGAGAAAGCTCGTGGGGGCAATGTCCGCCAAGAAGATGATCATATACTCCCCGCTGCTAAAGTGGTATCTGGAGCACGGTCTGATCGTCAAGGCGGTGCATAGGGTGATAGACTACACGCCCGGCAAACCGTTTCAATGGTTCTTAAAGAGGTCACCGCTGCTAGACGGACGGGGGACGTCGACAAGAGCAAGGCGGTGTTGGCGGATATATTCAAACTGGTTGGCAACGCGTGTTGTGGCAAGCTGATAGAGGCGCAAGAGAGACACCTGAACACCACATATACGAAGGATGAGAAGACTGTCGATCGGGCACTGAGGTCGGCGTGGTTCGAAGACCTGGAGGAGATTGGGGAGGCTTACGAGATATCGAGCAGGAAGACTCGAGTGGTGATCAACAGACCGTTTCAGTGTGGCATAGCGGTCTACCAGTTGGCCAAGCTCCGGATGCTGGAGTTCTACTACGATTCTTGACATGTACGTGGATCGCGGAGATTTCGAACTGATACAGATGGACACTGACAGCATGTACTTCGCGCTGTCGGAGAAGACGCTGGCGGCGGTGGTGAGAAAGAATATGAAGAGAAAGTTTAATAAGGAGAAGACCGAGTGGTTGGCGTGGGACGTGTGGAGCAACAGAACTCCGGGACTGTTCAAGCTGGAATTCGAAGGGGATAGAGCCATCGCTCTGTGTAGCAAGTGTTACTACGTGAGCGGTGATGGAAAATCTAAGCACTCGGCCAAGGGGATGTCGAAGAGATCTAACGATCTGACTTGGGGGAGGTATAAGAGTGCTCTCGAAGGGGGTAGGGATATGGCGGAGAACAGGGGATTCCGAATGATTAACGGGGTGATGAAGACGTACTGTCAACAAAAATTAGGACTCTCGGCGTACTACGACAAGAGGAGAGTGATGGAAGACGGGTTACACACCGAGCCTATAGGATAGATAAAAAAAAGAACTCTGAGAGAATACTAAAGACTCTGACGATCGGGGGTAGCTAGAGTGTCAGAAGGCACCGCGAGAAGTTCTTCGCGAACAAACCCTCGAGATGGCCCATCATCCAAATAGTAGAGCACGGGCTCATCGGGCTTGGTAATAGATCGATCTAGATGATATACATTGAGAGACCACACGGGATCAGTCGCGCGGCGGCTGCCACCTTCGAGCTCTCCCGGTTGATAGAGGTACCGGACGTCAATATCTGATGGAAGCCGTTGCTCCTCTAAACCAACGGGTCGCCCGCGCGAGACGGCAGAGGGCTCGCTCGTCACCCTTTTAAACTTGATAGCATCTACAGGCTTCTTACCTATCAATCTGGTCACCTCTCCGTTCAGTGCGGAGACCACGGCGGGCAGTCTGGCCACCCACTCGGTCGATCGCGAATGAGGTTCTACAAGTTCTTTAGCGTATTGGTGTCCGAACAGTCTCTCAGCCAGGGTTCGATTGAAGCGTTCCACGATCCCCTGGTCCCGGTGGATGTTGACGCGGCCGCGTCTGACAGAAACTTCGTGCTTAGACAATAGATGAGAGACCGCGCCCATGAACTCGCGGCCGGGATCGACCTGGAGAAGATTCGGCCATTTGAGAGGACTCCTCTTATATATTCGGGAGAGAGCCGGCGGCCACCTCCTTAGACTCTTTAGTGGCCAACGGCTCAGCTCCCTTATAACGACTCGCTACGTCAACGACTGTCAGCGCGTACTTGTACGTCTTACGACCGACGCGATCGTGAGGGAGAAACAGGAGACCCGCTTGATGAACTTGGTTCGGTACCGGCACGTCGAATTTCGGTAGGGCGCGGAATATTGTGAGGCGCGGGGGGTGGGTAAATAGATCTGCCAGATGGCCTGCTTCTTGAGCCATTCCTTGACAGCGTTTTCTGAAACCTTGGTCGCCGCCGCGAGGTTCTTGATGGCAGCGAGTCCCTTCCAGTAGCCGCCGGGGCTATAGTACGTGTTCGCTAGCTTGCGCGTTAGGCGAACCGATAGTTTGGTATTAAGTTTGCGCGTGTTCATCGTATGCGATGTATTCTAATATATCTGACAATCTCCAACATGCCCTCGCCAGATCGTCCGGTAACTGCGTCGATAATAATAAACCTTTGTTGGAAGTACAATCGTGATTGGGGGTTAAGTTCTGAAGGAAATTGGGAAAATCTAATCCCCCAGGATTGGTGGAGGAATCTAACATCCGCTTTGCGAAAAGGGTGGCCGCTTTTTCGTCCTCCCGCCACGTCTCGAGAGAATCTCGGGCCAGACGAATCATACCCTTTGCACCAGCTATGCGGTGTTTAAGGGCAGTGTAGCCTACATCAATCATAGCAAAATAACGTTTGTCAACTGACATCGTTCTATATATATATATTTATAAAAAAAGTTATTTAAAATAATTAATTTAAAATCTCGATTGAATATAGTAGCCGACGAGACCCACCACACCCATTCCCACGACGATGAACGCGATCTCGCAGTCTTTTTGGGGCTCTGACGGTACATAGAAATCTGAAAGTTGGGGCTCGCGATCCAGCGATCGAGACTTTTCTGCGGATATGCCAGCGCGTACTCGCGGTTGGCTTCTTCAACGTTCTGAAAAGTTTGTGCGGCGTGATTTTCGCGGCGAAGCTCTTCATTGACCCAGTCAAGATGGGCGGTTCGTTTTTTCGACCACGCTTCCTTTGCGCTATTGAGTTGTTCTACAGCTAAATCGTGACGCTTACTCTCCTGATCCGCGTTCGAGTTTTGTAGTTTAGAGAATAGAAAGTTGCTGCCGCTGAACGCCAATGCGTTTACGAGCGCACCACCTATCATTATTGCGATTGAAGCCATTTATTTCCATATATTAACTGGTAGAAATTCCAGCTTTAACTAGATAATCTCGGGTCCAAACTGCGGCCGCTACATCTAAGGTCGCGAGCCCTACGTCTCTCACAGTAAAGTCCAATTTGGGAGCGGATCCTCCTAGGGCCATCTTTGATAGTCGAGCATACCCGATACTGAAACCCGATATCACCACGGCGTGATAAAGCGCATTCACTAACATTTTACCATCTTGTTCAGCCATTATTGCATATAAAAGGGGTCGCGATCAATGTTTAAATGGGGCGCGTCCAAATTCAACATTGTTGATGATTGGTGTTTCGTAACTTTCTTCTGAACACTGGCTGGTTGTTTTTTCGATAATAGGGGGTATTTCCACACGCACAAGGCACCAACAACTGCCAGACCACCACCAACAACCCAACTCCAATTCACGAATTTGGGTTCAATCGGATTCGCCCAACCTCGATTAGGTGTTGAGTGTGCTTCCAATTCGTGAATTGGGGGTGTACTCAACTCTGTCTTCAGATGTTTTGCTGTCTCCGTCCCCGATTGCAACGACTGTTTAGCCTCTCGAAGCTCGGCGAGTATTTTATCTTGTTTAACTTTTCGGGTGGCAGCCGCCGCCCGCCCAGCTGCCTGTCTTTTGGGATTTTTTATATGCGGTATGTCATCCAGTGGCGGAGTTGGGTTCGATTGGGTTGGAGCAATCGGGTTCAACTCCGTCACTCTCGCGGGTGTGTCTTGTGTCATCATTTTCAGGGCTTATAGTTTGTGGGCATATATGTCCAAATTGACAGTGTTTACCCGTGGTCAACGCGGTTGTCAGCGGAGCTAAGTACATTCCAAACTTGTGATAAATTGATCAGCAGGCTGTTCTAAGAGTGTGACCTATAAAAGGGTCAGTCTCTAGATCGTCAATCAATCCCGCGGTGTTTGGTATAGGGAGAAGTATACTAACGGCGGTTGCGTACAAATGAATAACCGCCGATCCGAGAGTTTTTGTCATCTCCGCACCTAACCTAAGATTCGTATCGCGCATACATTTTATCGATCTCCGCATCTGACAATCTTATCCACCTGAAAAACTGAGAGAGGCCTACCGAGATAATGCTCCGATTGTCCCCCAGCAACCAGCGCAGCTAGCCGCTCTCGTCGCGCCGCATTTTCATTTTCATTCGGAGTCGTTGCACTCAACCCAATACCAACCGCCGTTGGAGTTGATTCCGATTGCTCTGTCGGATCATTATCTATGTTGGCAGTCGGAGTTGAGGTTTCTTCTATTAGCTGATCGAGAAGTTCGTCGCAGTTCATTTTTCTTAAAATTAATTTAACAATTCTAACAAGTCTCATCACTTTAACATATTGCCAAGCGCACCACCCGATACTTATGATCACCATTATGCTCGCAACAAAGCTCGCAGCGGAGCACCAAATTGTTAACATTGTTAACCATTGTTCAGCATTTGTTCAACATTTGTTAAGCATTTGTTCAGCATTGTTCAGCAATTGCTAAGCATTGTTCAGCATTGTTCAGCATTTGTTCAGTAATTGCTAATTAATTATAAAATTAATTGATAACTTCATAAGTAGTTGGTTGATCAGTCTTTAGCAAAAGCTTGGCGTGCTTAGTTTCCGAAAGCATCCGTCTAACCTCCAGGCGCTCCTCGCGCGTTGGGATAACGTCATTCTCTCGAAGACAGTCATCGAATGAGTCTCGGTCCTTGCAGTGAAAGAGGGCGACCCATTTCGTTTGCTCGCGCAGATCCTTGAGGACGGCGTTGTACTTTTGAGTGGATATCCATACGCTTTGCCTAGCATGGCGGCCAGAAAATGCGAGCTCGGAGAGCATGTCCTTCTTTTTGGTCATCGCCGCCTTGGCCGAGCAATCGTCAATCACGTATAGGGTGGGCTCACCCTGAAATTTTTGGTATAAACCACGCAACCAATCGTGAAGCCTATCACCGGGGTCAATAACGTATACCTCAGGGTCGGTCCATATCCACGTTCGCCGCTGATAAGTATCGTTGTGCCGCACAGTGAGACACAGGATCACAATATGACGAAAGGCATCGCGGTAGGAGCCCTCGAGCAAGTCTAGGATGAAAACTGTTTTTCCACATCCTGTCTGCCCACATATTATGGCAGAGTGGGCATCTCCAATCGTGAATTGGTATTGATTGCTAATTTTCTTAATTAATTCTTTAGAATTATCAAATTTATTAATTAATAAATCGTTAGAATGATTGCTAATTTTCTTAAAATTAATTAATAAATCGTTAGATTTAGTAGAGTGCTGAGACGTATCGGCCATCTTCGATGTTGAGTTGTGCGTCTGTAATTATATATAAGTACACGTTCAATGGCCCGGCTCCGTCCGCCTCTTTGGTTATCTGGATCGTCACACCCTCGCTAGCGTTCTCAACTTGGCGTCCGCTGCCGTGTTTTGGTCGTCGTCGCTGGCTCGCATGTCTAGCCATAACGCGTATTTGGTATTCAGGAACTCCGCGAGGGAGACGGCCGAGAGATGCAGGTCTTTGGCAACCGCTGCAAAACCTCCGAAGAGCGCACGTTAGAGCCGGCAGCAAACTGCTTTCTTACTTCGTCCCACTGCTGGTGCGCGCGAAGACCCGCGCTGTAGAGTTGATTGGGAACTCCCTCGATCGTCACCTCTACCTTCGTGATTTTGGGGTTATAGAATTTGTCGGTTTTTCTAGCACCGAACGCGAACCGAGCATCCTCGAACAACATCAGTATACCTTTCATAGAGCGGGCGGGTACGTTGACGTTAATATTCCACAATGTGTCGCCTTTGTCTTTCGTCATCTTGCGATGGCGAAGAACTCGGTCGTAAAGTATGGCAACGCGCCCGGCGTACTGGGTTCTGATCAATCGCGCGAGTTCGGGCATCGTGACCATGTCGTACTCCAGCGAAACATTATCGATCGTATACGTCGATAACATGTTGCTGGCTATGAGAACTCGGCCGTAGTCGTTGAACGTTAGTTCGTATTCGAGGCGGTCAGCCAAAGCGCTCTGATAGTAGGGCATGTGACTCTCCAGCAACTCGAAGTCGAGCGGGATGTAGAAGCGGTTGCTGTAAGCGCCCGCGACCGCATTGTCACTCGCGTTGTTATCTACCTTGTTACCAGCCCCGATTCTAAGTTTGGTTACGTTCTTATTTTTGCTGGTGTCAATACCCTGATAGACAGCGTTTTCGCGCTCTTGCGCCGTCTTCCATAGGTCCTGATAACAATGGTAGACGTCGCTGTCGTCGATCGACATCACCTCATTACCAGAAATCTTTATCATGGTCTTCTTGACGATGGCGCGACCAAGGTTCTGAACGACGGTTCGGTCCTCGTCCGTCGACGTCAGCGAAATAGTGAAAGCGAGGCGAACAGTACCCGCACAATGACGTCGTTAGCTCCGAGGTTGGGGAAGCGGACCAAGAGCTGCTGGTTTCTGGTCGATCGTCGATGGGTTGTTCGTAATAACGACACTCTGTCTCACGCCTTTTGCCCCCGAGGGGCTCACGCAGTCTGCGGTATGGATTGAGTTTGCGACCGTATTGACTCGAAGACATAATTTAGTGAAACTATATTAAACCCTTATGGTTTTGTCTTTAATACATAATTAATTTTAAGAAAGTTATAAAGATGGATGATTACGATATTAACATGGATGAAATCGGCAGAGACGATTTCCGCGATGATGATGACATCGATGACTATGACGAAACGACCTTCATAGAGACACCAGCACCCCCAATTCCACTTTTGTTTGATCCAGGTGCACCACGAAATACGCCTTTGGTTAATCCACGTGCATCTTTGTTTGGTCCAGACGCACCGGGAACTTCATCTGCTGGTGTCCCTATGTGGGAGGCCCCACCCGCAACTCCGGCATGGGCGGGCGGTGCCGAGATTCCTGCGGGGATCTCCAAGGATGAGCTGGCGCCTCTCGAGGAAACGAATTCTCGGGTGAAACGGTGGGAGAGTGAGGTGTCCTCTAAAAACGGCATCAAGGCCATGTTGGAGTTCCCGAGCACTAAAAATGAGGAGACTTGTGGGTTAAATGGGGTAATAGCTGGAAGTTGCTGACGTACAAGAACGACCCGACCCAGTTCCTCAGCCCCTCTTCCGTGAACCGATATGGAGTATCCCTCGCTCAAGCTCTAGGAGTGATCGATGATCGGTCGCAGCTGCCTCAACAAATGGTAAAAACCCTACAGTCTACCGACGAAACGCTGGCGAAGACGGCCGCCGCTATAGAAATGAGCGAGCTCAGCGATGTCCCTCATATAGCCACCGACGCTATTAACACAGTGGAAACCACGGTCAACGAAATGAACGGCACGAAATATGACCCACCATTACCTCTTCGCGAACTCCGGGGACTCGATGGCTCTGCAAACAACTCGGGGCGAACTGGTCAATAACCTCTCCAAACTCACGGCGCTGGACATATCGCGCTAGAAGAAAGAAAACTTGGGGAAATCCGTGACGATAGAGAATCTACCGAGCGGATCAACAAACTCCTGCGGTCGTTGCGGGACGAAAGAGAAGCTCGCTTGGAGGCTGCTTCGACTAACCGTGAGACGCTTTCCGGCCAATTAAGTCGGAGCCGCGAAACAATCTCGAGGGTTCTGCACGAGGACACGACACTCGGTGAGCGTTCTTCGCACTCTGTTCAGAGAGAAGGGCGTCACGATATTAACCATCATCGCAGCTTTCAGCATGATTATATCGACCCTAATTCTATCTATATCGTCTCTATTTGTAGCTGTCAATGCTGGTGCCGCACCAGCACCCGCACCAGCACCAGCACCGGCACCTGCGCCATCCGGCGGAGCCAAGGAGTGGATAAAAAAACAACTAAAAGCCTCGCCAGTCTCCTGGCTAAATTAGCAGGAAAGTTGGCTGCCGCGCTGCCTGGTTTGATAGGAGGTCTCCTCTCCTTCTTGTTATCTATATTATCAAAAACGGTCGGATGGCTCGCCGAGAATACCTGGGCTTTAATCGTGGCCATCGCCGGTCTCCTACTATTCTTCGCCAGAGAGTTCCTAAAACCAAAGCGTAAATAGTCTGATCGCCACGAGGGCGACGACGAGCGCTAATTTCTCCTCCTCGTGTGTTGTGCTTCCAATCTCGATTGGTGTTTCAACATTGTTGATGGAACTCGATGGTGCATCCAATTTACGAAGGGGGGGTACTGGGTTCGATTGTGTTGAGGGAGGTGTATCCATTTTGTGTTTTGGGGTGGGGGTTTTATGAAATCTTTTTCAAATTTATTTGAATTTACTCGCGCCCAATCTCGCGATTTTTGGGGGTGCGCTTGATGATATCCGTGTTCACGTTACCGTTGTGACCGATTTTTTGATTGGCGGTGGCGATTACGATCTGATTATTGTAACCATCAACCGGGTCGTCTCGTAGTATATTGCTCGGCGCCATATAAAGACCTATTCCAAATACATAGTCCACTGGGGTGCTGGCAGTCTGCAAAACGTCTTGATAATTCTGGATCGCCTTCTCCAGGTCCACCTTAGCTGAGATGGCGTCCTCGACAAGTGCCAAGAACTGTTTTTGTGCATCAAACGCCGTTCCCGTGCCCAGTATAGAACTGCGAGTTTGCTTCTGTGCGCCGAGGATGGCCCAGACGTACGTGCGAATAGATTCGTTGACGCGAGTAACCCCGGCCTGCGTGAACCCTAGACCCTTATCTAACATAAATGTGGTCCACGCATTCTGAACCTCAGCAGCCTGCTGTATGTAATCGACGTGAGCCAGTTTCGGAGGTAACATTTTACAAGAAAACACGCCACAGTGCCGACCTCCAGACACTTCTGGCCCGAAAGTCATAGTCGCGGGGTTCAAAATTCCCGGCGTTCCAGGACTGACGATGTGGTCACCGGAGTAATCGTGTCTAAAATCAGTCTGCGTCCAATTCCCGGGACGTGGCCCCGAATGAGAACGTCCCCGAGGCCGGTGGTGGTAGGAAATGCTTTCTGTCTCCAGTCCGCGTCTTTTGAAACGTTAAATTCGTTACACAGTCTTTCAAACGCCATACGGTCGTATGCGTTGGAAATGGGATCCCAGGCGTCGTCTTGAGGTAGAGAAATACTAGTTCTTTGAGAATCCTCCTAATAGTATAATACGTGTGAAAGTTGTAGACACTTCGGAGCATGATATTCTTGGATGTTAGATGGTCTTTATGTGAAACTCCACACCCGGCTGTTGCGCACCATACAGCAAAATTTAGCTGGTTCTGCCAAAACTGCATCGGTGTGGCTTTCCACCCGTTTACCGCCTCCATCGTAGTAATCTTGGGCATCCTATATTTCTCAAACGTGTTAGGGAAATTGGTGGCAAATCCACTGTCCGGTCTAACCGTTACGGTTGGGTGTACAAGGTTAACAACGTCTTTTTGCGTGTATTTACCTCCAAACCGCGTACTTTGCATTAGAGTTAAAGCTAAATGTTTTTGTATCCATTGAAAGATATTATTATGTTTGCTACTATCACTAATGTTCAAAAAGGGAGTTGTGAACTTCAAAAATCAATCGACAACTGCTGCGGAAAACGCCGGGTGGGCCTCATATCAATCACCTTCACGGTCGGGTGGCAGAATGTGGGGAAGAGCGAAGGGTTTTACTATGTGAAGGATGGACAACAATTAGGTGTAAAGCTGCCTCACGGACTGTGGGGAATAAGACAGCTCAAAGATTTTGTCAACTCAGAGCTTGACGGTATAATCAACCTCACAGTATCGAATGCTACCGGGCTCGCAACAATGACCATCAGCAGTGATAATGCGGTAGTGGTCTCAGGGTGCACCTGGATCGGGTGAACACATCGTACAACACGGTAGACGGCACTCCCAGCACATTACTGAAAACTGTGCCAGCCAGCGACTGTTTCTATGGCGAGACTGTGACCTTAGACTTCCCACACCCCGAGATGAAAGTTTTGGAATCGGGACATATCCACGAATTTACGGTCTCTATTCTCGATGATCAAGCGAGAAAGTTGAAAAACGATTACCCGATTTCGGTAGTTCTCGAAATTTCCAATTGAGTATAGGTGCCCAATATTATAATTAATTTTATTATGAGTATATATGGACCAGGTAGTTCTTCCGATTGGGTGACAAATTCAAAGAATTTGGAACCGGCAGAAGGTGGATTCATCCGACAGAGGGAGACTTTTTAACTACTGGAAAAACCAAGGCCCTGATCAATAAAACCATATCGAAGGTCACAAACGGGATTCACAGGAGTATATCAGATGTTAGAGTAGAAGTGCTGACGGCGACTGCACAAATTGAGGGAGTCCGAACGGATATTGAGAAAGATCAGGCGGCTTATGAGGTGTTGCGCTCAGAGGACTCTCTCATCAGAGAAACGGAACTAAACGAACTAGGTAAAAAAATAACTAAATTTCGAAAAGAGAGCAGGTCGGATATTGATAAAGTCCGAGAAGACCACCAGGCGGCCCTTACGGAGGGTTATGATACGTTGCGCTTAGAGGACTCTCTCATTAGAGATGCGGCACATTACCGAACTAGATACATAAACAAAATTTCGAAAAGAGGCCACGTCGGTACGGAGGCATTACCGAACTAGATACAAAAAATATAAAAAACCCATTGAGAAAGCCCGAGAATACCACCAGGCGGACCTTACGGAAGCTTATGAGGTGTTGCGTCAGAGAAGCGGCGGTTGCCGAACTAGATAAAAAAATAACAAAATTTCGAAAAGAAACCCGGTCGGGTATCGATAAAGTCCGAGAAGACCACCAGTCGAACCTTGCGGAGGCCCTTGCAGAGGCTTATGATGCGTTGCGCTTAGAGGACTCTCTCAGCAAAGAAGCTACACTTACTGAACTAGACGGGAAAATAGCCGAATTTCTGAAAGAGACCAGGTCGGGGGTTGAGGGTGTCCGAGAAGACCACAAGGAGGCCATTGCGGAGGCTTATGGGGCGTTGCGCTCAGAGGACTCTCTCAACAGAGAAGCGGCACTTACCGAACTAGACGAAAAAATAACCAAATTTCGAAAAGAGGCCCGGTTGGGGGTTGAGGGGTCCGAACGGGTATTGAGAAAGCCCGAGAAGACCACCAGGCGGACCTTACGGAGGCTTATAGGGTGTTGCGCTCAGAGGACTCTCTCAGAGAAGCGGCGGTTGGTGAACTAGACGGAAAAATAACCGAATTTCAAAAAGAGGCCCGGTCGGGTGTTGAGAAAGCCCGAGAAGACCACCAGGCAGCCCTTGCGAAGGCTTATGAAGCGTTGCGCTCAGAGGACTCTCTCATCAGAGAAGCGGCGGTTGCTGAACTAGACGGGAAAATAACCGAATTTCAAAAAGAGGCCCGGTCGGGTGTTGAGAAAGCCCTAAAAGGCACCAGGCGACCATTACGGAGGCTTATGATGCGTTGCGCTCAGAGGACTCTCTCAACAGAGAAGCGGCACTTACCGAACTAGACGAAAAAATAACCGAAGTTTCCGATAAACTGAAACATGATCGTATAGCCGCGACCAAAGCTCTTGAGGAGGCCTCTTATAATATTCGTACTGAGGCATATAACGCAAACAGTGCGCTTGCCGGAATAGTGCGAACAATGAAAACGCTAAAACGTGCCATAACAGTTTGGGCTGAGAAGCGGGGCGGGCCCATTGGTTGAGGGGCACTATGAATATTCGTTCGGTGCCAAAGCGAGTAATAAATGTGGGGGATACACTATGACAGCCGCGGGTGAAGTTATCCAAATGGCGGTCTGCTCGGTTAATGGTAGTGGTAAACCTGTGGGCGCGGTCGCGATAAATATTGTAGTAGATGGGGAAGAACGGGGGGTTGGAGTCACTAAAATCTCTGGAGATAGTTTGACGGTGGTTTCGTTCTCCGGTTATGATCGAATTAGACTTTCCAAAGGTACGAAAATCGGTGACCCAGCGAGTTCTTCCACTATTGTCTCGTTGTTAATTGAACTTATTTTGTAAATACTAATATATTGAAATAAATTTGTAAAATTTAAATATGAACGAATCAACGCTTCCAATTGTCAATACCACTCCATCAACACTGTGTACAATTAACGAAAGAAGTTCAGATTTTAGGTTGAATAATATCGTCGCTATGCAGGATATTTTAGTTAGAGAATATAAAAATAGAAAAATAAAAAAGAAACGCTAAAAAAAATATAGGCGCGCGGTGAACATGGCTGAAGTATCTAGCACGGCTCTGGCGAGTGTTTCTGTGTTGTGTGGGGCGGGGACAGCTGCAACTATATCCACCATTATAACGGTTCCCGTAGCGGGGATTTTATGTGCGGTGTCGGCCGTTTCTGGGTTGTTGTGTATGGTAATTAGGGCGTCGGGTGGAAAACTCGAGAAAAAATGTAGAAAACATGATAGAATATCCGTTCTCGCCGCCAGGTCGAAGAAAAATACCATCGACGTTATGGTGTCCAAAGCGTTGGTCGATAAGAAAATATCAAATTTAGAGTTTGAATCCGTGGTGGAAGAAATGGGGAGATATGAACAATTAAAAAATGATATAAGAATCAAAGCGCGCGCCACCATGCCCAAGATTGGGTGTACTGATTGGGATAAATTTAGGGAAAAACTTGGAAATAAAGTCGGAAGAAATGTTACAGCACCATTGTGATATTTTATAAAATAATTAATTAATTATATTGGTGCAGTAAACAATTTATTAATTAATAATTTTGATAATTCTAAAGAATTAATTAAGAAAATTATTAATAATTTAAAAAAAAAGAAGTTTAGGTCCTACCGAGGCTCGAACCCACGCCAGCAAAACCCTTCTGGGCCCACCCGGCTAAGCCCTACCTTTCTCTGTTTTATCTTTGTCTTGCTCGTCTCATGTTGTGGCTAGCCGGGTGTAATAGCTGCCTGTACAGCACACCCCCATCTATCGGCTGACCTAGGAACCAGTGTCGAAAGTCTAGGCAACCTTGGAAGTGCCTGCACGGAAGCACTGAGCGCTCATTTTTCGTCAAGGGGCGTCTCCCAAGACAAAGTATTGTTGTTAATTTTACATATATTAAGCTAAAACCGTGTTGTGCAATACCAATATTTACTCTTTTTTTTTTATTTGCTTTTTATATAATAAGTTCGTTTTTTATTTAATAATATAGGTTATAACGTTCTAAATTATTAAAAGTAAAATTAAAAAAATAAAAAACATGCCAACCAATCACAATGTAAGAAATACTTCCGGAATATCGATAGCGGGTTGTGTAATAACCACCCACATGTGTGTAGTATATATTACAGTGTGTTTATGTTTCATTCCGGAATATCGATAGCGGGTTGTGTAATACACACCCACGTGTGTGTAGTATATATTACAGTGTGTTTATGTTTCATCCCGGAAGACGTAATCGTGTAATCTCTCTATAAAAATGGACACTTAATATACGTGTAAGGTAGGACACATAATTTGCGTGTTTATAACACGTGTAAGTGAAACATTGTCGTCTGCTTGGTGTTGTGATTACAACATAAATTTATAAGTGATATCGTAGAAATGTACGTTCGTAAACGAATCGTTGGGTTTTAATAGTTTTATATAATACGCCTTAGTTTCATATCCGATACGCATTATCTGTCTTAATGTTCGTATTTGCCTCTTGTATAGTTGACATAATTGCCGGTATAATATTGGAAATGTAACGTTTTTATCGGAGCGTAATAAATTACGCTGGTATTTCATATATTCGATATCGCCTAGTGTTCTCATTTTATAGAATTTATATACAGGATTATAACCCCCGTATTCTTCGTAAACTTCTTCAACACAGTCATTAAAAATTTGCAATTCAAATTGTATTGAATTATCCATTTTCTCTTTTATATTGGTACTCGTTTTTTTCTGTTCAATTTTATAAAAATTAGTTTGATAATGTTTTTGACAGTGAATTTTAATGCTGTAGAAACACCTGTGACTTATTAGATCGATTCTATCTTTCTAACTGACTTTCCGATTTGAATTATTACATAAACGATAATACTTGCGAGCACGTAATCCCTTGTTAGCCATTCGATGAGTAGCCTGAGTGCCACCGCATGGTGGACATAGCAATGACTCGGCTTTGGTCCCTACCCCACAATGCCGACATGGGCGAGGTGAAACGGAACCTCTTCGCATCCATGCACGGTGATGTTTGCAATATTCGTAAATACCGGTGCGAAAACATCTCTCGTGACTACCTGTCTTCAACCACGCACAATTAACTAGAACCATTATGTTATATATACTGAGTATAACATAGGGATACTTATCTCTAATAGGGTGTATCTTCTCATGTCATAAATATATGGTCTCGCGGTAGTAGTATATAAGAGTCATAATGATTACAAGTTTCGTGTGGAAGCCACCACACGTAGTGTGTGTCTTCCATATAAACTTGTATCATTATGACTCTTATATACTACTGATGTCGAAAGTTGATGAAATTACAACTTTCGACATCAGTTATGGAAAATATCGTAATTGTTGTAAATATATTTCATGAAATACCTCACATCTTTTTAGGTACCAAACTACATGGTCTCATAATTTGATAAACCGGTATGGGTTTTAATCTGGATTTAATAAAAATACAATATTTTCTGCAAGAAATAAAAATGTACGAACATGTCTGAAAAACACTTTCAGAATTAATTTTGCATTTACTGTAAATTGTTATATAATATTGATTCATTTACCAAAAATATGACTGTTTATATGTCCGTTTGAAAAACGGGATATATCATGGTATAGGACTGTCCGTCCAATTTGAATTAAAGTTTTAGCGTACCTATTATCTTTGAAACCCTAAGTCCAATTGACTTGAAACTTCATATTACTTGTTTATCATAATCCATATTTTCATTCCATGGCCCACCTATGTGACCCACATGCCCAAATTACTTTGCATTAAGTTTTTGACTACCTATTATTACTGCAACTGATTGATTTGAAACTTCATATTCCTGTTAGTCACGGTTCATATTTACATTCCAGAGCCGACCCATGTGGTCCACTTGGCCAAGGTCAATGTCAAATTATGCATTATTTTGGTTACCTGTTATATCTCTGCAACCCTCATTCATATCGGCTTGAAACTTCATATATCTATTTGTCATCATCCATATTTTCATTCCCATGTGGTCCGTGTGTTCAAGGTCAAGGTAAAATGTCTTAGCCAAAACATTAATACAAATTTCTATCTGTTATATCTCTGCAATATTAACCCTTTGAACCCGAAATCCCGCTATATCGGTTTATGCAAAAAGTGCAGATCCAGATGAGCCGGTCATCAGGATCTGCAATTTTTGAAAGTAATTTTAATATTTTTGAGAACAAAAACACCCCCTTTTCATAAATGGACGAATCTGAAAATCATTTTGTGACCATTGGATTGGTCGGAACATTAGCATATCACAGTCCATTCCAGTTCCTTAGGGAAGGGTTAAAGGCCCATGGTCTCAGATGTGGATGTGAACATACATACAGGCCCATTGCGGTGAATAAAATAATGCCATGGCGGGTAAGAAAATTCAACCTAGATCCCTCAAACTAGTGTTTCCTGTGTTCTACAGCCAAAATAGTGCCACGGCTCGCCATGGCTGCCGTGGTGGTGTCTACGGTCATGTTACAGTGTTTGTGGTGATTACATAGAAGTGTGCAATGCTGAAAATATATTGTAATAAAGCTTTTGAAGAGTTTCAAGCTGGTTAAATGCGGGATCAAATCCGTTGGCCTGGCATTAAATGACCGTAGGCCGTTAAACACCAATAAAATCAAATTAAATCAAACTGGTGTGTCTTTGTGTCTTATCTTCAGCAAAACGATATTCATTGGTAGCGTGAATCTGTAAAAGGAATTACGTCACTACTATCTGATTTTCCCAGATAAAGCAAAGTTAAATTTAGCATGGGATTTCCTGGATTTGAACAGTTGCTACTGTATTCATATAATATTCATTGATGGATCTCAGTTGTTTTTGTGAAATGCGTCTTTGGCCTCTTTGTACAAGGTCAAATGACTTAATTCTGCAACTCTATGTCGGATTGGCTTGAACTTCATATACTTATTTGAAATTCTTGCCTACAATTCATCGTTTTATCATCCGTGTACTTTAATCGATAACCAAATTATCCGAAAGTTATTTCATTTCCGGTAATTCTAAATCGACTGCGTTATACACAAACATGATACAACAGGTGCAACAATAACACGTAAATCAAGCCGAAAGCATGCATAGTTTGAGGCTGCAACAGCCACAACATGCAGGAAAGAGACCTCTGCTTCTCACAGTTCAGAGATATGAAAAATAATAACAAAAAAATGTCCTAGCAATTAGTCTAATGTTAACTTGATTCCAACCGAAAAATTCACCCACCACAACGGCACACGCCCACCCCAGCCCCAACCTACCTGTACACGGCACACGCCCACCCCAGCCCCGACCTACCTGTACAAATCCAGAAGTAACAATCCAGTGATTAAAACAATAGAAATATAAGTTGATTTTCAATAGTAATAATGGCCGCCGCCGGTAAGCGTGAGATAATTGCCGTCGATAAAAACACACGACCCAATGTCACCGTTCAAGATTCCGGTGCCTCAATCAAGAAAATGGAGGACTATTAATTGGTATCTTTGACTTTTCTTACATTGATTATGCAATGCTTTGCAGATATGTGTCAGTTAAGCATACTCGTGTTGACAATTTCAAGATGAATTCTTTGTTTGACCCGCCTAGTCTAGAAGCATGGGCCAGATATTTAGCCTAACCCAAGTTTTTTGTTTCTTTTGATTGTGGTAGGGGGGTGTGTCTGTGTTAATATCCAGGGGGGTGTCACCCTGTCACCCTTGAGGAAAATCCATGGTGGCCATTTTTCAAAATGGCCGCCATCCGAAATGGTTTTTGCTCGTATCTCAGTTGCGAGGCTCATAAGGGGTTTATTGTGGTGTCTATAACCATGAATTCAGGGTCAGTGAACATGACAAGAGCATTCATTATACTATTGGATGATTCTGAAGTCACAGCCATTTTTATTTAAAAATGGCCGCCAAAATGGCCGCCATCCAACGTCGTTTTTGCTCATATCTTGGTTTGTGAGACGTGTAATGCCCTAATTTTGGGGTCTATACCTATGTTTTCAGTGTCAGTGGACACGATAAGAACACTGTTAATACTAATGGATGATTCAGAAGTGACAGCCACATTGAATTTCCAAATGGCCAACCAAAATGGCCGCCATCTAGTCGTGTTTTTCTTTTTTGCTTATATATATCGCATTGCGAGGTTCGTAAAGCTTCAATGTTTTTGTCTATACCCATATTTTCATGGTCAGTGATAAGAACATTAATGATGATATTGGATGATTCAAAAGTGACAGCCATTTTGATTTTCAAAATGGCGTCCAAAACGGGCACCATGCAAACTCTGTTCAGGCACTGATCCTGGGGGTTTGTCCACCCAGGGTCCGGATTCACGCATGCATGTAATCGTCTGCTCGGCGAGAAACTGATGGTCTGCCAACCCAAACCCACCACAAGGAAGAATCCATCGCTCGGATCAAATCAGATACGAAGGACAGAGACACATTGAGAGATAAGTTGGAGGTGTGTATCGATCCTTTTGACCCAGATCAACACACAGATAAGGATGGACTTATAAACGTTGAGAGTGGAAAGATTTTTACAAACCGAGATGTGAACGTTGACCAAGCTGCAACCATAGGTCGTGATCAAATGGAGGAGTTCGAGAATGGCTGGCCAACTAGCTTCCACCAAAAGATTAAACGAACTGTAACTACCATGGCTGCCTCACGTAAACACATAAAGATTGGGGAATCTAGAATATATGATCCGGAAATTATATATGCCAGAGCAATGGGGCTGCAGTCAAGTTCCAGGGGTATTGATATAGATGAACTAATGTGTTACGAACTTGCCCCTTATCCTTCCTCATTGTTTGATGAGACTGGACATCTACGAGAATCAAAAACCAAATCAAACTTGAAAAATGATCTCCGAGTTGATGCTCCTAATACAGATTCAGAGTGCGTGACCGATGCTACCTTCCTCGATGGCTGTGCAGTTCTATGGGTCATAGCATGGCCGTCTGGGACAGTTCAAGACTACATCAACAGATTTGTATCATATTTGGCTGGTCAGCTGAAACAATCTGATGTATATCTCGTCTTTGACAGGTATGACAGGAGCAGTACAAAGGAATCTACTCGAACCGGCCGAGACAAAGGAGCAAGTAGGATATTTACACTAAAGCCAACCACCCGCTTGCCTTCACAGAAAGTCATTCTGACTGTCACGTCGGAACAAATCACAGCTTGTGAACTTGATCTGTAGCGATATCACATCAAAACCGGACTTATTCAGCAACACAACCCACAAACTTGTTGTCACCGGACAAGAGCCTGTTCCATTTGAAATCCACAATGGTATACTGATATGGGGACAGGACATGCGATCAACACAATAGGAGGCAGATACCCTGATAGTACAACAGGTGAGTCATGTCGCAGCTAGATCCTCGCTTGTCATCGCAGATGATACAGATATATTCGTCTTGCTTCTCCATTTCTGTATTTGAGCAAATTATCTGGCCACATCATGATGGTTGCTCCTGCCAAAGGTCGCACTGTGATTGATATTTCTCAGACATATGAAAAGCACCGTGACATTGTTCCAAATCTACTGAGCATGCATGGACTAACTGGTTGCGACACGGTGGCAGGCTACTTCGGCATAGGGAAATGTACAGCACTTAAAGTGATGCGTCGCGGGAACCACACCCTTTGGATATTTAGGAGCTCATGAAATGCAGATGGATGCTGTCTTCAAAGAGGTGATACCGTTCATTCTCGAATGTTACGTGTTTCCCCAGTGTGACGCCACAACAGATGCTCGGAGAAAGATGTGGTCAGCCAAGGTTGGACGCAGCATGGCATCTGCGCCTAAATTGAACTCCTTACCACCAACAAATGAAGCTTGTGCCGAAAACGTGAAACGTGCCCATTTACAAGTATGTGTATGGCGACACGCACTTGATGCCGACCCTCCACAGTTGAATCCCGCAGATTTCGGTTGGTCCTGTGAAGACGGAGTATGGTCTCCCGTCACTGTACCTGATGGTATCCCGGTAGCACCTATGGACATCTTGAAGCTCATCCGGTGTTCATGTGCCACAGACACCCCTTGTTCCACAAAGAGATGTGGATGTACACGTTCAGACCTGCCTTGTAACCAATTCTGTTCCTGCCAGGGATCTGAGAACTGTTTCAATTCACTCAGCAGACAGAATGAAACCATTGAGAACGATGTTGGTTGACAAGTGAAGTGATGTATGAAATGTCGAACTAAAAGTATGGCATTTGGACCGCCACTGATAGATCAGAGCTTAGTGCTTCAAGCAGTATACTAGTATAGCTGACCAGAAACGGTACAGGACAAGTATCTGTAGAACATTCCAATTCATATACACATGTCTGCAAATGAATTAAAATGGTTTGCCGGTACTTATCCAGTTCCACTAATGATATTCAGTTTGTATAATCAGATACTTGTATACATCAGTGCCGATTGACATATATTTACATATTTGCCAGATTAACAAAGTCTGATATCTAGAACTGATTATATATTATGGTACGTGCTCCAGTTTCCGGCATGGTTCGGATAAATACGTAATTCTAATTCGTGCGAGTTCCACACGTGAATAATTTCTTCACACAAACGCACACTGAAGACACTGGATACATTTTCCTGTACAAACCAGAGAAATGTAGCATAAACTGGTGAGTCTTCGACAATCGTATTTTAGGTACAAAAAAAATTAACATGCCGAATACGGTACTGGAGCATCCATCATATATATTTATGTAGACAGACTCTGAATAGAGTACATGCAATCCATCATTTATGAGTGTGTACATTTTCTTAGTGTGTACCGTAGTTTGCGGTGAATATGGACATGCGGGATGAATAGCTGCAAACATTTGAAGAATAAACCTGATACCAATAAAAGTAATGAAACATTTGGTTGTTGAAAAGTAACCAGAACCACAGAAATATTTCATCAGCGAATCATTTGAGACAAATTTTACACTTCAAAATGCTGTTCATATTCACCCCAAACTACCGTAATCATATGTACCGTAGTACATTGACTTGCATGGATGTCGACAAGAGACATACACATTGATTATGCATTATCTGTCCCATTTAAATTTGATTTAACTTTCATCCGTCTGATTTTTAGCATTTCTTGTATTTTCCACCCAAAAGTACAATTTGGCGGCCATCTTGGATTTCTTATTTTCCAATTGTCAAAAATAAGTCAACCAAATCATCTAATATTATTGGTATTGATGTTTTCTGTTACTTGACACTGAAAATACTGGTATATGCACTAAATGTAACCTTTACGAATCACACAAAACAAGGTATTAACAAAATAGTTTTACATGGAATCATATTTGGCGGCCATTTTGAAATGTAAAATCAAACCAAATTATCTAATCATATTTTAAGTATTTGTATCATGATCTTTGACCCTGAAAATATGGATATAGACACAAAAAGTAAAGCTTTACAAACCAAGAAAAGAGCAAAAACCACTTTGGATGCCGGCCATGTTGGCGGCCATTTTGAAATCCAAAATGGACGTCTCTTCCGAACTATTCAATATTATTACTAATGATCTTATCACATTCACTGACCCTGCAAACCTGGGTATAGACACCAAAAGTTACCATTTACGAGTCCCATAGACCGAGATATGAGCAAAACCAATTTTGGATGAATGGCCGCCATGAATTTTCCTCAGGGGTGACAGGGTGACAACCCCCTGGATTTTTTTCATGACACACTCCCCTACAATAATCAAAAGAAAAAAAAACTTAACCAGAGAATTTTGGGTCACCCTCCAAGTCCTCGCTACGCTGAAACGGATGCCGCCAGATGTCATTAATAATGCGGCAGGCACATGTACTCTAAAATCAACGAAGCCACACATATTCTATGCTGATTGGTTGAATCCACTATATTGGATTGACGAAAGCCGGCGGGTGGGCGTGGGCGGCGGGCGGGCGGGCGGGCGGGCGGGCGGGCGGGGCGGGTGGGGTGGCGGGCGACGGGTCGGGCGTCCACGGACTCCATCAATGTTAAGTTTTCGTGTTTGAGTCCATTTCTTTGTTACTGTACCACTAGGACCACCAAACTTTACAGAACCAACCCAAAACTCCACAGCTTCATAATCAAGGGGTGCCCACCACATATCACTATCCAATATGTTACTTTTTTTTTAACTTGACCCATTTTTTCCGCGCAATCAACTTAGCCATTTTCAATGTTAAGTTTTCGCGTTTTCAATGTTAAGTTTTCGTGTTTAAGTCCATTTCTTTGGTACTGTACCACCTAGGACCACCAAACTTTCACAGCTTCATAATCAAGGGGTGCCCACCACATATCACTATCCAACATGTTACTTTTTTAGCCAGGTTTTTTGAGAAAAAAATCCAGGCTATTGGATTGGCGAAAGCCGGGCGGGCGGGCGGGCGGCATCCACAATCAATGTTAAGTTTTCGTGTTTGAGTCCATTTCTTTGTTACTGTACCACATAGGACCACCAAACTTTCACAGCTTCATAATCAAGGGGTGCCCACCACATATCACTATCCAACATGTTACTTTTTTTTTAACTTCACCCATTTTTTCCGCGCAATCGACTTAGCCATTTTCAATGTTAAGTTTTCGCGTTTTCAATGTTAAGTTTTCGTGTTTAAGCCCATTTCTTTGGTACTGTACCACCTAGGACCACCAAACTTTCACAGCTTCATAATCAAGGGGTGCCCACCACATATCACTATCCAACATGTTTCTTTTTTAGCCAGGTTTTTTGAAAAAAAATCCAGGCTATTGGATTGGCGAAAGCCGGGCGGGCAGGCGGGCGGCGGGCGCAGCGGGCGGCGCGCGGGCGTCGTCCACAATCAATGTTAAGTTTTCGTGTTTGAGTCCATTTCTTTGTTACTGTACCACCTAGGACCACCAAACTTTCACAGCTTCATAATCAAGGGGTGCCCACCACATATCACTATCCAACATGTTACTTTTTTTTAACTTGACCCATTTTTTCCGCTTAGTCGACTTAGCCATTTTCAATGTTAAGTTTTGCGCGTTACAATGTTAAGTTTTCGTGTTTAATGTCCATTTCTTTGGTACTGTACCACCTAGGACCACCAAACTTTCACAGCTTCATAATCAAGGGGTACCCACCACATATCACTATCCAACATGTTACTTTTTTTTTTTAACTTCACCCATTTTTTCCTTTTTCGCGATTCGACTTAGCCATTTTCAATGTTAAGTTTTCCCGTTTACAATGTTAAGTTTTCGTGTTTAAGTCCATTTCTTTGGTACTGTACCACCTAGGACCACCAAACTTTCACAGCTTCATAACCAAGGGGTACCTACCACATACAACTATCCAACATGTGACCATTTTTTTACCTTCACCTATTATTTCTACGTAATTGACTTAGCCATTTTCAACGTTAACTTTTTAACGTACGTCTGGTTAAAGTTTTTTGTTTTACTTTTTCCGTTATACTAGTTATCTCTGCAACTGCTTCGCCCATTACCTTGAAACTTCACATGGGTGTTTATCATCATCCATATTTTCATTCTAAGCCCCAACCGTGCGGCCTGTGGCCCAATGTCAAGGTCAAATTACTTTGAATTTTTTTGTCAAAGTTTTTTCGTGTACTATATCTCTGCAACTGCTTCACCCAATACCTTGATACTTCACATGGGTGTTTATCATCATTGTTGCACCTGCTTGCGGAAAGCGCGATCCTGTGCCCAATGTCAAGGTCAAATTACTTTGAATTTTTTTGTTAAAGTTTTTTCGTGTACTCTATCTCTGCGACTGCTTCACCCAATACCTTGATACTTCACATGGGTTTTTATCATCATTGTCGCACCTGCTTGCGGAAAGCGCGGTCCTGTGCCCAATTTCAAGGTCAAATTACTTTGAATTTTTTTGTTAAAGTTTTTTCGTGTACTATATCTCTGCAACTGCTTCACCCAATACCTTGATACTTCACATGGGTGTTTATCATCATTGTCGCACCTGCTTGCGGAAAGCGCGATCCTGTGCCCTATGTCAAGTTCAAATTACTTTGAATTTTTTTGTTAAAGTTTTTTCGTGTACTATATCTCTGCAACTGCTTCACCCAATACCTTGATACTTCACATGGGTGTTTATCATCATTGTCACACCTCTTGCGGAAAGCGCGATATCGTCAGCATTTTGGCATACGTCCGTCCGTTCGTCCGTGTGTCCGGTTAAAGTTTTTTGGTTAAAGTTTTTCCATCTACTATATCTATTTTTTTAGTGTCCATGCCTCGCCCCAAGGCGCGACATGTAGGCCACGGCCATCTAGTCTACAAAAAGTGGGTATAATTATGTTATCCAAGTGTCTATGCTTGGAAAAAACCTGGCCTTCGTGGCTTTGCCTCGTTTCTTGTTTTTAACTTGACCCATTTTTTCCGCGCAATCGACTTAGCCATTTTCAATGTTAAGTTTTCGCGTTTTCAATGTTAAGTTTTCGTGTTTAAGTCCATTTCTTTGGTACTGTACCACCTAGGACCACCAAACTTTCAAAGCTTCATAATCAAGGAGTGCCCACCACATATCACTATCCAACATGTTACTTTTTTAGCCAGGTTTTTTGAAAAAATATCCAGGCTATTGGATTGGCGAAAGCCGGGCGGGCGGGCGGGCGGGCGGGCGGCGGAGCGGGTGGCGGGCGGGCGGTGGCGTCCACAATCAATGTTAAGTTTTCGTGTTTACAATGTTAAGTTTTCGTGTTTCAGTCCATTTCTTTGTTACTGTACCACCTAGGACCACCAAACTTTCACAGCTTCATAATCAAGGGTGCCCACCACATATCACTATCCAACATGTTACTTTTTTTTTAACTTCACCCATTTTTTCCGCGTAGTCGACTTAGCCATTTTCGATGTTAAGTTTTCGCGTTTACAATGTTAAGTTTTCGTGTTTAAGTCCATTTCTTTCGTACTGTACCACCTAGGACCACCAAACTTTCACAGCTTCATAATCAAGGGTACCCACCACATATCACTATCCAACATGTTATTTTTTTTTTCTTTTTTTTTTAACTTCACCCATTTTTTCCGCGCAGTCGACTTAGCCATTTTCAATGTTAAGTTTTGCGTACATGTTTATCGTGGGTAATGTTAAATTTTCGTTGTTTTTTTGTTACTATATCTCTGCAACTGCTTCACCCAATAACCTTGATACTTCACATGGGTGCTTATCATCATTGTCGCACCTGCTTGCAGGAAAGCGCGATCCTGTGCCCAATGCAAGGTCAAATTACTTTGAATTTTTTTGTTAAAGTTTTTTCGTGTACTATATCTCTGCAACTGCTTCACCCAATACCCTGATACTTCACATAGGGTGCTTATCATCATTGTCGCACCTGCTTGCGGAAAGCGCGATCCTTGTGCCCAATGTCAAGGTCAAATTACTTTGAATTTTTTTAAAGTTTTTTCCGTTTTTGTACTAATCTCTGCAACTGCTTCACCCAATACCTTATACTTCATGCTTTAATTCATCCATTTTTTTTGCTTAACGCAATACCTGTTTTTTTTTGTGATAAAGGTTTTCACATGTTGTTTCTGTTATCATTTTTTTTTTTTCATTGTCGCACCTGCTTGCGGAAAGCGCGATCCTGTGCCCAATGTCAAGGTCAAATTGCTTTGAATTTTTTTGTTAAAGTTTTTTCGTGTACTATATCTCTGCAACTGCTTCACCCAATACCTTGATACTTCACATGGGTGTTTATCATCATTGTCACACCTGCTTGCGGAAAGCGCGATATCGTCAGCATTTTGGCATACGTCCCGTCCGTTCGTCCGTGTGTCCCGGTTAAATTGTTTTTTGGTTAAAGTTTTTCCATCTACTATATCTATTTTTTTAGTGTCCATGCCTCGCCCCAAGGCGCGACATGTAGGCCACGGCCATCTAGTCTACAAAAAGTGGGTATAATTATGTTATCCAAGTGTCTATGCTTGGAAAAAACCTGGCCTTCGTGGCTTTGCCTCGTTTCTTGTTTTTAACTTGACCCATTTTTTCCACGCAATCGACTTAGCCATTTTCAATGTTAAGTTTTCGCGTTTTCAATGTTAAGTTTTCATGTTTAAGTCCATTTCTTTGGTACTGTACCACCTAGGACCACCAAGCTTTCACAGCTTCATAATCAAGGGGTGCCCACCACATATCACTATCCAACATGTGACCATTTTTTTACCTTCACCTATTATTTCTAAGTAATTGACTTAGCCATTTTCAACGTTAACTTTTTAACGTACGTCTGGTTAAATTTTTTGGTTTTAAAACTTTTTTGTTATACTATATCTCTGCAACTGCTTCGCCCATTACCTTGAAAACTTTCACATGGGTGTTTATCATCGTCCATATTTTCACTCTAACCCCCAACCGTGCGGCCCCTGTGCGCAATGTCAAGGTCAAATTACTTTTAATTTATTTGTTAAAGTTTGTTCGTGTACTATATCTCTGCAACTGCTTCACCCATTACCTTGATACTTCACATGGGTGTTTATCATCATTGTCGCACCCGCTTGCGGAAAGCGCGATATCGTCGGCATTTTGGCATACGTCCGTCCGTCCGTTCGTCCGTGTGTCCGGTTAAAGTTTTTTGGTTAAAGTTTTTCCATCTACTATATCTATTTTTTTAGTGTCCATGCCTCGCCCCAAGGCGCGACATGTAGGCCACGGCGATCTAGTCTACAAAAAGTGGGTATAATTATGCTATCCAAGTGTCCATGCTTGGAAAAAACCTGGCCTTCGTGGCTTTGCCTCGTTTCTTGTTTATCTATTTACTTGTTTCAAATAAACAGAAAATTATTGGACATGATGTCAAAAATAAATGGCTTGGTCCGATATGTGGCTGTGACTGGAGAAATGGGCTTGTGTGATTTGTAACCAGTGTAGGTTTTGATCAAATAGCACACTCCTGTAGCCTGAAAACAATATAGATTGTTTGTTAGTGTGTTTCAGTGATGGAATGGTGAAAAGTACAGATCCTGATCAGACTGTGCAGACTGATCTGGATCTTCACTGGTCGCAAAAGCCCTATAAGCCACGTGTTGTGTTTGGCGTGTAACGGACCTTTTCAGTCGCAGTGCCCGGGGCCAATTAATCGCTCTGATAAGTACAGCGGATGTTGACACAAGCATAAAACAATTGCCCAGGGTGATATTCCGTCACTGACCCTCCAGTGCACCCCACCCCCGTGGCAATTAGAGCGACTAATTTTCCCACGGCTGGCCCCTCATAATGACCCACATGAATTACCTTATGACATTTTGACCACCATAGCACCAGGTCCATCTACGCATCTGATAGCTATGACAAGTGTCCACTCTGTTACAGGCTTGGTCACTTGGACCATACATACGTATGATTATGCTCAGTTTAAAATGACATAAGATTCATAGCCCATCAAAGTGCGATTTACTTCTTTGAATTGACGAGTCTTTGTTGGGAACAATTTTGGTAACTAATTATGTTACCGGCGTAGTTAGTGAAGACTCTTTGATCAGTGTAGTCCTTGCATGCCATTTCATTCCGATATTCAGGAAGGGGGGGGAGGGGGGTTCAGTAAAAGCAGCACACGTCTGACAAAGAAAGCAAGTTCAAATAAATACATATCATTCACGGTTGTAATTAATGTTGACATTCGTACAACAAGTATCTGCATGCAACTAAATTCACGTGCGTTGATAAATATATGTTCACACTTTTATTTATCATAATAACTTAAAAAATGATCATACATTATTTATCACGGAGATATTATCTGCATATAAATACAGGTAAATATATAAAACATCCAATCTTTCCTGTGCTTGGTCTAGATCCTTGGATTGAAGAATTGTGTGAATCTGAAATGAGACATTACGTTATATGTAAGTACATAGATTCATTGACAATATATAAACCGGACGATTAATCCGCCCAGATACTACGTCATTATTATATACCGAAAGGCCATATATATACTGGTACGGTAAGTCATTTACACATAGTACCGACTGCAATACAATTTATATGCACAACACTGATAGAACTATATGTATTATAATATAATAGTTGTGCATATTATGTTGGAAAATGTTGGAAAATATCACTGGAGATAGCACTTTTTAATATGGCGGCGCTTTTGTGGTCCCTACTGTCATGGCGGACTGTTGCTAGGCTGGTGGTTACCAACCGGAAGTGCGTCATGCAAATGCGGTGAATACTGCCGGACTGTTCAAAATGTCCAGGGCTAAACAATCATGGATTAACCCTCACTACGCTGGAGACGGAAATTGTCGTCTGTTGTTTTTAATTTTTGCCTTAATTCTTAACAAAAAACGTTGTTGATGAGAAATATTAAAAATAAAACATTTCAAGCAGACGACAAAATTTAATTCAGCATGGTAAGGGTTAAATCTGGTTGTTGTCCATATCAGTTTTTCTGGGAATTGTTTTGTTGATTGTTTATTACAGGCTGTTTTACATGTGCGTCCGAGAGCGGCCTGCGGCTCTACAATGTGGAACCATTAACACAGAAATTATGTCTCAGTAAGTAATAGTTGCTGTTTGACTCATTAATGGTGACCCCCCCGTGGTGATGTCTATTCCACCTGTAATGGTGACCCCCGTGGTGATGTGTATTCCACCTGTAATGTTGACCCCCGTGGTGATTTGTATTCCACCTGTAATGGGGCCCCGTGCAGGCACCGGGGCGGGATCAACTGATCCTGAGAATAGTGCTGCAGTAGCCATTGCTTGTCGTAAAAGGCGACTAAACTGGCTTAACGATTGGGTTCATACTTTCCTGAACCCACTATACCGGATTTGGCCCTCATGTACATTTTTGGCTTTCTTGTGTGCGAGAGTTGAGTCAGGCTATGCCCCATATATAAAAGTAAGATTAGCGCTAATCCTATTACTTTTAGGGGATGGGATAAATGATGCTGGTGTGGCGAGGGCCTGGCACCAGATCAGGTTGTTCTAATTTCAGGACTGAATATATATTTTGATTGTAAGTATTGAGTTCTGAAGTTGGGATTTACCCCCCTCGGACAGGTGGATACGGGACACGGCCCCGTTGACCCGTCTGCGTGTAGACTCCCTGAGGCTTGTACCTCTATGTCAGAAAAGCGGACGTTAAACCCTATTCACTCACTCACTCACTCCACCTGTAATGTTGACCCCGTGTTGTGTATTCCAACTGTAATGTTGACCCCCGTGGTGTGTATTCCACCTGCAATGTCGACCCCCGTGGTGTGTATTCCACCTGTAATGTTGACCCCTGTGGTGATGTGTATTCCTCCTGTAATTTTGACCCCCGTGGTAGTATTCCACCTGTAATGTTGACCCCCGTTGTGATGTGTATTCCACCTGTAATGTTGACCCCCGTGGTGATGTGTATTCCACCTGTAATGTTGACCCCCATGGTAGTATTCCATCTGTAATGTTGACCCCCGTTGTGATGTGTATTCCACCTGTAATGTTGACCCCCGTGGTGATGTGTATTCCACCTGTAATGTTGACCCCGTTGTGATGTGTATTCCACCTGTAATGTGTATTTCACCCGTTGTGAATTGCAGCCACAGAGACCGTGGGCAGTATCGCCAGTGCGGAGATGCTGTTCCGCAGCAACATTATAGCATTGGTGGGTGGCGGCTCGGTACCGCGCTTTGATGAGAAGGCAGGTCAGTAATATTATACATGTATGTGATAACATATGTCTGTATATGATGTATGTATGTATATGTAGGTAGGTGATGTCTGTACTGTGATGTCTGTATGTAATGTATGTATATGTTGTCTGTAGGTGATGTCTGTACTGTGATGTCTGTATATGATGTCTGTAGGTGATGTCTGTACTGTGATGTCTGTATATGATGTCTGTAGGTGATGTTTGTACTGTGATGTCTGTATATGATGTCTGTATATGATGTATGTATATGATGTCTGTATATGAATGTCTGTAGGTGATGTCTGTACTGTGATGTCTGTATAATGTGTGTATATGAGTTATTAGGTGATGTCTGTAATGATGTCTGTATATGCTGTATGTATATGATGTATGTATATGATGTCTATATGATGTCTTGGTATATGATGTATGTATGATGTCTGTATGAATGTCTGTACTGTGATGTCTGTATATGATGTATGTATATGATGTATGTAGGTGATGTCTGTACTTGTGATCTGTATATGATTGTATGTATATGATATTATAAATGTTTATGTATGTATATGATGTCTGTAGGTGATGTCTGTACTGTGATGATCGTTTATATGATGTGTATATGAATGTCTGTATGATGTCTGTATATGAATGTCGGGTATATGATGTCTGTATATGATGTATGTATATGATTGTCTGTATGATGTATGTATGTGATGTTGTATACTGATGTTCTGTGGTGATGTCTGTACTGTGATGTCTGTATATGATGTATGTATATGATGTCTGTATATGATGTCTGTATATGAATGTCTGTATATGATGTCTGTATATGATGTCTGTATATGATGTATGTATATGATGTCTGTATATGATGTCTGTATATGATGTATGTATATGATGTCTGTAGGTGATGTCTGTACTGTGATGTCTGTATATGATGTATGTATATGATGTATGTAGGTGATGTCTGTACTGTGATGTCTGTATATGATGTATGTATATGATGTCTGTATATGATGTATGTATATGATGTCTGTATATGATGTCTGTATATGATGTCTGTATATGATGTATGTAGGTGATGTCTGTACTGTGATGTCTGTATATGATGTATGTATATGATGTATGTAGGTGATGTCTGTATATGATGTCTGTACATGATGTCTGTATATGATGTATGTATATGATGTCTGTATATGATGTATGTATATGATGTCTGTATATGATGTCTGTATATGATGTATGTATATGATGTCTGTAGGTGATGTCTGTACTGTGATGTCTGTATATGATGTATGTATATGATGTCTGTATATGATGTATGTATACTTTTTTCTATAATTTCGTTCATTATCTGGAACTGGGTCAATGCACTATCTTCCATAATACAACCACCGAAGCGTCTATGTAAGAACACCTCTGATTGGTTAAACCTAAAAATAGACATGAGGACTTTCCCTTTTCAGGGTTTCCGGAAGACATAATCTGATAGTACGCAAATCATGAATGAAAGTCAATAAAATTAGAAAAAAGTGTTTTTTAGATCGGCGAACGATCACAATTGGACGAACTTTGTATGGTTGGAGTCTCTAATGTATATGGTCATGGTGCATGACTTTAGTTTGAGCTGGCGATCAGCTATCGGCCAAATATGACCGATAATCCAGCCGGACGGCCTCCGATTCTGTGTGAGATTCTTTCGTACACGCAAATTTCGCTTTGGATGGGGTATACAAAATGCGAATAACTGAATAAATGCTGGAAACAGCGATTTGAAGTGAGTATATTCACACACCTAATACCTTTATCGATTGCCAGAGACAGAAGTCATACATTTAATCGATGTTTATTGTGTTTGTGCGAGCCGGAAAAGCGAGGGCTTTTTCTATAATGGCCCTATTTATACTCACATTTATATAGCGTATGGTACTGTACGAGACCAAGTGGGTGGGGTAATGGGATTTTTTTAATAGGCATTTTTTTTGGTGTCATAGGTCCGACTCTTCCACCTGTGGTCTGTAGGTGATGTCTGTACTGTGATGTCTGTATATGTGGATGTGACTGGAGAAATGAGGCTTATGGCATTTGAGATCAGTGTAGCTCCTGATCAAATAGCACACTCCTGCTAGGGCTAATGATCTATATTACTTAGATTCATGATGGGTATTTCATTGATGGAATGGCGAACTGGGCAGATCCTGATCAGACTGCAGATACACAGGCTGATCTGTATCTACACTGGTTGGAAAACCCATAAGCTTCATTTCTCCAGTCACATATGAGTGCGTGGTTGGTCGGGCGAATGCGATGGCATAAATTGATGGTGGTGGTTCCTCTTTATAGGAATCACGATTTGCCTGGTTTGGCCCTAAGGTACGTTTTTATATTTGGCTCTTTTGTTACCTGGGAGTTGAATTGAGTTATTGCCCATTATAAAAGTAGTAAGATTATTACTGATCCTACTGCCTTTGGGAGGGGGCCAAGTGATTCTGGTGTGGCGAGGACCTGGCATCAGCTTGGGATTATTCTGATTTCAGGGCTGAATATATAGTTTTTATATTGTAAATATTCCGTTCTGATTTTGTGATTTTCCCCCCATTTGTACATGTACTTATACAGGTAATATATGGGATTTATTACTAAACCCATTGACCCGGCTTTAAATGACCTTAACTGTTGACATATATTCAAGCAACGTTCAGGCATATTCTGAATCAAGTTGTCACTTTTGTTGTTACGTATTTCCTGAAAAAGATAATAGTGAGCACAGGCACTCGAATCGTATATGTATCACACCAACATACATCAAGTGCTCATTGGAAGTGCATGCATGACCTGTGTTTCATTATCTAATTTTAGACCACACAAGCAGTGTTATACATGCGTGCACCTATATCAACCTGTGACCAATACATACATTATGTATCTGTTGCATGTAGCGTAGTGGTTATAGTTACATGTACTTTGTTTTGTTTAATTAATCAACGTTGAGGGTTGTGGGTTCGAAACCAGCACTGTGCTATATTTTTTTTATTGAATTGTGTCCCTCACTTCATACTCCCAGATAGATGTCTGCCGTGGTTAATACGTTTATTTTATTAAAGTTGTTTAATGTAACTTACAGAAACACATTTTTATGCCACCGGGTTTCAAAGAAACGGGTGGCATATAGTGTTTGGACCATCCGTCTGTCCATCTGTCCGTCTGTTCATCTGTCTCTCCGTCCGTCCGTCCGTCCGTCGTCTGTCCGTCCGTCCGTCCGGGCACACATCATTAGGGTACTTATGTGGCTAGCCCCACAGGGTTATGGACTTGGTAAAGGATAGGGTTGGTTACAATTAGCCACCTAAAAAATCCTTTTATGTGGCTAAAAATCGTTTTATGTGGCTAATATTTAACATGTGATAAGCCACATAAGTATAGTACTGTAAGAACGTCCGTCCGTCCGTCCGTCACACTTTTCGGTTAACCACTTTGTCACAGTTTCTCAAATTTCGGTTAACCACTTTGTCACAGTTTCTCAAATATGCTGCAGGTGGCATCCGCGTTCGACAGATGCATTTCTTGTTTGTTCAAAAACTAATAAAGACGTATATTGCATAATGTCATTTGAATCGTCTTAGTTACATGTCTGTCTGGACAAAATGTATAAGCGCAACCAATGTTTTCCCCTCTCTGAGGCGGCAGACATAGAATGTGTGGGGTGTATTTAGTCAAACATTTCCAGGGGCCGGCAATTAGGATGCCAAGAACCCCGTGGGTGTGTATATGTGACGTCCCCAAGAGTCCCCCCTCCGTACTGTCGTTTCTATGAAATACCTCCCGATTTTGTTTCACGATGTTTGATTGTGAACGATTTATTCAGTAAATGAATTGTGAACACTGTAAGCCCTGATCTAACTGCGTGATTTGCATCCTGAATCTGTGACGTTGTAAACCCAGTGCACATGTCACAAGGACCCTTTTGTCAAACTCCAAGACATTTTCGTAAACATGAGAAAACGTTGAATCTGTTATATGAATAACATAAAAAAAAATTGTCCAAGGCTCGAACTCGCACAAAAGGAATGCAGGTCGTATGCAGTTATCGAGCACTCTACCATCTGAGCTGTGGGGACAATAATGCTTATGCTGGCGGACGACTGGGCATTCAAAATGATTTATCAACTGTCAAAACATTTTACGTTTACAAATATGGCATTTATTATGATTTTCAATCGCCTATTTCACCAGTCAACCAGTTGGTAATTTAAATTGTCTCCTAAGCTATCGGGAGCATGCATTTTCAAGCTCTAAATGCTCTAGATAAGGCGTCGATTCGGCCAGCTAAAATGGCTGCAAACGGCTACATCCCTAGAAAGCTATAATAGACGTAGTCCGCTGACCCCTTGACGTCACGTGCCCTTGCCAATTTATCGGAAACCAACAGTATGTATATGATGTCTGTGGGTGATGTTTGTATATGATTCCTGTATTGATGTCAGGATTAGACCGATAGTTTACCAGTGATATATGAAGTCTGTATATGATGCCTGCCTTATCAGATGTCAGAATTATCTTGAGAGTTTACCCTTTAACCCTTAGACCACTACTCACAACAATTGTCGTCTGCTGTTGCTTTTATATCTTGCCTTATTTCTCAATAAAAACATGGTTTGACAGCACTTCAGAATCATTTCCAATGGAAATGATTCTGAAGTGCTGTCAAAGCATGTTGTAAATGATTCTAAAGTGCTGTCAAAGCATGTTTTTGATGATAAAAATGGAAAATAGAAAATAAACAGCAGACGACAAAAACAATAAGATAGCGGTGTAAGGATTAACTCCGGAGTAAATGATATGGACTCATTGTTAGCTTTCAGTCTACCAGTATTCCAGAAAACGGATGATTTTGCTGAAAATCTGAAATTATCCACAACAGTGCAGAGTGTTTATTCCGAGCCGGCTCTAATCGATCTAGACTATTGACAAATTATCAAGGCTGCCAGCGAGGGGATTAGCTTTGTAATAATGATTACCTTGTTGGCTGCTTGTTGTTTTATACCTCCATTGCCTGCCCACTCCAGAAACTGAATACCGTTTGGAGTATGTCCTTGACCTGCCGCACTTCATGTGTAGAACGAGCCAAGAGTAACTGTAGGTGGCGTATTTCAGTTGTGATCTGGGACGAGAGCCAGGGTGACCCACAGTCGAGTGTCGTCATGGACATAACCTTCGCCCAGCCCGTCACTGCTGTCAGACTGAAGAAGGACAGGTAATACCAGTAATTCCGCCACACTGCCCACATGTCGCCCGTACACGGAGAATGATAGGCACAGTATTAATGTCAACATTTTGGGGTAATTTGTCAAAAAAGTAAATATTTTACATCAAAATGAACAGAAAATTTGTATTTCCAAAAATTCTCAGATGATGCTTACAATTTCGAACATAAATGTACCATTTTTATATGGTTTAAGGTTGATTGTGATAGTGATTAACGTAACTAAGGTGTTGTTTGGTGTTTTCAGGTTGATTATCAAGGTGATGTTTGGTGATTTCAGGTTGATTATGGTGTGTAACCAAGGTGATGGTGCGTAACCAAGGTGATGTTTGGTGGTTTCAGATTGATTATGGTGCGTAACCAAGGTGATGTTTGGCAGTTTCAGGTTGATTATGGTGCATAACCAAGGTGATGTTTGGTGGTTTCAGGTTGATTGTGGTGCTGCGTAATCAGGTCCACGTTTTCTCTTTCCCCACCAACCCACAGAAGTTACAGGCCTTCGACACCAGGGATAACCCGAAAGGTGGGTAACTCGGCGTTTAAGCCGCATAACCAACGAATGTTACTATGTCATCTATTATATTTTATGCCCCACCACGATAGTGAAGGGGACATTGTAGTGTTACCAATGATTGCCCATCTGTCTAATAACTTCATCGATTCTGTCACAAACTCATAAATCTTTTAAGTTATAGGTGGAGGCATAAAACACTGGACATGTAGCTTGCTCTAGGTCTACGTATGTGCAACTGCAACGGATTTTGGACCATCCAAAGCAGTTTCATTTTTGTTGTAAAATGATCGTTCATGGTATCAATTTATGAGGTAATGTTTTATACAAGAGAATGAGGAATTATGACCTTGTTTTTGTTGAAAAGAATGCAGATTTGTTTATGCTACGCCATTACACTGACGTCATTCGGTAACATCATGTGACGCCGTTCGACCAATGGAACATCAGTAAAAGCTTTTATTACCCAGAAGTGCGTACTAGCATCTAGTCAATTCATGACAATATGTTACCAATCTGTAAAAATCAGGCCAATTCAAAGTCTGTTACCTGTTGTAGGTTTGTGTGAGACGAGTCCGTTCGGCCCGAGCCTTGTGTTCCCGGGACACGTGTGTGGCAGCGTGCAGCTTGTGGTAATGGTCCATTCTGCACCTATAGTATCACAGTAATGTGGCTGCGACTGCGACTGCTCCTGATCAAATAGCACACTCCTGTAGCATGATAGCGATCTATATTGCTTGTTAGAAGCATGATGGGTGTTTCATTGATGGAATGGTGAACAGTGTAGATCCTGATCAGACTGTGCAGATGCACAGGCTGATTTGGATCTACATTGGTCAAAAAAGTTAAGCCCTTCAGCCCCATTTCCCCAGTCACAGTGACAAATGTGCGATGTTTGCTGAAAATATACAATCGGCATTTCCTATATCAAATCAACAATTCATCAAGTTACTCATATGGCTCACTTGCTGTGACATTTGTTCTTATTCTGGTATATGTCATGTACAACAAATATAACACAAATGTATTAACTCTTAGAAAGCGGGAAACAAAAATTGTCATTTGTTGTTTTATATTTGTCTTCTTACTCGATAAAAACATTGACAGCACACTTCATGATTCTAAAGTGTTGTCAAAACATGTTTTTGCTGAGAAAAATGGAACGTATAAAATAAACAGCAAACAACAAAATTAAATTTTAATAGCATTGTAAGGGTTAAAGGTATATGCCCACTCAGTAGGCACACACTGTTCTTTATAGGAATTAAATAAGTGTATACTTATGCCTCTATTCCACCAGTTCTAAAAATTACGAGTGCCCGGTATATATCTGAAGAATATAGAAAACTATCTGTCTCCCTATATTATAACCTACTGAGTGGCATGTACCTTTTAATTACAAGATACGGTAGGTAAGAAATTGATGGTGATCACCGAACACAACTACAAGAAAATATACCTAGTAAGAGTGGTTTTATTTCACGTTTTCATTTCTGTTGCTGACTGTGCTATAATGTAACATCCATGACACATAAGTCTTCTAGCACCAGCTTCAGCAAAACCCACTGCGAATGGGAAACAATTTGTACCAGGAGACAGGCAAGTCTGGATTTCCCGAGAGAGATAATGACATCCATCAACGCTGTATACTGTGACACAAACCTATAGTCTGTTTCACGAAAGCTGCCCAAATTTTGCGGCCATATAAACAATTCAAAAACAATATTTTTTCGATAGTATTAAATTAAAGGAAAATTTAAGAATGAGCCTTCTTTTTATTTCGTGAAATTTGGTCAAATATTTATTTTATTGCGAAAAAAAAATTTCCCCATGTTAAATCCCCATAGACATGTGAAGATGTCTATGGGGATTTAACATGGGGAAATTTTTTTGAATTTTAGAAATACTGGACCGATTTTTAAAATTTAACTTTTGTTTTCTTAGTTAGATCATATCAAGCTATCTAGTCAGGTTTCGGAGTCAATTTCCAATTTTTTTTTTGTTTTTTGACTCCTTCCACACTTCCTTACCACTTTTTCCCCCATGTTAAATTCCCATAGACAAATCAATTTTTCGTAATAAAATCAATATTTGACCGAATTTCACGAAATAAAAAGAAGGCTCATTCTTAAATTTTCCTTTAATTTAATATTATCGAAAATAATATTGTTTTTGAATTGTCTATAAAGCCGTAAAATTTGGGCAGCTTTCGTGAAACAGACTATAGTGATTTTGTACCGAGGATGTTGTGTGATTTTTCATGAAAAATATTTACAGAAGCTGATATTTCTGCAAATGACATTGAATTTTGACAAAATTTCAGAATGCGGTATTCTATTCAATTCCGCATTTGCTCTGAACATTTTGTCAGCTTTCGGAAAATATCATAAATTTTTAAAATATTTTTCCAAAGGTATCGCACGTCTTAAGATAAGATAAGATAAGATAAATTTTATTTAACGTCGGCAAGATATATAACAAGTAACATAAGTTCTCAAGAACTTTTGAACCGACACATATAAACAGATAGGACAGTACAAAACAGCACAAGTTTGGACAGCACAATTACATGTAACATGAATATCACAATTAAGTTTGGTTCAAAAATAAAAAAATATAAAAAAATAAATAGTACAATATAGCACAATTTTGGACAGCACATTTAAATAGAACATGAATATCACAATTAAGTTAAATTTAAATAAAAATGGATAAAAAAAAACGACAATTTTAACAAAACCTGATATAAATAATGCTCACTCAACCGGCTATGGCAAAACTAGTTGTTTCATCTAGAAGTTTGCACAGGCTGAGCATTTACAGTCAGTGCCGCTCCAGGATGACATTAACTGCTTAAACTGATTGAAATTTGTAATCTTTCTGAAGTCTTCGGGTAGGGAGTTCCATAAAACTGGCGCTGCATATCTAAAGGAGTTCTTGCCGTATCTGGTTGAGTTCACCTGAGGTATACTTAGAATATTTGAGTACCTAAAACTGTATTTATTCTCTCGTTTGTGGATAAGATCTGTTAAAACTGGCGGAGCCAGATCATGAAAGATTTTGAAAGTTTCTATTGCAACCACACGCATTCTTCGAATGTGTAAGGTTGGCAATTTAGCTTTCAGCAAAAGATCATTATATGAAAGATTGTAATCATTATACACAAATCTAAGAGCCCGTTCCTGTACTTTTTCGATTTTTTTGGTATTCGCTTCAGAACAAAAGTGCCATGAGAGGGGACAAAAGTTAAAATTAGACAAGATAAAAGTATAAAAAATAGTAAGCTGTTCAGTTTTGAGAGATCTTTTCCAATACGTTTGAGAATATTAAGTTGCTGTGCTGCTGTCTTCAGAAGCTTAGAGATATGACCATCAAAATTTAATTTGAAATCAATGTCTACACCTAATAATTTTACAACTTCATCACAAGAGATAGTTACTTCCCCTATTTTAAATGCAGGTGATCTATCAGCCGTTTTCTTCCCAACTGCTATGGCCTGAAACTTGTCTGGGTTTGCCTGCATGCAGTTAAAATCAAACCATTCAATAAGGACTTTACTCTCGGATTCTAAAACATTTGTAAGTTCATCAAAATTTGGTGAGTTAAATGAAAGTGTGTTATCATCAGCGTAATTATACAATGTTCCTTTTTTAATAAAATAAAAAATGTCATTTATAAAAACATTAAAAAGAAGTGGTCCGAGAATAGAGCCTTGGGGAACCCCCTTCTTCAGATTTGCCCATGTACCAACAATATCCCCAATTTTGATCTGCTGTTTCCTTCGCCCGGACAATAACTATTCATCATACAAGTTGAGTTATCTGACAGACCATATGCAGATAGTTTATTGATTAGGATATTGTGTGGTAAACAGTCAAATGCTTTAGAGAGATCCATTAAAATTGCCGCTACAAATTCATTTTTATCCAGAACTTGTTTCCAGTCTTCTAAAAGTTTTAAAAGAGTTGTCTGGCATCCGTGTCCCTTACGAAAGGCGCATAGAAAGTTATCAAAAAATGTTATCAAAAAAATCTGACAGCTGATCTGATAAAACTTTTTCAAAAATTTTGGAGGTCATAGGTAGAATGCTTACAGGCCTGTAATTAGTCTTTGACATTGGGTCATTCTTTTTGAAAAGTGGACTAACTTGGGCTTCTTTAAGTCTATCAGGGAAAATATTAGAAGTAATTGACAAGTTTATTAAATTTGTGAGGGGCTTGACCAGAGCCGGTTTACCATTTTTAGCCAGGTTTTTTGAGAAAAAAATCCAGGCTATTGGATTGGCGAAAGCCGGGCGGGCGGGCGGCGGGCGGGCGGGCGGCGGGCGGCGGGCGTCCACAATCAATGTTAAGTTTTCGTGTTTGAGTCCATTTCTTTGTTACTGTACCACCTAGGACCACCAAACTTTCACAGCTTCATAATCAAGGGGTGCCCACCACATATCACTATCCAACATGTTGTTTTTTTTTTCTTTTTTTTTAACTTCACCATTTTTCCGCGTAATCGACTTAGCCATTTTCAATGTTAAGTTTTCGCATTTTACAATGTTAAGTTTTCGTGTTTAAGTCCATTTCTTTCGTACTGTACCACCTAGGACCGCCAAACTTTCACAGCTTCATAATCAAGGGGTGCCCACCACATATCACTATACAACATGTTACTTTTTTTTTTAACTTCACCCATTTTTTCCGCGCAGTCGACTTAGCCATTTTCAATGTTAAGTTTTCGCGTTTACAATGTTAAGTTTTCGTGTTTAAGTCCATTTCTTTGGTACTGTACCACCTAGGACCACCAAACTTTCACAGCTTCATAATCAAGGGGTACCCACCACATATCACTATCCAACATGTGACCATTTTTATTTTTTTACCTTCACCTATTATTTCTACGTAATTGACTTAGACCATTTTCAACGTTAACTTTTTAACGTACGTCTGGTTCGAGTTTTTTATTTTGGTTAAAAACTTTTTCGTTATACTATATCTCTGCAACTGCTTCGCCCATTACCTTGAAATAAACTTCACATGGGTGTTTATCATCATCCATATTTTCATTCTAACCCCCAACCGTGCGGCCCTGTGCCCAATGTCAAGGTCAAATTACTTTGAATTTTTTTGTTAAAGTTTTTTTCCTGTACTATATCTCTGCAACTGCTTCACCCAATACCTTGATACTTCACATGGGTGTTTATCATCATTGTCGCACCTGCTTGCGGAAAGCGCGATCCTGTGCCCAATGTCAAGGTCAAATTACTTTGAATTTTTTTGTTAAAGTTTTTTCGTGTACTATATCTCTGCAACTGCTTCACCCAATACCTTGACACTTCACATGGGTGTTTTATCATCATTGTCCCGCACCTGCTTGCGGAAAGCCGCGATCCTGGTGCCCAAGGTCAAATTACTTTGAAATTTTTTTGTTAAAGTTTTTCGTGTACTATATCACCTGCACCTGCTTCACCCAATACCTTCATACTTCCACATGTGGTGCTTATCAACATGTTCGCCACCGGCTTGCGGAACAGCGCGATCCTGTCCCAATTCACAGGTCAAATATTTTAATTTTTTTTTTAAAATTTTTTCGTGTACTATTCTCTCCTGTGCAACTGCTTCACCAATACCTTGATACTTCACAATGGGTGTTTTGTCATCATTGTTCGCACCTGCTTGCGGAAAGCGCTGATCCTGTGAACTCAATTCACGTCAAATTACTTTGAAATTTTTTTGTTAAAGTTTTTTCGTGTACTATATCTCTGTTCACTATTGCTCACCCAATACTTGATACTCACATGTGTTTGCCCCCCGAGCATCGCGATTAAGTAGCGCACCGTGCTTGCGGAAAGCGCGATCCTGTGACCCAATGTCAAGGTCAAATTACTTTGAATTTTTTTGTTAATGTTTTTTCGTGTACTATATCTCTGCAACTGCTTCACAATACCTTGATACTTCACATGGGTGCTTTATCAATGTCGCATTCCTGCTTCGGGAAAAGCGCGATCCTGCCCAATGTCAAGGCAAATTACTTTGAATTTTTTTTGTTAATGTTTTTTCTGTACTATCTCTGCCCAATGTTCACCCAATACCTTGATACTTCAAATTGGGTGCTTATCATTTCATTGTCGCAACCCTGTTGCGGAAACGCTTCCCCCCCCCCCCTGTGCATGTCAAGGTCAAATTACTGAATTTTTTTGTTAAAGTTTTTTTCGTGTACTATGTCTGCAACTGCTTCACCCAATACCTTGATACTTCACATGGGTGCATTATCATCATTGTCGCACCTGCATGCGGAAAGCGCGATCCTGTGCCCAATGTCAAGGTCAAATTTACTTTGAATGTTTTGTTAAAGTTTTTTCGTGTACTATATCTCTGCAACTGCTTCACCCAATACCTTGGTACTTCACATGGGTGTTTATCATCATTGTCACACCTGCTTGTGGAAAGCGCGATATCGTCAGCATTTTGGCATACGTCCGTCCGTTCGTCCGTGTGTCCGGTTAAAGTTTTTTGGTTAAAGTTTTTCCATCTACTATATCTATTTTTTTAGTGTCCATGCCTCGCCCCAAGGCGCGACATGCAGGCCACGGCCATCTAGTCTACAAAAAGTGGGTATAATTATGTTATCCAAGTGTCTATGCTTGGAAAAAACCTGGCCTTCGTGGCTTTGCCTCGTTTCTTGTTTAGAAGTTTAGCCGAGATGCCGTCGACTCCCGTTGCCTTTTTTACCCCCAACTTATTTATTAATTTTGATACAGTTTCCTGATTTATTTCCTTAAAAGTGAATGCATTAGGAGGAAAGTTTTTATCTTTAATAGCATTAAGACTAGGATGATTTTCAGGGTTAAAATTGTAATCTTTACCTATATTTTCTGCAACGTTTACAAAAAAGTTGTTAAAAACCTCAGCTACTTCAGTGTTTTCAGTTATTAGGTTATTATTTTCGGAAATAATTATTTTTGGGGTACAAAATAAAAAGGCTTGTTTCATATGTGTGTGTTAATGTCTAGACTGTCACATACAAGGTGTCCTGTTTGCCAGTGTCTGTGTATTAAAGTCATTTACTGGTCATTTTCCATTATCGAGCTATTAAATTATTGGCATTAAATTATTTTCGATGTGTAAAGATCATTTTCATTCATGAAATCACAGAGAATAACTGTGTCCTTATAATGCATTAGGTGTACGCTCCCATAGAAAGTCGGGTATTTGTAAACCCCACTACTTCAAAGAAAACGTGGGGTTGGGAAACCCGAGTTTCACAGCTGGATACTGGAATAAACCTGTCTGCATCCCCCATACCAACCAGATTTAATGTTCCTAACACCGGGTCAAATGGCCCATTAGGCGATATGATAAGATTTTGAAATTCCCAGTTAAATTCTAAATATGTTATAACGCAAATAAAATCTATAAATAATGCTATAACAATAATTTTATCATTATCAGAGATGCAAAAATGCCTTTTCTCCCGTCAAAATCGGTTGACCAACGACAAATATATTGTGAAAAAAAAGTAAGATTTTACCAAAATATGTGTTCCGAAGACCTCTCCAAATCCCGCCAAAATGGTTCCAATACGGCGTAGGAATATGCGGGCCAAAATACTATCTATGATACTATTATAATATAAAATCGTATTCAATATTTATATACACCGAGGTGAATCGATATATGTATGCATTTCACTAAACAAACGAAAACTAACAAGAAGCCAAATAGCCAAACATAATCCTTATGTGCGAAAATGAAACTGGACTTGTGAGAACTATTTTGTGTCCGCGCATGGATAATGGTCAGGCGGCTTGACCACTGCATAGGACAGAATAAATATGTCTGGTTTCTGAACTAAAATGGGAAGATATAATAAATACTAATCTTTTTTTGTTATTATTCGATAGCAGAGATATGTACTAGATATTTGCTGTATTTTTATATTTTATTCAAAATGTAGCAGTAAATATGAAGAGCACATAATTATGGCACCACATTGCAAAACCTGCAATTATCTATGACATACATGCATACATATGGCATATGTTGTCATGACGGAGAAATGGGGCTTATGATCTATGCTACCAACTCCGCTACCCAAATCAGCCTGCATATCCGCGCAGTCTGATCAGGGTCTGCACGGTTCGCCATTCCATTCGCCATTTCATACATATTAGCATCCGCGATATTCAAAGAATAATATTTATAACAGTCTTGTGTTTTTTAGTAAATGATGACATCTTGCAATATGCTTTGAAAGTGTCGTAAATATTCGTTGTCATGTACGGAAGAAAATCATAAATTATGTAAATATTTTTCATGAACTATGACAACTGTGGAAATGTATCAAATTACTTACATGGTTGGTCTCATAACGGATCACTGTGTACATAATATAAGGCCAAATATGTATAATTTGCAATTGTGTGTTATTGATTAGAATATTTGCACTAATTGTATCCCCCAGACTACCGTCGGGGGATACTATGGATTTGACAGCGCGCCGCGTCCGCGTCCGCGTCCGCCGCAGACACTTCTTGTCCGGAGCATAACTCGAACACCCTTTGGAATATTTTCATGAAACTTCACACATGCATAGACCACGACCCGAAGGTCTGTCGCGCACAAGAATGACAACTCTTGCATAGCTAATTTTTGAGTTATCTCCCTTTTTTGTTTCTCGCACTGATTTCGTGTCCGGAGCATAACTCCACCACCCTTTCGAATATTTTCATGAAACTTCACACATGCATAGACCACGACCCGAAGGTGTGTCGCGCACAAGAATGACAACTCTTGCATAGCTAATTTTTTAGTTATCTCCCTTTTTTGTTTCGCGCACTGATTGACCATAACTCGACCACCCTTTGGAATATTTTTATGAAACTTAACACATTCAATTAGACCACGAACCGAAGGTGTGTCGTGCACAAGAATGACAACTCTTGCATAGCTAATTTTTGAGTTATCTCCCTTTTTTGTTTTCGCTCACTGATTTCCTGTCCGGAGCATAACTCGACCACCCTTTGGAATATTTTCATGAAACTTCACACATGCATAGACCACGACCCGGATGTGTGTCGCGCACAAGAATGACAACTCTTGCGTAGCTAATTTTTCAGTTATCTCCCTTTTTTGTTTTGCGCACTCTACAAACTGGACAATAATGCATGAAGACCTGTTTTCTCGTCTGCTCTGTATACCTTTTCTCGTGTGCTCTGTACACCTCACCTGTAGAGAGAACAATAGAAACTGGGAGAACCATGTGCTAAGCATGGGCTAGCATGTGCAGATGTCCAGTGCTTGACCACTGCTGACCAGGTAATTTATACAGGTAAATCACTACATTGGGTACTGTGTTGAAAATATTGTGGCATTATGTGGACCTCTGCAGATATATGTAGATAAATATAGGACTATTAAAAAAAATCTGGTCTCCAATAGCAAGCATTATTATTTTTAAACTTTTTTTTTCATTTTTTTTTTTTTTTTTTTTTTTTCATTTTTTTTTTCAAATTATTTTTTCAATTTGACTGGAAAAAAAATCTGGGCTCCAGTAGCAAGCATTATTATTTTTAAACTTTTTTTTTCCATTTTTTTTTTCTTTTCATTTTTTTTTTTTCATATTTATTTTTCAATTTTTGTCCAGTAGCAGAAGGTCGTAAGTGCTATATACAGACTATTCACCTGTACATGTGCTAGCATGTGCAACTGACCACTGACCACTTACAGGTAATTTATACAGGTAAATGATTATATTACATTTCCGTAAACTGTGTTGAAAATATTGTGGCATTATGTGGACCTGTGCAAATATATGTAGATAAATATAGGACTATTAAAAAAAATTCTGGGCTCCAGTAGCAAGCATTATTATTTTTAATTTTTAAACTTTTTTTCCATTTTTTTTTTTCATTTTTTTTTTTTCAAATTTTTTTTTTTCAAATTCTTTTTCAATTTTTGTCTAGTAGCATAAGGTCGTAAGTGCTATATACAGACTATTATCATATAATAAAACAATTATTGACTAGTGAGCCATAGAATATAATCTGATATTCTATGGTTCACTAGTCAATAATTGTATAATATGTTCGGGCCAGTGAAAATTGCTTTCGGGCCCAGGCTCGAGGTCAAGGCGGGACAAGGCGAGGCATCTGATTCCGCGGAATTCTTGTTTACTTATCTCCCTTTGTTGTTTCGTGCTCTGATTTTGTATCCAAAGCATAACTCGAACACGCATATACGCTATTGCTCTAATGGTCCTCTACCGCCCTGTGCCAAATCCACGTTCGTTCTGCCCCGTCAAGCCCAGGGTCAAGGTCACATTACTTAGTGCTTCAAAACATTAACGCTTGGTAAATATCTTATACTTTCTGTTTTCTTTCATGGATCATGGATCATCTTCATATTTCATATACGCATTGTTCTAATGGTCCTCTACCGCCCTGTGCCAAATCCACGTTCGTCCTGCCCCACCAATCCCAGGTCAAGGTCACATACTTGGTGCTTACAAAAACTTTAACGCTCGGGTAAATATCTTATAAATTTCTGTTTTCTTTCATGGATCATCTTCATATTTCATATACGCATTGCTCTAATGGTCCTCTACCGCCCTGTGCCAAATCCACGTTCGTCCTGCCCCCGCCAATCCCAGGGTCAAGGTCACATACTTGGTGCTTCAAAAACTTTAATGCTCAGGTAAATATCTTATAATTTTTCTTTCCATTCACGGATCAACTTCATATTTCATATATGCGTTGCTCTAATGGTCCTCTACCGCCCTGTGCCAAATCCACGTTCGTCCCGCCCCCGCCAAGCCCAGGGTTAACATCATATACTTAGTGCTTCAAAAACTTTAACGCTCAGGTAAATATCTTATAATTTCTGTTTTCTTTCACGGATCAGCTTCATATTTCATATATGCATTGCTCTAATGGTCCTCTACCGCCCTGTGCCAAATCCACGTTTGTCCTGCCCCCGCCAAGCCCAGGGTGAAGGTCACATACTTGGTGCTTCAAAAACTTTAACGCTCAGGTAAAAGAAAATTTTGACTTGCAATTTGGCCTCATTTATTTTCAAAGCGATATGTGGGACATCCGTGTTCTATGTACTCATTTTCTAGTTTATTAAAACATTACACATGCATAGAAGACGACCCAAAGGTGTGTCGCACGTAAGAATGACAACTCTTGCGTCGTTAATTTCTTAGTTATCTCCCTTTGTTGTTTCGTGCACTGATTTCGTGTCTGGAGCATAACTCGAACACCCTTTGGAATATTTTCATGAAACTTCACACATGCATAGACCACGACCCTAAAGGTGTGTCCCGCAAGAATGACAACTCTTGCATCACTAATTCTTTAGTTATCTCCCTTTGTTTTTCCGTCACTGATTTTGTCTCCGGAGCATAACTCTAACACCCTTTTTTCAAACTACTTGTGTATCTGGGGAGGGGGATACACATGCGCTTGTCGACAAGCGTCCATTTCTAGTTGACACTGAGAATGATTGGGAGTCAAAGCGTTTTCCTGGTATCATTAATGTTACTCCTTCAAAAAACTTTAGCCCTGATCAGACTTCGCGGACTTGAGATTGATACAGATCGAGCTCCATGTCAGGTGCATAATTTGGTGGCGAACAGTGTAGATCCTGATGTGACTGCTCATTCTGATCTGGACCTAAGCTGTAAAGATTACGGCCATAATAGTCGTTGGTGGTAATAAAACTCACCTGTACATATTCTCATGCACTATGGTCGAGTCTGGCGGTTACTGGAGACTCCAGCTGCAGCCACAGAAGGACTAATGGGCAGTAAAAGTAGTTTGGCATGCTTTGTTATCTCATTAGCTGACCCCATAGTGCAATACAAAATCATTAACAGGAACATTAGCCTGTCAGAATCAGCTTGGCATTTGGCTGTTCGTTTTCTATGGGACTGTACACATAATGGTGAACAGAAAACAATATTTATCCTGTCTTGTTCCTTGTTACTGAGGAATGGTGATACTTGTATTTTATACTATTTAGTAGTATATAAGAGTCACAATGATACCACCACCCTCTGGAAGGCACCGGCTACGCGCGGTGTCCCCCACCGCATGGTGGTATCATTTGTGACTCTTATATACTACTTGGATTTCCCCCCACTGTTCGGCGGGTATGTATGAGAAGAATGGAACATATTTTTCATCAACCGCGAGACCATATATTTATGACATGAGAAGATACACCCTATTAGAGATAAGAATCCCTAAGTTATACTCAGTATATATAATAACATAATGGTTCTAGTTAAGTGTGCGTGGTTGAAGACAGGTAGTCACGAGAGGTGTCATCGCACCGGTATTTACGAATATTGCAAACATCACCGTGCATGGATGCGAAGAGGTTCCGTTTCGCCTCGCCCATGTCGGCATTGTGGGGTAGAGACCAAAGACCAAAGCACTCAGGCTACTCATCGAATGGTTAGCAAGGGATTACGTGCTCGCAAGTATTATCGTTTAGTAATAATTCAAATCGGAAAGTCAGTTAGAAAGATAGAATCGATCTGATGTGTAGTTTTTGATAAGTCACGGTGTTTCTACAGCATTAAAACACTGTAAAAAAACATTATCAAACTAATTTTATAAAATTGGAAATTGAACAGAAAAAGCACTACCAATATTATTAGAGAAAATGGATAATAAAATACAATTGGAATTGAAAGCTTTTAATGCCTGTGTCGAAGAAGTTTATGAAGAATACGGGGGTTATAGTCCTATATATAAATTCTATAAAATGGAAACACTAGGCGATATCGAATACATGAAATATCAGCGTAATTTATTACGCTCCGATAAAAACGTTGCATTTACAATATTATACCGACAATTATGCGAACTATACAAGATGCAAATACAAACATTAAGACGGATAATGCGTATCGGATATGAAACTAGGGTGTATTATATAAAATTGTTAAAACCCACCGATTCGTTTACGAATATACGTTTCTACGATATCGCTTATAAAGATATTGAAAAATATTATTGAACAGAAAAAAAAATACTAATTAATTTATGTTGTAATCACAACACCAAGCAGACGACAATGTTCCAATTACACGTGTTATGAAAATGCAAATTAGGTGTCCCAACTTACACGTATATTAAGTGTCCATTTTATAGAGAGATTTACACGATTACGTCTTCCGGGATGGAAAATAAACACACTGTAATATATACTACACACACGAGGGTGTGTATTACAGCGACAACCCGCTATCGATATTCCGGAAGTATTTCTTACATTCTGATTGGTTGGCATGTTTTTTATTTTTCTAATTTTACTTTTAATAATTTAGAACGTTATAACCTATATTATTAAATAAAAAACGAACTTGTTATATAAAAAACAAATAAAAAAAAAGAGTAAATATTTGGCATTGCACAACACGGTTTCAGCTTAATATATGTAAAATTAACAACAATAATTTGTCTTGGGGGACGCCCCTTGATAAAAAATGAGCGCTCAGTGCACCCATGCTGACACTTCCAAGGTTGCCTAGACTTTCGACACTGGTTCCTAGATCAGCCGACAGATGGGGGTGTGCTGTACGGGTAGCTACACCTCGCTAAGCCAAAAAGAAAAAGAATGAATGAATGAATGAGAGTGAAAACTTAGCGGGGTGGGCCCAGAAGGTTTTTCTGGCGCGAGTTCGAGCCTCGGCCAGACCCGAATTTATTTTTTAATTATTATGTTTACTGATTTAAATTGTTTACTGCACCAATATAATTAATTTTATATTGGTGCTGTAACATTTCTTCCGACTTTATCTCCAAGTTTTTCCCTAAATTTATCCCAATCAGTACTCTCAATCTTGGGCATGGTGGCGCGTGCTTTGATTCTAATATCATTTTTTAATTTTTCATATCTCCCCATTTCTTTCACAACGGATTCAAACTCTAAATTTGATATTTTCTTATCGGCCAACGCTTTGGACACTATAATGTCGATGCTATTTTTCTTAGACCTGGCGAGAACGGATATTCTATCATGTTTTCTACATTTTTTCTCGAGTTTTCCACCCGACGCCCTAATTACCATACAAAGTATTCCAGATAAAACGGTAATTCCACTCAAAACGCCTGCAAGTGGAACCGTTACAATTGTAGATAGTGTTGCAGCAGTCCCCGCACCACTCTATACTAGATGCTTCAGCTATGTTCGCCGCGCGCTTATATTTGTTAGCGTTTCTTTTTCTATTTGTATATTCTCTAACTAAAATATCCTGCATAGCGACGATATTATTCAACCTAAAATCTGAACTTCTTTCGTTAATTGGATACAGTGTTGATGGAGTGGTATTGACAATTGGAAGCGGTGATTCGTTCATGATTTTCAATATATTAGTATTTACAAATTAAGTTCAATTAACAATGAGACAATAGTGGAAGAACTCGCTGGGTCAGCGATTTTCGTAACAAAGTTAATAACACTACCTTCGGAAAGTCTAATTAGATCATCACCAGCGAACGAAACCACCGACGAACTATCTCCAGCGATTTTAGTGACTCCAATTGCCTGTTCTTTCCCATCCAGTATGAGATTTATCATGACCGCGCCCACAGGTTTACCATTAGCATTAACCGAACAGACCGCCATTCAGAGAAGCGTACCTGGAGCTGTCATGGCGTATCCCCCACATTTATTACTCGCTTTGGCACCGAACGAATATTCAGAGATCCCCTCAACCAATGGGCCCCGCTTCTCAGCCCAAACTGTTATGACACGTTTTTGCGTTTTCATTGTTTTCAACAATCCGGCAAGACCCCCGATAGAGGTATGGGCCTCAGCACGAATATTTTCAGAGGCCTCCTCAAGCGCTTTGGTCGCGGCTCTACGAACATGTTTCAGTTTATCGGAAACTTCGGTTATTTTCCCGTCTAGTTCGGTAAGTGCCGCTTCTCTGCTGAGAGAGTCCTCTAAGCGCAACGCATCATAAGCCTCCGTAATGGTCGCCTGGTGGTCTTCTAGGGCTTTTTCAATACCCAACCGGGCCTCTTTTTGAAATTCAGTTATTTTTTCGTCTAGTTCAGCAACCGCCGCTTCTCTGATGATGAGAGAAAGTCTCTAAGCGCCAATTTTTTAAACCCAACACCCCATAAGCCTCCGCAAGGGCCGCCTTGTGGTCTTCTCGGACTTTATCAATACCCGTTTGGACCCCCTCAACCCCCAACAGGGCCACTTTTCGAAATTTGGTTATTTTTCCGTCTAGTTCAGTAAGTTCCGCTTCTCGGATGAGAGAGTCCTCTGAGTGCAACACCCTATAAGCCTCCGCAAGGGCCGCCTTGTGGTCTTCTCGGACCCCCACAACCCCCAACCGGGTCTCTTTCAGAAATTCGGTTATTTTCCCGTCTAGTTCAGTAAGTGTCGCTTCTCTGCTGAGAGAGTCCTCTCAGCGCAACGCATCATAAGCCTCCGTAAGGTCCATCTGGTGGTCTTCTCGGACTTTATCAATACCCAACCGGGTCTCTTTTCGAAATTTGGTTATTTTCCCGTCTAGTTCAGTAAGTGTCGCTTCTCTGATGAGAGAGTCCTCTAAGCGCAACGCATCATAAGCCTCCGTAAGGTCCATCTGGTGGTCTTCTCGGACTTTTATCAATACCCAACCGGGTCTCTTTTCGAAATTTGGTTATTTTCCCGTCTAGTTCAGTAAGTGCCGCTTCTCTGATGAGAGAGTCCTTTAAGCGCAATGCATCATAAGCCTCCGTAAGATCCGCCTGGTGGTCTTCTCGGACTTTATCAATACCCGACCGGGCCTTTTTTCGAAATTTGGTTATTTGTTTTCCTAGTTCGGTAAGTGCCGCTTCTCTGATGAGAGAGTCCTTTAAGCGCAACAGCATCATAACTCCGTAAGATCCTGTGGTCTCTCTTTACACCTCTAACCGCTGGTACTTCTCTGACTTTATCAACACCCGTTCGGACTCCCTCAATCCCCAACCGGGCCTCTTTTCGAAATTCGCTTATTTTTTCGCCTAGTTCGTTTAGTTCCGTATGTGTTTCTTCACGACTTTGTGTATTCACAGCCAGGGCATATTCTCTAAGTTGTGATAGTAGACTCTTGTGAATCTCGTCCGTGGCCACCGATATAGTTCTATTGATCAAGGCCTTTGTTTTTTGGGTAGTTAAAAAGTCGCCCTCTGTCGGGATGAATCCCCCTTCTGTCGGTTCCAAATTCTTTGAATTTGTCACCCAATCCCCATTGGAATTGGAAGAACTACCTGGTCCGTATATACTCATTTTCAATAATGTTGATAATATATATATATATATAAATTACGAACATGCGTTTAATTCTAATTTTCTTAAAATTAATTAATTTGAAATTTCTAGGACGACCGAAATCGGGTAATCGTTCTTCAACTCTCGCCCTTTATCATCAAGAATAGAAATCTTCAACTCGTGGATGTGTCCTGATTCCAAAACTTTCATCTCAGTGTGTGGGAAGTCTAAGGTCACAGTCTCCCCAAAGAAACAGTCGCTGGCGGGCACGGTTTTCAGTAATGTGCTGGGAGTGCCGTCTACCGTGTTGTACGATGTGTTCACCCGATCCAGTTCAACGGGGTACTAAACCCTTCATCCTCGTTGTAAGGGGGTGCAAATTTAAATCCTAACATTGAGGCCAACCCCGGGGACATCTTTAATTTTTTTTCAACGGACAATGTCGCATGCCCCGTGGCTTTTGAGATTGCGAGAGGGGGGGGGGGGGCTATATTAGGAAGCTTCGCCGCGAACAAAGATTGGACATCTCCTCCACCCCAAAGGCCAGGATGTAATACGGCACTTGTTTCCCCAAGGCGTCTCGCTACATTTGTACGATCGGGGCTATTGATAATATCTAAGAAATCTCCAACATCTCCGGAATAGATAGCCTCGAACGTTTCAATGTTTTTCCACCCGACCGTGAACGTGATTGATCTAAGGCCTACCCGGCGTTGTCCGCAGCAGTTGTCGATTAACTTTTGAAGTTCACAACTCTTTTGAACATTAGTGATAGTAGCAAACATAATAATATCTTTCAATGGATACCAAAGCATTTAGCTTTAATTCTAATGCAAAGTACGCGGTCGGAGGTAAATACACGCAAAAAGACGTTGTTAACCACCTTGTACACCCAACCGTAACAGTTAGACTGGAAAGTGGTTTTACCACCAATTTCCCTAACACGTTTGAGAAATATGTAGTTCCAAAGACTACTAGTCAAGATGTAATACTAAGATTGGATTTTTCCCATATGAACTTCTGGCAGAACCAGCTAAATTTCGCTGTATGGTGCGCAACGGCCGGATTTGGAGTTTCGCATCAAGACCATCTGACATCCAAGAATGTCATGCTCCGAAGTGTCTACAACTTTCATGTGTATTACACCATTAGGAGGATTCTCAAAGAACTAGGTATTCCACTACCTCAAGATGATGGCTGGGATCCCATTTCCAGCGCATACGACCGTATGGCGTTCGAAAGATTGTGTAATGAATTTGGGGTACCAAAAGACGCGGACTGGAGACAGAAAGTATACACCCCAACCAACAGTTTAGGGTTAGTTCACCTTAAAGGCTTAGTTAGTGGTGGGCATCTTGATAAAGTTCTCGCATATTTCTCAGGGTTGTGGAGTGCTCGCGGAGCTACCCCACCACCAGTTAGAAAAATGGCAACATGGACTAAATATAATTATAAATTGAATAAGATGACGTTCGGCGATGAAGTGCTTGGTGGGCTTGCGTGTAAAGACGGTTATTGTCATTGGCTACCTACTAAAGTAGCCCACGTGGAATACCTAGACCTGGGTGATACTCCACAGATGCGAAATGCTGGGCAAGGGGGGGAGGACCACATTTATGTTAGATGAAAGCACTGGATTTACGCAGGGTGGGGTTATTCGCCTAAACGAATCCATTCGCATATACGTATGGGCAATCCTCGTCTCACAGAAGCAAACGCGCAGCGCTATACTGGGTACGGGAACAGCCTTTGACGCACAAAAACAGTTCTTGGCACTTGTCGAGGACGCCATCTCAGCTAAGGTGGACCTCCAGAAGGCGATCCAGAATTATCAAGACGTTTTGCAGACTGCCCGCACCCCGGTAGACTACGCATTTGGAATAGGTCTTTATATGGCGCCGAGCAATATGATACTACGAGACGACCCGGTTGACGGTTACAATAATCAGATCGTAGTCGCCACCACCAATCAAAAAATCGGCCGCAACGGGAACGTGAACACGGGTATCATCAAGCTCCCACCCAAGATGATCGGGAGCGGAGTTGTAAGTGGAACCGATTTCATAAAACCCCCAATTCATCCAATCGTGGCTGGATTGGATACACCCACCCCAATTCGTAAATTGGATGCACCATCGAGTCCCCCCTAATCCAATCGTAATTGGAACAGGAGTGGAAACACCAATCGAGATTGGAAGCACAACACACGAGGAGGAGAAATTAGCGCTCGTCGTTGCCCTCGTGGCGGTCGGACTATTTGCGCTTTGGTTTTAGGAACTCTCTGGCGGAGAATAGTAGGAGACCGGCGATTGCCACGATTAAAGCCCAAGCTTTCTCGGCGAGCCATCCGACCGTTTTTGATAATATAGATAACAAGAAGGAGAGGAGACCTCCTATCAACCCAGGCAGTGCGGCAGCCACCTTTCCTGCTAATTTAGCCAGGAGACTGGCGAGGGATTTTAGTTGTTTTGTTACCCACTCTTTGGCTCCGCCGGATGGCGCGGGTGCTGGTGCGGGTGCTGGTGCGGGTGCTGTTGCGGGTGCTGGTGCGGCACCAGCATTGACAGCTACAAATAGAGACGATATAGATAGAATTAGGGTCGATATAATCATGTTGAAAGCTGCGATGATGGTTACTATCGTGACGCCCTTCTCTCTGAACAGAGTGCGAAGACGCTCACCGAGTGTCATGTCCTCGTGCAGGACCCTCGAGATTGTTTCGTGGCTCTGACTTAATTGGCCGGAAAGTTTTCTTTCTTCTAGCGTGATATGTTCGTCCAGCACCGTGAGTTTGGAGAGGTTATTGACCAGTTCGCCCCGGACCGTTTGCAGAACCTTATCGAGTCCCAGGAGTTCGCGAAGAGGTAATGGTCATACTTAGGTCATACTTAGTGCCGTTTATTTCGTTGACCGTGGTTTCCACTGTGTTAATAGCGTTGGTGGCTATACGAGGGACCTCGCTGATATCGCTCGTTTCTATAGCGGCGGCCGTCTTCACCAGCGTTTCGTCGGTAGACTGTAGGGTTTTTACCATTTGTTGAGGCAGCTGCGACCGATCCTCGACCACTCCGAGAGCTCAAGCGAAGAGTACTCCATATCGGTTCAAGGAAGAGGCCCCGAGGAACCGGGTCGGGTCGTTCTTGTACGTCAACAACTTCCAGCTCTTGCCCCATTTAACCCACAAGTCTCCTCTTTTAGGTCTGCGGAACTCCAACGTGGCATTGATGCCGTGTTTAGACACCTCACTCTCCCACCGTTTCACCCGAGACTCCGTTTCTGTGAGAGGCACCAGCTCATCCTTGGAGATCCCCACAGGAATCTCGGCACCGCCCGCCCATGCCAGAGTTTCGGGTGGGGCCTCCCACATAGGGACACCAGCAGATGAAGTTCCTGGTGGGAAGAGCGTATTTCGTGGTGCGTCTGGAACAAACAAAGATGCGCCTGGATCAACCAAAGGCGTATTTCGTGGTGCGCCTGGAACAAACAAAGGTGTATTTTTGGGTGCTGGCGTCTCTATGAAGGTCATTTCGTCATAGTTATCGATGTCATCATCGATGTCATCATCATCGCGGAAATCGTCTCTGCCGATTTCATCCATGTCAATATCGTAATCAGCCATATTTATAATTAATTATGTATTAAAGACAAAACCATACGGGTTTAATATAGTAACTTAGTTTCACTAAATTATGTCTTCGAGTCAATACGGTCGCAAACTCAATCCATACCGCAGACTGCGTGAGCCCCTCGGGGCGAAAGGCGTGAGACAGAGTGTCGTTATTACGAACAACCCATCGACGATCGACCAGAACCAGCAGCTCTTAGTCCGCTTCCCCAACCTCGGAGCTAACGACGTCATTGTGCCGGGGACTGTTCGCCTCGCTTTCACTATTTCGCTGACGTCGACGGATGCGGACCGAACCGTCATTCAGAACCTGGGTCGCGCCATCGTCAAGAAGACCATGATAAAGATTTCTGGTAATGAGGTGATGTCGATCGACGACAGCGACGTCTACCATTGTTATCAGGACCTGTGGAAAACGGCGCAAGAGCGCGAAAACGCCGTCTATCAGGGTATTGACACCAGCCGAAATAAGAACGTAACCAGACTTAGAATCGGGGCTGGTAACAAGGCTGATAACGTAGCGAGTGACAACGCGATCGCAGCCGCTTACGGCAACCGCTTCTACATCCCGCTCGACTTTGAGTTGCTGGAGAGTCACATGCCCTACAATCAGAGTGCTTTGGCTGACCGCCTCGAATACGAACTAACGTTCAACGACTACGGCCGAGTTCTCATAGCCACCGACATGTTATCGACGTATACGATCGATAATGTTTCGCTGGAGTACGACATGGTCACGATGCCCGAACTCGCGCGATTGATCAGAACCCAGTACGCCGGGCGCGTTGCCATACTTTACGACCGAGTTCTTCGCCACCGCAAGATGACGAAAGAAAAAAGCGACACATTGTGGAATATTAACGTCAACGTACCCGCCCGCTCGATGAAAGGTATACTGATGCTGTTCGAGGAGGCTCGGTTAGTGCTCGGTGCTAGAAAAACCGACAAATTCTATATAACCCCAAAATCACGAAGGTAGAGGTGACGATCGAGGGAGTACCCAATCAACTCTACAGCGCGGATCTTCGCGCGCACCAGCAGTGGGACGAAGTAAGAAAGCAGTTTGCTGCCGGCTCTAAGCGCTCTCCGGAGGTTGCCGCGGTTGCCAAAGACCTGCAGCTCTCGGCCGTCTCCCTCGCGGAGTTCCTGAATACCAAATACGCCTTATGGCTAGACATGCGAGCCAGCGACGACGACCAAATACACGTCAGCGGACGCCAAGTTGAGAACGCTAGTGAGGGTGTGACGATCCAGATAACCAAAGAGGCGGATGGAAATGGGCCATTGAACGTGTACTTATATATAATTACAGACGCACAACTCAACATCAAAGATGGTCGATACGTCTCAGCACTCTACTAAATCTAACGATTTATTAATTAATTTTAAGAAAATTAGCAATCAATACCAATTCACGATTGGAGATGCCCACTCTGCCATAATATGTGGGCAGACAGGATGTGGAAAAACGGTTTTCATCCTAGACTTGCTCAAGGGCTCCTACCGCGATGCCTTTCATCACATTGTGATCCTGTGTCCCACTGTGCGACACAACGATACTTATCAGCGGCGCCCGTGGATATGGACCGACCCTGAGGTATACGTTATTGACCCCGGTGATAGGCTTCACGATTGGCTGCGTGGTTTATACCAAAGATTCCAGGGTGAGCCCACCTTATACGTGATTGACGATTGCTCAGCCAAGGCGGCGATGACCAAAAAGAAGGACATGCTCTCTGAGCTCGCATTTTCTGGCCGCCATGCTAGGCAAAGCGTATGGATATCCACTCAAAAGTACAACGCCGTCCTCAAGGATCTGCGCGAGCAAACGAAATGGGTCGCCCTCTTTCACTGCAAGGACCGAGACTCATTCGATGACTGCCTTCGAGAGAATGACGTTATCCCAACGCGCGAGGAGCGCCTGGAGGTTCGACAGATGCTTTCGGAAACTAAGCACGCCAAGCTTTTGCTAAAGACTGATCAACCAACTGCTTACGAAGTTATCAATTAATTTTACAATTAGCAATTACTTAACGCTCGTTAGTAATTGCCGAGTAAATGCTTAACAATTAATTTAAGAAAATGAGTAATTACTGAACAATGCTGAACAAATGCTTAACAAATGCTTAACAAATGGTGAACAATGGTTAACAATGTTAACAATTTGGTGCTCCACTGCGAGCTTTGTTGCGAGCATAAAGGTGATCATAAGTATCGGGTGGTGCGCTTGGCAATATGTTAAAGTGATGAGAGTTGTTAGAATAGTTAAATTAATTTTAAGAAAAATGAACTGCGACGAACTTCTCGATCAGCTAGTGGAAGAAACCTCAACTCCGACTGCCAACACCCTGAAAGATAATGATCCGACAGAGCAATCGGAATCAACTCCAACTCCAACGGCGGTTGGTATTGGGTTGAGTGCAACGACTCCGAATGAAAATGAAAATGCGGTGCGACGAGAGCGGCTAGTTGCGCTGGTTGCTGGGGGACAATCGGAGCATTATCTCGGTAGGCGTCTCTCAATTTTTCAGGTGGATAAGATGTCAGATGCGGAGATCGATAAAATGTATGCGCGATACGAATCAAGGTTAGGTGCGGAGATGACAAAAACTCTCGGATCGGCGGCTATTCATTTGTACGCAACCGCCGTTAGTATACTTCTCCCTATACCAAACACCGCGGGATTGATTGACGATCTAGAGACTTACTTTTATAGGTCACACTCTTGCTGCTCAATTTATCACAAGTTTGGAATGTACTTAGCTCCGCTGACAACCGCGTTGACCACGGGTAAACACTGTCAATTTGGACATATATGCCCACGAACTATTAGCCCTAATATTAATATCATAAATGATGACACAAAACACACCCGCGAGAGTGACGGAGTTGAACCCGATTGCTCCAACCCAATCGAACCCGAGTGTTACTCCGCCACTGGATGACATACCGCATATAAAAAATCCCAAAAGACAGGCAGCTGGGCGGGCGGCGGCTGCCACCCGAAAAGTTAAACAAGATAAAATACTCGCCGAGCTTCGAGAGGCTAAACAGTCGTTGCAATCGGGGACGGAGACAGTAAAACATCTGAAGACAGAGTTGAGTACAACAACACCCCCAATTCACGAATTGGAAGCACACTCAACACCTCAATCGAGGTTGGGCGAATCCGATTGAACCCAAATTCGTGAATTGGAGTTGGGTTGTTGGTGGTGGTCTGGCAGTTGTTGGTGCCCTGTGCGTGTGGAAATACCCCCTATTATCGAAAAAACAACCAGCCAGTGTTCAGAAGAAAGTTACGAAACACCAATCGCGATTGGATGCGCCCCATTTAAACATTGATCGCGACCCCTTTTATATGCAATAATTATAATGGCTGAACAAGATGGTAAAATGTTAGTGAATGCGCTTTATCACGCCGTGGTGATATCGGGTTTCAGTATCGGGTATGCTCGACTATCAAAGATGGCCCTAGGAGGGCCGCTCCCAAATTGGACTTTACTGTGAGAGACGTAGGGCTCGCGACCTTAGATGTAGCGGCCGCAGTTTGGACCCGAGATTATCAGTTAAAGCTGGAATTCTACCAGTTTAATATATGGAAATAAATGGCTTCAATCGCAGTAATAGTAGGTGGTGCGCTTGTAAACGCATTGGCGTTCAGCGGTAGCAACTTTATATTCTCTAAAATGAGAAGCTCGAACGTGGATGAGGAGCGTAAGCGTCACGATTTAGCTGTAGAACAACTCAATAGCGCAAAGGAAGCGTGGTCGAAAAAACGAACCGCCCATCTGGACTGGGTCAATGAAGAGCTTCGCCGCGAAAATCACGCCGCGCAAACTTTTCAGAACGTTGAAGAAGACAACCGCGAGTACGCGCTGGCATATCCGCAGAAAAGTCTCGCGCCGCTGGATCGCGAGCCCCAACTTTCAGATTTCTATGTACCGTCAGAGCCCCAAAAAGACCGCGAGATCGCGTTCATCATCGTGGGAATGGGTGTGGTGGATATCGTCGGCTACTATATTCAATCGAGATTTTAAATTAATTATTTTAAATAATTTTTTTTATAAATATATATATATATGTATAGAACGATGTCAGTTGACGAACTTTATTTTGCTATGATTGATGTAGGCTACACTGCCCTTAAACACGGCATAGCTGGCGCGGGGGGTATGATTCGTCTGGCCCGAGATTCTCTCGAGACGTGGCACGAGGACGAAAAAGCAGCCACACTTTTCGCAAAGCGGATGTTATATTCCTCCACCAATCCTGGGGGATTGGATTTTCCCAAGTTCCTTCAGAACTTAACCCCCAATCGCGATTGTACTTCCAACAAAGGTTTATTATTATCGACGCAGTTACCGGACGATCTGGCGAGGGCATGTTGGAGATTGTCCGATATATTAGAATACATCGCATACGATGAACACGCGCAAACTTAATACCAAACTATCGGTTCGCCTAGCGCGCAAGCTAGCGAACACATACTACAGCCCCCGCGGCTACTGGAAGGGACCAAGGTTTCAGAAAACGCTGTCAAGATATGGCTCAAGAAGCAGGCCATCTGGCAGATCTATTTACCCGCGCCTCACAATATTCCGCGCCCGAAATTCGACGTGCCGGTACCGAACCAAGTTCACCAAGCGGATCTCCTGTTTCTCCCTCACGATCGCGTCGGTCGCAAGACGTACAAGTACGCACTGACAATCGTTGTCGTAGCGAGTCGTTATAAGGGGGCTGAGCCGTTGGCCACTAAAGAGTCTAAGGAGGTGGCCGAGGCTCTCTCCCGAATATATAAGAGGAGTCCTCTCAAATGGCCGAATCTTCTCCAGGTCGATCCCGGCCGCGAGTTCATGGGCGCGGTCTCTCATCTATTGTCTAAGCACGACGTTTCTGTCAGACGCGGCCGCGTCAACATCCACCGGGACCAGGGGATCGCTTCAATCGAACCTTGGCTGAGAGACTGTTCGGACACCAATACGCTAAAGAACTTGTAGACCCTCATTCGCGATCGACCGAGTGGGTGGCCAGACTGCCCGTCGTGGTCTCCGCACTGAACGGAGAGGTGACCAGATTGATAGGTAAGAAGCCTGTAGATGCTATCAAGTTTAAAAGGGTGACGAGCAAGCCCTCTGCCGTCTCGCGCGAGCGACCCGTTGGTTTAGAGGAGCAGCGGCTTCCATCGGATATTGATGTCCGGTACCTCTATCAACCGGGAGAGCTCGAAGGTGGCAGCCGCCGCGCGACTGATCCCGTGTGGTCTCTCAATGTATATCATCTAGATCGATCTATTACCAAGCCCGATGAGCCCGTGCTCTACTATTTGGATGATGGGCCATCTCGAGGGTTTGTTCGCGAAGAACTTCTTATGGTCTTATGGTGCCTTCTGACACCCAGCTACCCCCGGATCGTCAGTCTTTAGATTGCTAATTTTGTTAATTTTTTCAAAATTATTAATTAAATAAATCATTAGAGAGGTTCTGTATGTATTCCGTCTGGTAACACACGTCTTTTATCGTAGTATGCCGAGAGTCCTAATTTTTGTTGACAGTACGTTTTCATAACGCCGTCTTTCATTTTAAATCCTCTATTTTGTGCTACATCTATAATGTGTTTTCCATCTTCTGTAGTTTCACTTAGTACTCGTTTATATCTATCCCAACTTAAATTGTTAGTTCTCTTGGACATTCCTTTCGCAGAGTTTTTATTAATAGAATTAAATTTTTCTACAAAATAACACTTACTAGATAACGCTATCGCCCTATCTCCGCTAAATTCCATTTTGAAAAGTCCGGGCTCTCTTTCGCTCCATTTATCCCAAGCCAACCATTTCTTTTTTTCTTTTTCAAACCCGTCTAGTAAGTTAGGTCTAATCAATTCCTCTATCGTTTTTCCACTAACTCCTATAACATACTTATCTGTATCCATCTGTATTAATTCAAAGTCTTCTCTTTTTACGTATTTGTCTAGAAATTCGTAGTAAAATTCCAACATTCTCAATTTAGCTAGTTGATAAACCGCTATTCCACAATGGAATGGTCTCTTTACCGCACACCTGGGTTTTCTTGAAGATATTTCGTACGCATCTCCTATCTCTTCCAAATCGTCAAAGAATGCAGATCTTAATGCTTTGTCAACACAGGTTTCGTTTTGTGTATATGTCGTATTTAAATGTCTCTCCGTTGCCTCTATCATTTTTCCTCAACACGAGTTTCCTAATAATTTCATTATGTCGGCTACTGGTTTCTTATTTGGTTCTACATCACCTGTTCGTCTTGTGACTGTAACTTCTTTTGCAAACCATTCGAATGGTTTTCTGCTAATATAATCTATAACACGATGAACTGCAGTTATTTCTAGGCCGTGTTTTAAATACCATTTCAACAGTGGCGCGTACAGCAATACTTTAGTGGCGGTCATAGATCCCACCAATTTTTTTCCATCTCCTCTTGTTCGGCCAGTATCTTTTAAATATTTTAACATGTGTGTGGGAACTTCATCAACCTCTACTTCTCTGTTTATAAATATTTGGGACATTTCAGAAAACTTATCTTTTAAGTTGTGTGGAACTTCTATATCCACCTCCGCAAACCCAAACCAGTCTCCAGATAAAACTCTTTTACAAAACTTTTTAATAAATTTAGGGTTATGTGGTGTATCTATATGGTGTATAGTTTCTCTCCCACACGGTATCTCTTTATTTAACGTAGATAAATATAACGCGTTTGCATCGTACCCAAAAACAGCCTTGCAAGGTTTGGAACCCACTCTAATATTTGAAACACCAGCTTCTGCATATCGTGTAAATACTATTGATGGACCGCCAACTAGAGCGTTCCTTCATCATTTCGTATGTTTCTTCTTTTGGTGCATATAGAGCATCCTCCGGTATAATCGTCTTTGAAGATTTTTGTTCTTTAATGGTTCCTCTCAATAAATATTGTATAGCTACTCCAGGTAGTGTTACCGCATCTTTGAAAATATCCACACCTCTGTGTTTATAAAATTCACACATTTTTTCCACCGCTTCTAGGAACGGTGCTACATCTAAATCGTTATAATATTTCAACCAATCTCTGAAAGTTTTCATATTTTTTTCTTCGAAAATTCTACGACATTTACTTAATTCTGTTTCATCTATTAACATTTTCCCAGATAGTTTGGAATACCAATTCGCTATATCCAGTAGTCCTGGGTAATCCAGTTTGTCTGGAGAATCGAACCACTCATAAGGAAAGAAATATTTCTGTCCTTTGCATTCGTAGGCTTTTATCCAACTATCGTAACTTACACCAGGTCCTAGATAAAGTATTACATCAAGAAATCTAAACACTGGAGTAAATAGAAATATTGTTGCGTTTGCACGTTTTCCGACCATTACTTTCTTTGTTGTTGATGCCAGTTCGCCTACTAGGTATTTCTTTATTAAGTTTATATCGTACTTACTGCTGTTAAAACCTATAACCGGTACTTGCTCTATCCACTGTTCGATCTTGGCGATTTGGTTTTTACGTAAATGTTCTGTATTAAACCCATATCTTGACCACACTTCTTCTCTTATAGCTTTTCCCCTGACTTTCAAATCTTCTACGAATTTTTCTATAAGTTTTGCGGGATCTTTATCACAAATATGAGTTACTGTTCCTGAGAAATTATCTCCTATACTAACGCTTACCGGAACGTGCTCGGCTTCGTACTCTAGATTATTACCGAGAGTTTCAAATTCTGGGTGGAGATATGCCTCAAAATCGTATACTATCTGATATGGATAAAGAGTAGTGTCGCAACCGATCTTTATGTCTTTACCCGTTCTTTGAAATTCGCATTCCCACATAACTACTAGGTTGAATTCTTTGCTTCTAATAAATGTATCTCTTCTCATAGTGGATGCGCGTTCTTCTTTTCTATGCTTTGCATGAATCTCACACCCGTGCCAGTAACAGCCGTGATATTGATATACGGTATTGGTTTCCGTACAGTATCCATCTACTGGAGCTCCTAAAACCCATCTTTCACCCCCGTGTCCACACTGTTCGTGGTGAATGTGAATTCCCTCGCGCTTTTCCACAGAGTACATCCAATCGATCGCCCCATAACTGTTAGAACTTTTTGGGTAGAACGCTTTCTCGAACGACGGACGCGGGTGCTCTAAATAATTACCATCACATATTACTTTTGTCTCACCTTTCATACATGTTGGTCCGTGTCTCTTCATATTACTCGCTTTCGTGAATTTCTGCTTGCAATTATCGCAGGCGTAAATTTTAGATAGGTTTTTAAGGTTTTTTATCAGAAATGCGTGATTATTAAACAGTCCTATTGTCATTGGTTTATTACCTATTGCCTTATAGTGTGCTGGTACCTTTTTCAACCACCATACGTTACATTCGGTGGGTTGATATACTTCTATGCTGATTTTATAAAAAACTCTTCAACCTTTTTCAGATCTGAAAAAGGAATTGGTTAAACCACATTACTACCAAAATATTGCTTACTAAGTTCTTTCGCCTTTTCTGTACATCTGTCGGGTCTTTTATCTGTCATATGCATAGCTAGACACCTGAACAGACAAAGGTCGTCATTATACTTATCTAAAGAATACATACCATTTTTTATTCTTCAGCCATTCTGGAGTTCTCCTCCTGCTGCTTCTTTGGATTGTAGTCCCAAATGTATTCCCCTACTACCCTGTATTAGCTTTACGAAAACCTCTACCCATCTTACAAACTTCCACTTTGTATTCGGTCTGTCTATTTTATCGGACATTATTCGTGTTTGCTCCTTATCTGACAGCCATTTTTTAACGGTTTTCATTGATGTAGTGGTTCGCTACCGAGATTTTTGTGCATTATTATAGTTACAGGTTTTCCATTTTTATTTTCCTCCATATGTTCTAGCTTGTAAGAATATGAATATCTCAAATAAAAATTGGTTGTTATATAAGGAGCGAGTTTCGGACATGCGTTCAAACCCGTTAATGTCAATGTTTTTTACGAAAGGATAATGTAACTACCCGTCTTCCATTTTCTACCTTTTCCAATGTTTCATCGTGAGCCCCCAATATTTCTTCACCTTTTTCCACTATCGCACGAACTATAGATCTTTTCTTATTATTTGGTATTTGGTCACCTGTGTGTCTAATTTGAGACAAATTATTGGTGCTTGAAGGTTTTATTACACTAGCCCTTAACTCCGCAATACTTTCTTTTTTGATTCTGCTACCAACTTCCTCCGCTTTGGATATATCATTAAATGCCCCTCTTTTATAGGCGCGGGTAAACCGCTTCATAAACACCTTATTCTTTGTGGTGTTTATCAGCTTTGTCAACCCCCTAACTCTCAACCGTTTACTATAAGTAATCCCTAGAGATTCGGCTTCTCTTCTCAAACTTTCTATTTCTGCTCTAGTTTCTGGCGTTATCATATTTTCTGTATATACTTTTGTATATATACTTTTGTATAACCTATAAAATTTATCTGTTCAATTGGACGTCAAAAATTTACATAATGTTTTTTTCACGTCCAATTGAACAGATAAATTTCATAGGTTATATACATATAATAGGAGTGTGTGACTTGTTGTAAGACGTTTACGTGTAAAGACTATCTACGAAGGCATCTAGCGAGACGTAGAAAGTTTGCTTGTGTCCCCCCACAATTTCAATGCCCCAGATGCCCTTGTAAATTCGTTAGTGCCCAAACTCTTTGTAGACATAAGCAACTACGCTGTCAGGTGGCTAAAGGTGAACGTGGTAGACTAGAGCTGGTAGAATTAGTTGCTGATCTGCGAAATAAATTAGCTATATCGGAGGAGAAAAATGAGGTGTTGGAATATAAACTATTGTACTTGCATGAATGATTTTGACTTTTTTTTCAAAAGTCAATTACCAATATAATTGGGACTACAATACCACCACCAACTTTTGGTTGGAGGTGGTATCATTTTGACTCCCTCTTTTCAAAATTATTTTCTCCAAAAATTCATAAATTTGCTGTCGGGAGACAATTTTCCTCGTTAACCAATTTTTTGATTTTCGGGGGTGGTGGGGGTATTATAGAGGGTTATAAATGATATCACGGTAGGTGGTATCATTTTGACTCCCTTACTACTACTTGTGGTGTTACAAGTGATAGAACAAGACATAACAAAGTCTCTGTGCCTCATGTTTTCATGAAAACAATTCCGACAAATTCAGTCGTGTTGAAATTTCTGGCCAAAAATAGGTGGGTGGGGTAACTTTGTAAAAAATTAATTGAACACATCTGATGCGGTTACTGCAGTTTTATTGTGGCGCGCGATTTGTACTTCATTTGCGAGTATTTTTCAATATTTGTCGCAAGAGCCTCCTTAACTGATTGTGAGAGGCGGTGATTTTTATACGTCACCCGCCACCCTCAGAAAAGCAGTCAATTTTGGCTATTTTAAACCGTCCTGTGATGCCTGTAGAACTTGGACGCGACCCAGTCTGGTTCCACGACATCGCCCGTCACCATCAACGCACACAAGTCAGAACTGGCCTGTGTGGCAGTGAACCAGTCCGGTACCCTGCTCGCCACGGCATCAATCAAGGTACGTAGCCAGTCCGGTACCCTGCTCGCCATGGCATCTGTCAAGGTATGTAGCCAGTCCTGTTATGTGTTGTGTGGTCAGCCAGGTAAAAGTGACACACTGTGCTATTTTCTGTGTTTGAGGCTATTTACAATGGTCATTTGTGTTGCTACAAAAACAGGCACAAAACTGTCCAGGCAACTGACATATTTTACAGTTTGGTGTAATATAATTGATAGGAGTGTGTTATCCTGGCTTTTCTACGTTTTGTTGGCTACATTATGTGCCACTTCATGTGCCGTATAGGATACAGTAACAAGAGAATGTTCACATAGATGTTATATATATATTCCATCACAATTTACGAAGCAAGTATCTTTGAATCAAATGATGATCATGTATATAACGGGTCCTTAACCAGGTTTGCTATTTATATTTGCCACTTCAAGAGGAAGAATGCTTTATTGATTTTCCAATGAGTCATCTCCCCTTGGTTATCTTTAACTGTATATTCAACTATCGATGGGCATCTTATGACTGCTGGCACTCTTGCTCCATTTGTATTCAAATAAATTGCATCGCAGCTCTACATTTAGTGACCAAAAGATTGTAGGTAGAGGCAGTAGCCGGGGCAACTGTGAGCTGTAGGTTACTAACATGTCCGTCACCCCACATGCTCTCTGATTCAGTCTGGGGAACATAAATTTCAGGGCACATTGATCCATGTCTTTGACTGGAGAAATGGGGTTTATGGGATTTGTTTCCAGTGTAGCTCCTGAGCAAATAGCACACACATGTAGCCTGATAACAATCTATATTGTTTGTTAGAAGCATCACAGGTGATTAATTGATGGAATGACGAACAGTGCAGATCCTGATCTGACTGTGCGGATGCACAGGCTGATCTGGATCTACACTGATCGCCAACCTCATAAGCCCCATTTCTCCAGTGACAGCAAAATATTTCAGGGCACACTGATCCGCGTGTTTGACACGGCCAGTCGCAAGCAGATGTTAGAGCTGCGGCGTGGAGCGGACCCCGCCAAACTATACTGGTACTATTAAGCCTCAATCTGCAGTAATGTCATATGTTGAATGATAGATGTTTAATAAGGACCTTGGGTTGTTGTCTCACCCACGATAGTGGAAAGTTTGACATAGCGGTCACAATTCCGTCGTCGCCGTTGTCGTCGGTCGTCATTTTGGGAAGTAAATTTTGGACGTAAATCCAAATATCGCATATCTCCAAAGGATGCATAATAAACCACAAACACAATGGTCTAACGATTAGGCCCAATACCTTTATCAAGCAATTAGTGGACTGCAATTATTGTGAAATCTGAAATGGATTCTAATTTATTGATAAGGGCCTTGGGCCCGAACAAGATTTGAAATGAATGCCATATACCTGATTGTAGTCAACTAATTCCTTGATAAAGGCCTTGGGCCCGAACAAGATTTGAAATGAATGCCATATACCTGATTGTAGTCAACTAATTCCTTGATAAAGGCCTTGGGCCCAAACAAGATTTTAAATGGATGCCACATAGCTGATGGTAGTCAACTAATTCTTTAATAAAGGCCTTGGACCGAAACGTTAGAGCAGTCAGTTTGGGGTTTATTAAGCATCATATAACATACTTCTATGGCTAGACATTTCTCTGCCTACTGTTTATACATGGCCCCATCATCAATGTAGTCTTACAGAATATTACGAGTGATCACCATATTTATTCCACTCATTTTCAGTTCACCTACAGCATCTTGTACTACCTTGGCTGCTAGTATGGCTTATTTTCATTATCTCAAGTTCGCTTATCTTGACTCGACATACCTATTACCTAGATATATGTCCATGACCCCTATCAAATTGCCTATATAATTCATGTATTCCACTCCTGATAATTCGATATCAGATACGTTGATATTTCTGTTTTCTCTAGGTAGAAATTCAGTGTGATATGTTTTCCTTCCAGTATATCGTTCAGCCTGGACTCGGCGTTTCTCTGTGCCTCGAGTGACAAGGGAACCGTCCACATATTTGCTGTAAAGGAGACGGATCTGAACAGACGATCCTCGTACGTATAACCTTCCCATACAGCTGTACGCAGCTATTGACACATTACCATACTCCACTTTACTACCTCTTCACCAGCGTCAAGTCTAGTTCATTAACCCTTTCACCCCTAAGTAACTGGAATAGACTTTGATATGTTCATTTGCAACCAATCCAATCGTCACGAAATGATTTCAGACTTTTCCATTTATGAAAAGTTGGTGTTATTATTCTCAAAAATATGAAAATTACAGTCGAACCTGTGTTAACGATCACCTGTGAATAGCGACCACTGTCCACAACGGCCAGTTAAAACCCCCCCCCCCCCCCCCCCCCCCACCCCCCCCCGCCCGTCCAATTTGTTCTTTAAAATACCTTGGAATAACGACCACCTCCGAACAACGACCAGCGACCAGCAATTTTTGTTCCCACGCGGCATTTTTGACTGCAAACAGCGACCAATAGCGACCATTAGCGACCATTAGCGACCATTAGCTACCAAGTCATGTTTTGTCGGCAAAAAAAAATAGCATCGCAATCGCCGATTTTCCTTTCATCACAAAACTCGGCAACACGGGCAAAAGTTGCCGACATTTTGCGTCAGAAATGAAAACATTTACCTTGCCCGATATGGTCGGTGTCATTTTGGTGACATTAAACCTTTTCAATGAAAAATATTGCATAACTCCATTAACGATAATTCCCGATATGTATTCCGTGTCGTGTATTCCAATAGGCATAATGCAATTCCGCGCAAGTCATAAAACTCGATCATTAGCTGGCAAACTGTGTTTACACGATGCTGATTCATCTACAGTGACAAGACTAAGACTTCAAACACACCGCGCGTGTCGAGTGTAAATGTCACACCACGGGGCACAAGGCCATATCAAAGATCAATACACGCGGTTGCTGACATCAGTCACGTAGTCCACACTAGACTGGTACCCTGTCGGATGCGCAGCATAGCGTTATTCCTAGCGACCGGGAACCAGTCTAAAGTGACACGACAAACGTGTTTATACGAATTGGATCTCCGACAAATCCCGGCTTATTGCATTAGCGACCAGACCAGGCAGTGGATTTGCGTAGTCTGCCCATGGTTTACATGGTTTACAATGCTCGCGAATCTCTAATTAAAAACATCAGTAATTACGTCAGCGGACATTGCCAATTCGTCATAGGCTGCTTAAATATTCGGGCTTGATAGTATAGGATAGTATACAGTACATTGGACAGAAAGCAAATAAGCCTGGTGTTCTCTCCTGATTTGGACACCTAGCTCGTGTCGGTTATTCGATTTGACGCATTCAATGAAATATTTGTGTTACAAAAAAACTTATCGTGAAGATAATTACTCCGCTTTGTATATAATTTCCAAAGCGAGGCTGGGTTCAGAACACTAACAACAAGATGACAAAACAAAATAAATTGACTATTTTAGCCATTTTCTTGCAATTTTTAATTGATGAAAAGCAGATACACTCCACGATCGTGCAATAGCGAATTGTCAGGTGGAAGTGTATACAGCCAAGACGTTTTCTATGCATGCATATCTATTACAATAGAATGCTAAATACATGACCGACTTTGTTGTGAAACCGGGAAAATGTTCGACCCTTGGAACAACGACCACCTGTCAACAACGACCACTTTGGCCACTTCCCTTTGCCGGTCGTTGTTCACAGGTTCGACTGTACTTGCAAAAAGTGCAAATCCTGATGAGACGGCTCGTCACGAGCCGGCTCATCTGAATCTACATGTTTTGCCAATGCCACTATCAGGAGTGTGAATTTTCCTCTGTTCAGCTGATTTCCACTTTTTAGCTCACCTGAGCAAAGCTCATGTGAGCTATTGTTACCGCAATGTGTCCGTCCGTCGTCCGTGAACATTTTCAAACGTCTTCTCCTCGGTAACCATTGGGCCTATAGTCACTAAACTTCATGGTCATGGTCCTTAGGTAAGGGGATTACAAAATTGTTAAAATGACGTCATTACGTAATCCAAGATGACTGCCATCTAAAAATAGCACAAATTCTTCAAAAATCTTCTTCTCAAGAACCGCCAACCGGATTTTGACAAAACTTGGTAGGAATGATCGATGTACAATGCTCTTTCGAAGTTAAAATGGTAACCCTGGGGTCAAAAATGGGCGTGGCCCGTGGGGTCAAATGGGGGTCAATATGGTCATGTCATATATCAAATCGAAGGTATTAACGAGGCGATCACTCTGGTGCATTTTTTGATTTATTAGAGATTTCAAAATTCTTCTTCACATGAACTTCTTGACCCAAGGTAGCCAAACTTAAAAGTTATGGTCCATGGGTGAAGCCTTTTCAGATTTGTTAAAATGGAGGTCATCGCTAATTCAAGATGGCCGCCGTCTAAAAATAGCATAAATTCTTAAAAAATCTCCTTCTCATGAACCGCTAGCCGGATTTCGACGAAACTTGGTAGGAATGATAGAGGTACAATGCTCTTTCAAAGTTGTTAAAATGGTGACCCCGGGGTCAAAAATGGGCGTGACCCGTGGGGTCAAATTGGGGTCAAATTTTATTTTTGACCGAATATGGTCATGTCTATATCAAATAGAAGGTATCAAAGAGGCGATCGTTCTGGTACATTTTTTGTCGAAATTGGATGGTCATGTCATCCAAGATGGCCGCCGAAAGGTCAAAAGGTCGTTCTTTTAATAAAGATTTCAAACGTATTGTTCTCGTGAACCGCTTGGCCGATATTGGCCAAACTTCACGGTAATGGTTATTGGGTCAAGCCTTTTCATTTTTGTTTAAATGGTGGTCATCGCGAAATCAAAGATGGCCGCTGTTGAAAAGTAGGTAAAATTCTTAAAAAAATCTTCTCGCGAACTGCCAGGCCGATTTTTACGAAACATGGTATGAATAATCGATAGTTAATGCTGGTTCAGATTCCTTGAAATAGTGGAGCCCGGGTCAAAAATGGGCGCGGGGCAGGAGGGGTCAAATAGTGGTCGGATGTCACATTTGACCGAATATGGTCATGTCATATATCAAATCGAAGGTATCGACGAGACGGTCATTCTGGAGCTTTTTTTTGTTGAAATCAGGTAATTACGTTATCCGAGATGCCCACCGAAAGGTCAAAAGGTCGTTCTTTCAATATGGATTACAAACGTCGTCTTCTCGTGAACCACTTGGCCTATATTGGCAAAACTTCACAGTAATGGTCAGTGGGTCAAGCCTTTTCATTTTTGTTAAAATGATGGTCATCATGAAATCCAAGATGGCCGCCGTTTAAAAGTAGGTCAAATTGTCAAAAAATCTTCTTCTCACGAACCGCCAGGCCGATTCCTTCAAATGGTGGCCCCCGGGTCAAAAATGGGCGGGGCAGGAGGGGTCAAGTAGGGGTCAAATTTCACATTTGACTGAATATGGTCATGTCATATATCAATTCGAAGGTATGGACGTAACGATCACTTAGGAGGATTTTTTGTCAAAATCAGATTATTACATCATCCAAGATGGCCGTCGAAAGGTCAAAAGGTTGTTCTTTTATTAGAAATTTCAAACGTCTTCTTCATATAAACCGCTTGGCCATTGGTAGCAAACTTCTCAGTTATGGTCCATTGGTAAAGCCTTTTCAGTTTTGTTAAAATGACGGTCATCCTTAATCCAAGATGGCGGCCGTCTAAAAATAGCACAAAATTAAAAAAAATCTTCTTCTCACGAACCACCTGACCGATTTCTACGAAACTTGGTAGAAATGATCGATGTACAATGCTTTTTCAAATTTGTTAAAATGGTGACCCCTGGGTCAAAAATGGGGTCAAATTTCATTTTTGACGGAATATGGTCTTATAATATATCAAATCAAACGTATTGATGAGGCGATCACTGTGGTGCTGTTTTCATCGAATCGGATGATTACATCATCCAAGATCGCCGCCGAAAGGTCAAAAGGTCGTTCTTTTATTAGAGCTTTCAAATGTCTTCTTCATACAAACTGCTTGGCCATTGGTGGCCAAACATCGCAATTATGGTTCATTGGTAAAGCCTTTTCAGTTTTGTTAAAATGGCGGTCGTCGTTAATCCAAGATGGCCACCGTCTAAAAATAGCATAAATTCTTAAAAAATCTCCTCACAAACCACCAGACCGATTTCGACGAAACTTAGACAGGATTGATCGATGTACAATGCTTTTTCAAAGCTGTTAAAATGGTGACGTCTGGGTCAAAAATGGGCATGGCTCGGGGGGTCAAATAGGGGTCAACTTTTTTTACGGAATATGGATTGCAATAAAAAATAGGCTGGAAGCATCCTTTTGTGGTCTCCAAACCTCTCAAAGTTGTGTAAGATATATCCAATTACAATTGGAAGCATACACAACACTGGCCTATGCTAAAATGAGTTATGGCTTTGAATGTTGCAATTTATTATTAACAAATTTATGTAATTAATGTATTTATACTGTACCCGGATTTAGACAGCATATGTCCATCCGCCACACATAATGTTCACAGTGCAATATTTTCATGATAATTTAATGATAATTCACACATCAGAACTAAATGTGTGTAACTTGCAGCAGAGACAATTCTGGTTTCTCAGTTGTCTCCCACTGACACAATGTTCACCCTCTTGATTTAGATCCATAAGTCGTAAACCACGTGGAGAATATTTTGATTATATGTCACACATGTGTACACCAGGGGGCCGTTTCACTAAACTTCTTACGACTAAAATGTTTGTAAGCGCAAATTTAGAATCGTCTGAAAATTTGAATTGATGGATTTACATTTATTGAGCATAGGCTGCATATGCAGCCTATGCTCAATAAATGTAAATCCAACAATTATTTACAATAAAACAGTGTTAATGTGAAATTTACAGACTATCATAATTTTGCACTTACGAACATTTTAGTCGTAGGAAGTTTAGTGAAACGGGCCCCGGGACCTAAATGTGTGTCATATGTAAGAACAATGACCCTGGATTTTGTATTTTATTAGTTATCGTTCTTTGCTGAAATATACATCACTTGGGATATTTTCCTGATACTTAATACAAGATTACATCATGATCTTAAAGTGTGTCGTGTGCATGGGTGACACCAGGGGCCCGTTTCACTAAACTTTGTACGAGTAAAATGTTCGTAAATGCAAATTTATGATCGTCTGGAAATTTCAATTGATGGGTTTACATTTATTAAGCATAGGCTGCATATGCATTGCAGCCTATGCTCAATAAATGTAAATCCAATAATTGGGGGTGGGGGGGGGGTGGGGGGGTGGGGGGGCATGCGAGTCCCATGTACACAGTTACAAAAATATGTGTACAATTTTCCGATGTGCATATTAACTTTATTATCTTTGGGATTATAAAAATAAAATATTTTCGTGACCACGACAGTTGTCGACCATATATGGCCTGTTTGTCCCTTTAAGCCATCACAGCATGATGTCTTAAAGTGACAAATAGGCAGTATATGAGGACTTAAAGGGAGTAACAAATAGGCCGTATATTTTGGCTTAATTTAATATTCAGTAGAACCTCTCTACAACGGAGACCCAGCAAATATTTGCATGCTTAAATTTGATGGATTTAATTGTGACTTTCCCCAATTATAATGCATATTCATGATCGTAAAGTACATATGCATATCTTGAAGTGCTTATCTGTATGAATTACAGTGGAACATCTCTAATCCGGACACCATGGGGACCTCCCAGGGTGTCCGTTTTAGAGAGGTTCAACTGTACTACTTATTTCGATGGCTGAAAGGGACAAATAGGCGGTATTTTGTGGAATACGTGTCGTCCATGTTGTGGTGCTTGCAGGTTCAAGAAGATGGGGTTCCTGGGCCAGTACGTAGAGTCCCAGTGGGGCCTCGCCAACTTCACCGTGCCCGCCGAGTGTGCCTGTGTATGTGCCTTCGCACCCAACCAGTCCGTCATCGGTACGTAAGTCAGCTAGTCCATCATTGGGACATAAGGGCCAAACTGGGGATATCGCAATTGATGAACCTCATCATTAAAAAAAAATTTGTAAACTTTGGACTTTATTTATAAAAAAATTGTAAACATATTTAATGAAATTACGCAGATGTATGAAGGTACAAACTCACATGGCGTGTCTCATATAGACATGAACCAATGACATCGTATCAGCGTTTCATGTTGACCAATGCCACGTGTCGTATATTGCAGCAGCGTGTGTGGACGGCACCTTCCACAAGTACGTGTACACACGGACGGGCAGCTGTAATCGCGAGGCCTACGATGTCTACCTCGACATCGGGGACGACGTGGACTTGTAGCAGAGCTCGCCATCCCAGTAGGGATGGGTCATCGCCTAGGGGTTAGAACACCTGGCTTCCAATCCAGAGGTTGTGGGTTCAAACCTCACCTTGGGCATCAAATAAATACTTTTATAGTATTTCCATCCCACTGGTCTGTCGGATGAGACTTTTAACTGTGGTCTTCTCTCTATATGACCTTAGCTGTTGGTGGGACGTTCACTTTAACTTTTTCGCACTCCCAGTACAAAATGAACTTGTAGCAGAGCTCGCCATCCCAGTACAACATGGAACTTGTAGCAGGATATTCCTGTGTTACAGAGCTCTGATATTTGTGTAGTGACTGATTTGCCACCCACCATCATATGTGGCTAAACTAGAAAATTGGGGCTTATGGGATTTGTGACCAATGTAGATCCTGATCAAATACCACACTTCTGTCGCCTGATAGCGATCAATATTGCTTGTTAGAATCATAACAGGTGTTTCATTGATGAAATGGCGAACAGTGTAGATACTGATCAGACTGTGCAAATGCACAGTCTGATCTGGATTTCTCCAGTCACAGCCACTTATGACTTGTAACATGGTCACATATGGAGCACCGATATGCCAACACGATATGCCAACACGATGTTGCAGGGGGCAGGTATGGCAGACAGGCACAGATACGGAGCAGAGTTATTATAAACATGTTTTGTTCAAATATATGTACTTGAAATCTGAATTCAAAATGCAGCAGTTTGACTGGCAACTCGGACTGCTGGATTTTGAGCCTGTAATTGAATAACCTGCTCATGTTTTACTGTCTCGCCCACGTTAGTGGACCGTGAGACATAGCGGTCACAATCTGACTTACACAGTGTCATAGGCGTCAACAATTACATCTAAATGTTGAACATGTCCCGATCCGTTCGTCATATAATGACCAAACTTCATCACATTGATGTCTATCCACCTAGTTCAGATGACCTCGACCTTCGTGAGTGAGACATTCGTTGGCGATCGCCTTGTTATAATTACTGACCTAGATATTTGTGTAACTTATGTCTGTACAAGATCATTGATTATCAATCCCACAGGGCGCAGGCTTCATACATGAAGTGTTCCTTCCTTATGGCTTGTAGATGCACACAGTGAAAGGGATTTGATCACAGGACATTGATTATCTCCCTTTTTGATTTAGAACATTTTACTATCCCAGCTGTTGTACAGCAGTTGGTGGAAAGTCTGTGTTGTTCCACCAGTGTTTATTTTTTACATTTACCCTTTCTCTAATCGATGGGATAGTTACAAAATGAATAAGAAAGATTCTGTGTCAGATACATTGTACATGGGTGTGAGAGTTCACCTCGTTTCAAAGCGTTTTTGTATGCCCTCTTTGTGACAGCCAGGGAGACATATTACTTGGCTCCTGAAGTTCCAGCCATCATGAACACCTTGTTAGGCAATTTCTTATTTGTGGATGTGACTGGAGATATGGGGCTTATGGGATTTGTGACCAGTGTAGCTCCTGATCAAATAGCACTCTCCTGTAGCCTGATAACGATCTATATTGCTTGTTATTTTGGGTGTTTCATTTATTGAATTGCAAACTGTACAGATCCTGATCAGACTGTGCAGATGAACAGGCTGATCTGGATCTACACTGGTCGCAAAGCAAAGTCCGATTTCTACAGTCACAGCCACATTTAGTTCCTGTATGCCTAGTGGAAATATTCACTTGTTTTAGACAGCTGGTGTTTATGTACAGTGGAATTTTTCACAAATGTTGGGCTGTTTAACAATGATGGATGTAAAATACACCAGTTATCATGAATATTGGCCTTGTTGTGGACTGGGAATATGGATCAGGTAGCAAAGTAACCCTTTCACCAGTAAATAACTGGAATGGATTTTACTATGTCCATTTATGAAAATGGTGTTGTTTTTCTAAAAATTATGAAAATTGCAAAAAGTGCAGATCCTGATGAGACTGCTCGTCACAAGTCGTCTCATTTGGATATACACTGTTTGCAAACACCGCGACTCGTTTCATAAATCTCATATCAAATGGAAACTCGTTTGAGATCATCTATTTATCCAGTGGTCTGACCGCTAATTTAGTAAACAAAACTGCTAGTCCGTCTTCAGGGTGTAACTACCAGCTTTGACCTCTCACAAGTGGTTATGCACAACTGACTGACCATACAGTAGTTACAGTGACATTACACCTGATATACAAGGCATGTGATGTTGTACAAGTATTGGTTCTTGACAGATCTGAATTGGGGGTTGAAAGCATTTTACACATTTTCAGCTTATTTTTTACCAAATTACTGATATGTGATAAAATGGTCATACAGGTTAGTCTAGCATACACATCTTTGTTCAAACATGTTTTACTCCGATGTGTACTGGACAGAAATTAACGAGACTGGCACATAATTAGCTGATATTACACTCGGACAGTTGTCTGATTTCACTTTCTCCACGAGGACTAGGTTGGGAAGAACGTCTGGCTGGGACACATTAACCATTTCAACACCACAGGACTGTATAGTGGTATTGGCAAAAAGTGTAGATCCAGATGAGCCAGCTCATGTCCAGCTGTCTCATCAGGATCTACACTTTTTGCAAGTAATTTTCATATTTTTGAAACAAAAAACGCCCCCTTTTCATAAATGGACTATTCTGAAAATCATTTTGTGATGGTTGGATTGGTTGCAAAATTAACATATCAAAATCAATTCCAGATACTTGGTGGTGAAAGGGTTAAGCCACCAAGTCCACTACAGACCTGTCTTATAAATATGTTACTGAACTTGGAAAATCAAGAGCAACTTCCGTTACAACTACACCCATGGCGTCATTGATGCTATAATTAGTTGCTAAGCAACGTGGCATCAGACCGACAAATTCCGCTAATTGAAACGTTGATGATGCCCCGGAAGTAGTTACAACTGAAGTTACTTGTGATTTTCCAAGTTCGGTAATCTAATTACATGTATGGCTGAGAAATTGGGTTTACGAGTTATAATGCGACCAGTGTAGATCCACAGGCGATCGGCATGTTGATAGGATAGTGTATTATACTTTTTTAGACATGTAGAAACAAATAGAATGCAGTCGGCCTAGAGAGAAAATATTATATAATCAAGGCCTGGAACTTGGTGTGCCTCAATTTCACCATTACCAGTTTCAAGAAGTAATATATTTTCTATTTCTCATAAAATCCAGTAGTAGTAAGGGAGTCAAAATGATACCACCTACCGTGATATCATTTATAACCCTCTATAATACCCCCACCACCCCCGAAAAATCAAAAATTGGTTAACAAGGAAAATTGTCTCCCGACAGCAAATTTATGAATTTTTGGAGAAAATAATTTTGAAAAGAGGGAGTCCCAATTATATTGGTAATTGACTTTTGAAAAAATATATTGGTGTCATAAATACATCATGTTTTTCACGTCCAAATTGAACAGATACATTTCATAGGTTATAATAAAATATTATAACAAAATGGATAATAAAATAGAATGGGAATTGGAATTTTGTAATGTCTTTGGTGAAAAATATTACTATAAATTGAAAACACTATGCAAAATCGAATACATGAAATATCAGCGTAATTTATTACGCTCCGATAAAAGCGTTGCATTTACAATATTATACCGGCAATTATGTCGCCGGTACAAGGATTTCAAATTCATGAAACGAAGCGACTAAATAGGATCGGAGAACAACTACCGGAACATCATAAAACTAATTTTATAAAACAGTTTAAAATCAACGATTCGTTTACGGATATGCGTTTCTACAATCATATTGTAATGGATTTGAAAATTCTAATTGGAAATTGAACAGAAAAAACAAGTACGAATATTATTAGAGAAAATGGATAATACAATACAATTGGAATTGAAAGTTTTTAATGGCTGTGTTGAAGAGTTTACGAAGAATACGGGGGTTATAATCCTATATATAAATTCTATAAAATGAGAACACTAGGCGATATCGAATACATGAAATACCAGCGTAATTTATTACACTCCGATAAAAACGTTGCATTTACCGGCAATTATGTCAACTATATAAGAGGCAAATACAAACATTAAGACGGATAATGCGTATCGGATATGAAACTAAGGCGTATTATATAAAATTATTAAAACCCAACGATTCGTTTACGAATGTACATTTCTATGATATCGCTTATAAATTTATGTTGTAATCATAACACCAAACAGACGACAATGTTCCAATTACACGCGTTATGAAAATGTAAATTAGGTGTCCCACCTTACACGTATATTAAGTGTCCATTTATAGAGAGGTTTACACGATTACGTCTTCCGGGATGGAAAATAAACACACTGTAATATATATTACACACACGGCTATTTATAGCCTTATCGATGGTATGTAAACGGGCTATCGATTTACACAGGTGGTGTACACAGTTTATAAAACACGTAGTGAGGGTTATATAGTTCACGAATTTCCGGGATGGTTCGATTTAATTAATTAATTTTAATAATTATAAAAATATTTATAATTTAAAGCTGAACACACCCTATTATATAGAAAACATATTAATTAATATAATAAAATAATTAATAATAAATAAAATAACATTTTTTTTTATTTCACCAACAAAGTTAAGTTTATATACGAGAAATAAACACAGTTCGGGTCGGGACGCCGGCATTAATATCTCAACAGTGAGATAAGTTTCGCCACATGTACTTCACTCTGGCCGCTCTGCACATTATAGCGGATGGAGGTAACGATGAGGTGGGGTCTGCGGTATCGGTCCAACGATGGGGTGTAGGAGATGTGAGTGTAACACACCTCGCTAAGCCGAAAAAATAAAAAAATAGAAGAAATTTAAGCGAAGGCTTAGCGGGGTGGACCCAGAAGGGTTTTGCTGGCGCGGGTTCGAGCCTCGGTGGAACCTAAAACTTTTTTTCTTTTTTTTCTTTTTAAATTGTTAATAATTTTCCTAAAATTAATTAATAAATTGTTTACTGCACCAATATAATTAATTTTATAATTTTCTTTTAATTAATTATAAAATTAATTATTTTATAAAATATCACAATGGTGCTGTAACATTTCTTCCGACTTTATCTCCAAGTTTTTCCCTAAATTTATCCCAATCAGTACACTCAATTTTGGGCATGGTGGCGCGCGCCTTGATTCTTATATCATTTTTTAATTTTTCATATCTCCCCATTTCTTCCACCACGGATTCAAACTCTAAATTTTATATTTTCTTATCGGCCAACGCTTTGGACACCATAACGTCGATGGTATTTTTCTTCGACCTGGCGAGAACAGATATTCTATCATGTTTTCTACATTTTTTCTCGAGTTTTCCACCCGACGCCCTAATTACCATACACAACAACCCAGAAACGGCCGACACCGCACATAAAATCCCCGCTACAGGAACTGTTATAATGGTGGATATAGTTGCAGCTGTCCCCGCCCCACACAATACAGAAACACTCGCTAGAGCCGTGCTAGATGCTTCAGCCATGTTCACCGCGCGTCTATATTTTTTAGCGTTTCTTTTTCTATTTGTATATTCTGTAACTAAAATATCCTGCATAGCGACGATATTATTCAACCTAAAATCTGAACTTCTTTTGTTAATTGTACACAGTGTTAATGGAGTGGTATTGACAATTGGAAGCGTTGATTCGTTCATGATTTTCAATATATTAGTATTTACAAAATAAGTTCAATTAACAATGAGACAATAGTGGAAGAACTCTCTAGGTCACCGATTTTCGTAACAAAGTTAATAACACTACCTTTGGAAAGTCTAATTCGATCATAACCAGGGAACGAAACCACCGTCAAACTATCTCCAGAGATTTTAGTGACTCCAACCCCCCGTTCTTCCCCATCTACTACAATATTTATCGCGACCGCGCCCACAGGTTTACCACTACCATTAACCGAGCAGACCGCCATTTGGATAACTTCACCTGCGGCTGTCATAGTGTATCCCCCACATTTATTACTCGCTTTTGGCACCGAACGAATATTCATAGTGCCCCTCAACCAATGGGCCCCGCTTCTCAGCCCAAACTGTTATGACACGTTTTGGTGTTTTCATTGTTCGCACTATTCCGGCAAGCGCACTGTTTGAGTTATATGCCTCAGTACTAACTCGTTTTACTTGATCATCAACCGCAACAAGTGATTCATCAACGGCGCGGATAGATTCAACCACTCGGGCTCCTAATCCCGCAATCCCCGTCCGATCCTCTGAGCGCAACACCCTATAAGCCTCCGTAAGGGCCGCCTGGTGGTCTTCTCGGGCTTTCTCAATACCCGACCGGGTCTCTTTTTGAAATTCGGTTATTTTTTTTTTTTTTGTCTAGTTCAGTAAGTGCCGCTTCTCCGTTGGGAGAGTCCTCTGAGCGCAACACCCTATAGACCTCCGTAAGGGCCGCCTGGTGGTCTTCTCTGGCTTTCTCAATACCCGACCGGGTCTCTTTTTGAAATTCGGTTATTTTTTTGTCTAGTTCAGTAAGTGCCGCTTCTCCGTTGGGAGAGTCCTCTGAGCGCAACACCCTATAAGCCTCCATAAGGGCCGCCTGGTGGTCTTCTCGGGCTTTCTCAATACCCGACCGGGTCTCTTTTTGAAATTCGGTTATTTTTTTGTCTAGTTCAGTAAGTGCCGCTTCTCTGCTGAGAGAGTCCTCTAAGTGCAACGCATCATAGGCCTCCGTAATGGTCGCCTGGTGGCCTTCTAGGGCTTTCTCAACACCCGACCGGGCCTCTTTTTGAAATTCGGTTATTTTTTTGTCTAGTTCAGTAAGTGCCGCTTCTCTGTTGAGAGAGTTCTCTGAGAGCAACACCCTATAAGCCTCCGTAATATCCGCCTGGTGGTCTTCTCGGGCTTTCTCAATACCCGTTCGGACTTCATCAAAATCCAACCGGGTCTCTTTTTGAAATTCGGTTATTTTTTTGTCTAGTTCAGTAAGTGCCGCTTCTCTGTTGAGAGAGTCCTCTGAGCGCAACGCCCCATAAGCCTCCACAATGGCCTCCTTGTGGTCTTCTCGGACCCCCTCAACCCCCAACCGGGTCTCTTTCAGAAATTCGGCTATTTTCCCGTCTAGTTCAGTAAGTGTAGCTTCTTTGCTGAGAGAGTCCTCTCATAGGCCTCCGCAATGGCCTCCGCAAGGTTCGACTGGTGGTCTTCTCGGACTTTATCAATACCCGACCGGGTCTCTTTTCGAAATTTGGTTATTTTTTTATCTAGTTCGGCAACCGCCGCTTCTTTGACGAGAGAGTCCTCTGAGCGCAACACCTCATAAGCGTCCGTAAGGTCCGCCTGGTGGTCTTCTCGGGCTTTCTCAATACCCGACGTGGCCTCTTTTCGAAATTTGGTTATTTTTTTATCTAGTTCGGTAAGTGCCGCATCTCTAATGAGAGAGTCCTCTAAGCGCAACGTATCATAACCCTCCGTAAGGGCCGCCTGGTGGTCTTCTCGGACTTTATCAATATCCGACCTGCTCTCTTTTCGAAATTTGGTTATTTTTTTACCTAGTTCATTTAGTTCCGTTTCTCTGATGAGAGAGTCCTCTGAGCGCAACACCTCAAAGCCGCCTGATCTTTCTCAATATCCGTTCGGACTCCCTCAATTTGTGCAGTCGCCGTCAGCACTTCTACTCTAACATCTGATATACTCCTGTGAATCCCGTTTGTGACCTTCGATATAGTTTTATTTATCAGGGCCTTGGTTTTTCCAGTAGTTAAAAAGTCGCCCTCTGTCGGGATGAATCCATGAATCCACCTTCTGCCGGTTCCAAATTCTTTGAATTTGTCACCCAATCGGAAGAACTACCTGGTCCGTATATACTCATAATAAAATTAATTATAATATTGGGCACCTATACTCAATTGTAAATTTCGAGAACTACCGAAATCGGGTAATCGTTTTTCAACTTTCTCGCTTGATCATCGAGAATAGAGACCGTAAATTCGTGGATATGTCCCGATTCCAAAACTTTCATCTCGGGTTGTGGGAAGTCTAAGGTCACAGTCTCGCCATAAAAACAGTCGCTGGCTTGCACGGTTTTCAGTAATGTGCTGGGAGTGCCGTCTACCGTGTTGTACGATGTGTTCACCCGATCCAGGTGCACCCTGAGAGTTTTCGTGAAGGCGAAGTCCACCGGGTTATCACCGACGTACTCACCCGGGGTAAACACTGCTTTGTTTGAGGAGTATGTCTCTCTAAAACCGAGTTGAATACCCAACCCCGGGGAGACCACTACCTTATTATCAGTGCTGATGGTCATTGTTGCGAGCCCGGTAGCATTCGATACTGTGAGGTTGATTATACTGTCAAGCTCTGAGTTGACAAAATCTTTGAGCTGTCTTATTCCCCACAGTCCGTGAGGCAGCTTTACACCTAATTGTTGTCCATCCTTCACATAGTAAAACCCTTCGCTCTTCCCCACATTCTGCCATCCAACCGTGAACGTGATTGATCTGAGGCCTACCCGGCGTTTTCTGCAGCAGTTGTCTATTAATTTTTGAAGTTCACAACTCCCTTTTTGAACATTAGTGATAGTAGCAAACATAATAATATCTTTCAATGGATACCAAAGCATTTAGCTTTAATTCTAATGCAAAGTACGCGGTCGGAGGTAAATGCAAGCAAAAAGACGTTGTTAACCGCCTTGTACACCCAACCGTAACGGTTAGACCGGACAGTGGCTTTGCCACCAATTTCCCTAACATCTTTGAACAATATAGACTGCCCAAGATTACTACGATGGAGGCGGTAAACTGGTGGAAAGCAACACCGATGCAGTTTTGGCAGAACCAAATAAATTTCGCTGTATGGTGCGCAACAGCCGGGTGTGGAGTTTCACATAAAGACCATCTAACATCCAAGAATGTCATGCTCCGAAGTGTCTACAACTTTCACACGTATTATACTATTAGGAGGATTCTCAAAGAACTAGGTATTTCTCTACCTCAAGACGATGCCTGGGATCCCATTTCCAACGCATACGACCGTATGGCGTTTGAAAGACTGTGTAACGAATTTAACGTTTCAAAAGACGCGGACTGGAGACAGAAAGCATTTCCTACCAGCACCGGCCTCGGGGACGTTCTCATTCGGGGCCAGTCCGGGAATTGGACGCAGACTGATTTTAGACACGATCACTCCGGTGACCACATCGTCAGTCGGAACGCCGGGAATTTTGACCCCGCGACTATGACTTTCGGGCCAGAAGTGTCTGGAGGTCGGCACTGTGGCGTGTTTTCTTGTAAAATGTTACTCCGAAACGGGCTCACGTCGATTACATACAGCAGGCTGCTGAGGTTCAGAACGCGTGGACCACATTTATGTTAGATAAGGGTCTAGGGTTCACGCAGGCCGGGGTTACTCGCGTCAACGAATCTATTCGCACGTACGTCTGGGCTATCCTCGGCGCACAGAAGCAAACTCGCAGTTCTATACTGGGCACGGGAACAGCGTTTGATGCACAAAAACAATTCTTGGCACTTGTAGAGGACGCCATCTCAGCTAGGGTGGACCTGGAGAAGGCGATCCAGAATTATCAAGACGTTTTGCAGACTGCCCGCACCCCGGTAGACTATGTATTTGGAATAGGTCTTTATATGGCGCCGAACAATATGATACTACGAGACGACCCGGTTGACGGTTACAATAATCAGATCGTAGTCGCAACCACCAATCAAAAAATCGGCCGCACAACGGAACGTGAACACGGGTATCATCAAGCTCCCACCCAAGATGATTGGGAGCGGAGTTGTAAGTGGAACCGATTTCATAAAACACCCAAAACACAAAATGGATACACCTCCCTCAACACAATCGAACCCAGTACCCCCAATTCGTAAATTGGATGCACCATCGAGTTCCCCAAATCCAATCATCAACAATGTTGAAACACCAATCGAGATTGGAAGCACAACACACGAGGAGGAGAAATTAGGGCTCGTCGTCGCCCTCGTGGCTATCGGATTATTTACGCTTTGGTTTTAGGAACTCTCTGGCGAAGAATAGTAGGAGACCGGCGATTGCCACGATTAAAGCCCAGATATTTTTGGCTAACCATCCGGCCGTTTTTGATAATATAGATAGCAAGTAAGAAACGATACTTCCGATCAGTCCAGGTAGTGCGGCAGCCGCCTTTTCGGCTAATTTAGCCAGGAGACTGGCGAGGGCTTTTAGTTGTTTTTTTACCCACTCCTTGGCTCCACCGGATGGCACGGGTGGTGGTGTGGGTGCTGGCGCGGGTGGTGGCGCCGCACCACCAGTGAAAGCTAGAACTATGGTCGATATAGTCATGCTGATAGTAACGAGGATGCTTGCTATCGTGACACCCTGTTCTCTGAACAGAATGCGAAGACGCTCACCGAGTGTCGTCTCCTCGTGCAGGACCCTCGAGATTGTTTCGCGGATCCGACTTATTTGGGTGCGGAGAGCCTCACGGTTAGTCGATGCAGCCTGCAAGCGAGCTTCTCTTTCGTCCCGCAACGACCGCAGGCGTTCGGTGATCCGCTCGGTAGATTCAATATCGTCACCCGCTTCCTCCAGTTTTCTTTCTTCTAGCGCGATATGTTCATCCAGCGACGAGAGTTTGGCGAGGTTAAGGACCAGTTCGCCCCGGACCGTTTGCATAACCTTATCGAGGCCCTGGAGTTCGCGAAGAGGTAACGGTGGGTCATTCATCGTCCTGAGTATTTCGTCTATCTCACTTTCGTTGAGCTCCATCGTGTTAATAGCGTCGGTGGCTACTCGAGGGAGTTCGCTGAGCTCAACAGTTTCTATATCGGCGGCCGTCTTCGCCATCGTTTCGTCGGTAGACTGTAGGGCCTCTACAGCGCGGGGCGGCATAATTGTTTTACCCCTCTTCCAATCTGGGAATCCGAGTTCGCTCCGAGTTCGCTCCGAGTTCGCTCCGAGTTCGCTCCGAGTTCGCTCCGAGTTCGCTCCGAGTTCGCTCCTTATGATTTCACCACCGCCCCGGTTTCCGGCAATGGTGCTCAGCGCTAGGGGTTTACCGGTCATCGTGTTAACGATCGGGACATTTGATGCTTTTAGTCGCAATCTACCACGCAGATCCAATTCGAACTTGGAGTAGTCGCGGCCGACAGATGGGACCACACCTTTGTCTGCCAAATTGTTGTAGAAGTCGTCTACAGCTCCCTCGAGTAATTCCCGACTTTGACTAATGGTGTTGGTAGCGCCACCTAATTCCCCCGATTGTGATTGGATTGGAACTGGAGGCTGTATCAAGGGTGTTTTGTCATTATAATCATCATCATCACCATCGAGGTAATCATCTCGGTCGCCCGTAGTGAGATCGTAGTTGTCCATGTCAATATCGTAATCAGCCATATTTATAATTTTCTTAAAATTAATTATGCATTAAAGACAAAACCATACGGGTTTAATATAGTTTCACTAAATTATGTCTTCGAGTCAATACGGTCGCAAACTCAATCCATACCGCAGACTGCGTGAGCCCCTCGGGGCAAAAGGCGTGAGACAGAGTGTCGTTATTACGAACAACCCATCGACGATCGACCAGAACCAGCAGCTCTTGGTCCGCTTCCCCAACCTCGGAGCTAACGACGTCATTGTGCCGGGGACTGTTCGCCTCGCTTTCACTATTTCGCTGACGTCGACGGACGAGAACCGAACCATCGTTCAGAACCTGGGTCGCGCCATCATCAAGAAGACCATGATAAAGATTTCTGGTAATGAGGTGATGTCGATCGATGACAGCGACGTCTACCATTGTTATCAGGACCTATGGATGACGGCGCAAGAGCGCGAAAATGCTGTCTATCAGGGTATTGACACCAGCAAAAATAAGAACGTAACCAAACTTAGAATCGGGTCTGCTAACAAGGCAGATAACAACGCGAGCGACAATGCGGTCACGGGCGCTTACGGCAACCGCTTCTACATCCCGCTCGACTTTGAGTTGCTGGAGAGTCACATGCCCTACTATCAGAGCGCTTTGGCTGACCGCCTCGAATACGAACTAACGTTAAACGACTACGGCCGAGTTCTCATAGCCAGCGACATGTTATCGACGTATGCGATCGATAATGTTTCGCTGGAGTACGACATGGTCACGATGCCCGAACTCGCGCGATTGATCAGAACCCAGTACGCCGGGCGCGTTGCCATACTTTACGACCGAGTTCTTCGCCATCGCAAGATGACGAAAGACAAAGGCGACACATTGTGGAATATTAATGTCAACGTACCCGCCCGCTCGATGAAATGAAAGGTATACTGATGTTGTTCGAGGATGCTCGGTTTCGCGTTCGGTGCTCGAAAAAACCGACAAATTCTATAACCCCAAAATCACGAAGGTAGAGGTGACGATCGAGGGAGTACCCAATCAACTCAACAGCGCGGGTCTTCGCGCGCACCAGCAGTGGGACGAAGTAAGAAAGCAGTTTGCTGCCGGCTCTAAGTGCTCTCCGGAGGTTGCAGCAGTTGCCAAAGACCTGCATCTCTCGGCCGTCTCCCTCGCGGAGTTCCTGAATACCAAATACGCGTTATGGCTAGACATGCGAGCCAGCGATGACGACCAAATACACGGCAGCGGACGCCAAGTTGAGAACGCTAGCGAGGTTGTGACGATCCAGATAACCAAAGAGGCGGACGGAGCCGGGCCATTGAACGTGTACTTATATATAATTACAGACGCACAACTCAACATCGAACATGGTCGATATGTCTCAGCACTCTATTGATTTAATTAATTTGAAGAAAATTAGCAATCATTCTAACGATTTATTAATTAATAAATTTGAAAAAATTAAGAAAATTAGCAATCAATACCAATTCACGATTGGAGATGCCCACTCTGCCATAATATGTGGGCAGACAGGATGTGGAAAAACGGTTTTCATCCTAGACTTGCTCGAGGGCTCCTACCGCGATGCCTTTCGTCATATTGTGATCCTGTGTCCCACTGTGCGGCACAACGATACTTATCAGCGGTGCCCGTGGATATGGACCGACCCTGAGGTATACGTTATTGACCCCGGTGATAGGCTTCACGATTGGCTGCGTGGTTTATACCAAAAATTCCAGGGTGAGCCCACCCTATACGTGATTGATGATTGCTCAGCCAAGGCGGCGATGACCAAAAAGAAGGACATGCTCTCTGAGCTCGCATTTTATGGCCGCCATGCTAGGCAAAGCGTATGGATATCCACTCAAAAGTACAACGCCGTCCTCAAGGATCTGCGCGAGCAAACGAAATGGGTCGCCCTCTTTCACTGCAAGGACCGAGACTCATTCGATGACTGTCTACGAGAGAATGACGTTATCCCAACGCGCGAGAAGCGCCTGGAGGTTCGACAGATGCTTTCGGAAACTAAGCACGCCAAGCTTTTGCTAAAGACTGATCAACCAACTGCTTACGAAGTTATCAATTAATTTTATAATTAATTAGCAATTACTTAACGCTCGTTAGTAATTGCCAAGTAAATGCTTAACAATTAATTTAAGAAAATTAGTAATTACTGAACAATGCTGAACAAATGCTGAACAATGCTGAACAAATGCTTAACAAATGTTGAACAAATGCTGAACAATGGTTAACAATGTTAACAATTTGGTGCTCCGCTGCGAGCTTTGTTGCGAGCATAATGGTGATCATAAGTATCGGGTGGTGCGCTTGGCAATATGTTAAAGTGATTAGACTTGTTAGAATAGTTAAATTAATTTTAAGAAAAATGAACTGCGACGAACTTCTCGATCAGCTAATAGAAGAAACCTCAACTCCGACTGCCAACATAGATAATGATCCGACAGAGCAATCGGAATCAACTCCAACGGCGGTTGGTATTGGGTTGAGTGCAACGACTCTGAATGAAAATGAAAATGCGGCGCGACGAGAGCGGCTAGCTGCGCTGGTTGCTGGGGGACAATCTGAGCATTATCTCGGTAGGCGTCTCTCAGTTTTTCAGGTGGATAAGATGTCAGATGCGGAGATCGATAAAATGTATGCGCGATACGAATCTAGGTTAGGTGCGGAGATGACAAAAACTCTCGGATCGGCGGCTATTCATTTGTACGCAACCGCCGTTAGTATACTTCTCCCTATACCAACACCGCGGGATTGATTGACGATCTAGAGACTGACCCTTTTATAGGTCACACTCTTAGAACAGCCTGCTGCTCAATTTATCACAAGTTTGAAATGTACTTAGCTCCGCTGACAACCGCGTTGACCACGGGTAAACACTGTCAATTTGGACATATATGCCCACGAACTATAAGCCCTAATATTAATATCATAAATGATGACACAAGACACACCCGCGAGAGTGACGGAGTTGAACCCGATTGCTCCAACACAATCGAACCCGAGTGTTACTCCGCCACTGGATGACATACCGCATATAAAAAATCCCAAAAGGCAGGCAGCTGGGCGGGCGGCGGCTGCCACCCGAAAAGTTAAACAAGATAAAATACTCGCTGAGCTTCGAGAGGCTAAACAGTCGTTGCAATCGGGGACGGAGACAGCAAAACATCTGAAGACAGAGTTGAGTACAACAACACCCCCAATTCACGAATTGGAAGCACACTCAACACCCAACAGGTTGTTCTAATTTCAGGACTGAATATATATTTTGATTGTAAATATTGAGTTCTGAAGTTGGGATTTACCCCCCTCGGACAGGTGGATACGGGACACGACCCCGTTGACCCGTCTGCGTGTAGACTCCCTGAGGCTTGTACCTCTATGTCAGAAAAGCAGACGTTAAACCCTATTCACTCACTCACACACTCACTCAACACCCAATCGAGGTTGGGCGAATCCGATTGAACCCAAATTCGTGAATTGGAGTTGGGTTGTTGGTGGTGGTCTGGCAGTTGTTGGTGCCCTGTGCGTGTGGAAATACCCCCTATTATCGAAAAAACAACCAGCCAGTGTTCAGAAGAAAGTTACGAAACACCAATTGCGATTGGATGCGCCCCATTTAAACATTGATCGCGACCCCTTTTATATGCAATAATTATAATGGCTGAACAAGATGGTAAAATGTTAGTGAATGCGCTTTATCACGCCGTGGTGATATCGGGTTTCAGTATCGGGTATGCTCGACTATCAAAGATGGCCTAGAGGGCCGCTCCCAAATTGGACTTTACTGTGAGAGACGTAGGGCTCGCGACCTTAGATGTAGCGGCCGCAGTTTGGACCGAGATTATCTAGTTAAAGCTGGAATTCTACCAGTTAATATATGGAAATAAATGGCTTCAATCGCAGTAATAGTAGGTGGTGCGCTTGTAAACGCATTGGCGTTCAGCTGGTAGCAACTTTATATTCTCTAAAATGAGAAGCTCGAACGTGGATGAGGAGCGTAAGCGTCACGATTTAGCTGTAGAACAACTCAATAGCGCAAAGGAAGCGTGGTCGAAAAAACGAACCGCCCATCTGGACTGGGTCAATGAAGAGCTTCGCCGCGAAAATCACGCCGCGCAAACTTTTCAGAACGTTGAAGAAGCCAACCGCGAGTACGCGCTGGCATATCCGCAGAAAGTCTCGCGCCGCTGGATCGCGAGCCCCAACTTTCAGATTTCTATGTACCGTCAGAGCCCCAAAAAGACCGCGAGATCGCGTTCATCATCGTGGGAATGGGTGTGGTGGATATCGTCGGCTACTATATTCAATCGAGATTTTAAATTAATTATTTTAAATAATTTTTTTTATAAATATATATATATATGTATAGAACGATGTCAGTTGACGAACTTTATTTTGCTATGATTGATGTAGGCTACACTGCCCTTAAACACGGCATAGCTGGCGCGGGGGGTATGATTCGTCTGGCCCGAGATTCTCTCGAGACGTGGCGCGAGGACGAAAAAGCAGCCACACTTTTCGCAAAGCGGATGTTATATTCCTCCACCAATCCTGGGGGATTGGATTTTCCCAAGTTCCTTCAGAACTTAACCCCCAATCGCGATTGTACTTCCAACAAAGGTTTATTATTATCGACGCAGTTACCGGACGATCTGGCGAGGGCATGTTGGAGATTGTCCGATATATTAGAATACATCGCATACGATGAACACGCGCAAACTTAATACCAAACTATCGGTTCGCCTAGCGCGCAAGCTAGCGAACACATACTACAGCCCCCGCGGCTACTGGAAGGGACTCGCGGCCATCAAGAACCTCGCGGCGGCGACCAAGGTTTCAGAAAACGCTGTCAAGATATGGCTCAAGAAGCAGGCCATCTGGCAGATCTATTTACCCGCGCCTCACAATATTCCGCGCCCGAAATTCGACGTGCCGGTACCGAACCAAGTTCACCAAGCGGATCTCCTGTTTCTCCCTCACGATCGCGTCGGTCGCAAGACGTACAAGTACGCACTGACAATCGTTGTCGTAGCGAGTCGTTATAAGGGGGCTGAGCCGTTGGCCACTAAAGAGTCTAAGGAGGTGGCGAGGCTCTCTCCCGAATATATAAGAGGAGTCCTCTCAAATGGCCGAATCTTCTCCAGGTCGATCCCGGCCGCGAGTTCATGGGCGCGGTCTCTCATCTATTGTCTAAGCACGACGTTTCTGTCAGACGCGGCCGCGTCAACATCCACCGGGACCAGGGGATCGCTTCAATCGAACCTTGGCTGAGAGACTGTTCGGACACCAATACGCTAAAGAACTTGTAGACCCTCATTCGCGATCGACCGAGTGGGTGGCCAGACTGCCCGTCGTGGTCTCCGCACTGAACGGAGAGGTGACCAGATTGATAGGTAAGAAGCCTGTAGATGCTATCAAGTTTAAAGGGTGACGAGCAAGCCCTCTGCCGTCTCGCGCGAGCGACCCGTTGGTTTAGAGGAGCAGCGGCTTCCATCGGATATTGATGTCCGGTACCTCTATCAACCGGGAGAGCTCGAAGGTGGCAGCCGCCGCGCGACTGATCCCGTGTGGTCTCTCAATGTATATCATCTAGATCGATCTATTACCAAGCCCGATGAGCCCGTGCTCTACTATTTGGATGATGGGCCATCTCGAGGGTTTGTTCGCGAAGAACTTCTTATGGTGCCTTCTGACACCCAGCTACCCCCGGATCGTCAGTCTTTAGATTGCTAATTTTGTTAATTTTTTCAAAATTATTAATTAAATAAATCATTAGAGAGGTTCTGTATGTATTCCGTCTGGTAACACACGTCTTTTATCGTAGTATGCCGAGAGTCCTAATTTTTGTTGACAGTACGTTTTCATAACGCCGTCTTTCATTTTAAATCCTCTATTTTGTGCTACATCTATAATGTGTTTTCCATCTTCTGTAGTTTCACTTAGTACTCGTTTATATCTATCCCAACTTAAATTGTTAGTTCTCTTGGACATTCCTTTCGCAGAGTTTTTATTAATAGAATTAAATTTTTCTACAAAATAACACTTACTAGATAACGCTATCGCCCTATCTCCGCTAAATTCCATTTTGAAAAAGTCCGGGCTCTCTTTCGCTCCATTTATCCCAAGCCAACCATTTCTTTTTTTCTTTTTCAAACCCGTCTAGTAAGTTAGGTCTAATCAATTCCTCTATCATTTTTTCCACTAACTCCTATATACATACTATCTGTATCCATCTGTATTATTCAAAGTCTTCTCTTTTTACGTATTTGTCTAGAAATTCGTAGTAAAATTCCAACATTCTCAATTTAGCTAGTTGATAAACCGCTATTCCACAATGGAATGGTCTCTTTATCGCACACCTGGGTTTTCTTGAAGATATTTCGTACGCATCTCCTATCTCTTCCAAATCGTCAAAGAATGCAGATCTTAATGCTTTGTTTGTCAACACAGGTTTCGTTTTGTGTATATGTCGTATTTAAATGTCTCTCCGTTGCCTCTATCATTTTTCCACAACACGAGTTTCCTAATAATTTCATTATGTCGGCTACTGGTTTCTTATTTGGTTCTACATCACCTGTTCGTCTTGTGACTGTAACTTCTTTTGCAAACCATTCGAATGGTTTTCTGCTAATATAATCTATAACACGATGAACTCCAGTTATTTCTAGGCCGTGTTTTAAATACCATTTCAACAGTGGCGCGTACAGCAATACTTTAGTGGCGGTCATAGATCCCACCAATTTTTTTCCATCTCCTCTTGTTCGGCCAGTATCTTTTAAATATTTTAACATGTGTGTGGGAACTTCATCAACCTCTACTTCTCTGTTTATAAAATATTGGGGACATTTCAGAAAACTTATCTTTTAAGTTTGTGTGGAACTTCTATATCCACCTCCGCAAACCCAAACCAGTCTCCAGATAAAACTCTTTTACAAAACTTTTTAATAAATTTAGGGTTATGTGGTGTATCTATATGGTGTATAGTTTCTCTCCCACACGGTATCTCTTTATTTAACGTAGATAAATATAACGCGTTTGCATCGTACCCCAAAACAGCCTTGCAAGGTTTGGAACCCACTCTAATATTTGAAACACCAGCTTCTGCATATCGTGTAAATACTATTGATGGACCGCCAACTAGAGCGTCCTTCATCATTTCGTATGTTTCTTCTTTTGGTGCATATAGAGCATCCTCCGGTATAATCGTCTTTGAAGATTTTTGTTCTTTAATGGTTCCTCTCAATAAATAAATTGTATAGCTACTCCAGGTATGTTACCGCATCTTTGAAAATATCCACACCTCTGTGTTTATAAAATTCACACATTTTTTTCACCGCTTCTAGGAACGGTGCTACATCTAAATCGTTATAATATTTCAACCAATCTCTGAAAGTTTTCATATTTTTTTCTTCGAAAATTCTACGACATTTACTTAATTCTGTTTCATCTATTAACATTTTCCCAGATAGTTTGGAATACCAATTCTCTATATCCGGTAGTCCTGGGTAATCCAGTTTGTCTGGAGAATCGAACCACTCATAAGGAAAGAAAGATTTCTGTCCTTTGCATTCGTAGGCTTTTATCCAACTATCGTAACATTGGCACCGGGTCCTAGATAAAGTATTACATCAAGAATCTAATCTGGAGTAAATAGAAATATTGTTGCGTTTGCACGTTTTCCGACCATTACTTTCTTTGTTGTTGATGCCGGTTCGCCTACTAGGTATTTCTTTATTAAGTTTATATCGTACTTACTGCTGTTAAAACCTATAACCGGTACTTGCTCTATCCACTGTTCGATCTTGGCGATTTGGTTTTTACGTAAATGTTCTGTATTAAACCCATATCTTGACCACACTTCTTCTCTTATAGCTTTTCCCCTGACTTTCAAATCTTCTACGAATTTTTCTATAAGTTTTGCGGGATCTTTATCACAAATATGAGTTACTGTTCCTGAGAAATTATCTCCTATACTAACGCTTACCGGAACGTGCTCGGCTTCGTACTCTAGATTATTACCGAGAGTTTCAAATTCTGGGTTGAGATACGCCTCAAAATCGTATACTATCTGATATGGATAATCTTTGAAATTCGCATTCCCACATAACTACTAGGTTGAATTCTTTGCTTCTTCTAATAAATGTATCTCTTCTCATAGTGAATGCGCGTTCTTCTTTTCTATGCTTTGCATGAATCTCACACCCGTGCCAGTAACAGCCTTGATATTGATATACGGTATTGGTTTCTGGACAGTATCCATCTACTGGAGCTCCTAAAATCCATCTTTCACCCCCGTGTCCACACTGTTCGTGGTGAATGTGAATTCCCTCGCGCTTTTCCACAGAGTACATCCAATCGATCGCCCCATAACTGTTAGAACTTTTTGGGTAGAACGCTTTCTCGAACGAAACGAACGGGGATGCGCTCTAAATAATTACCAACCACATACTACTTTTGTCTCACCTTTCATACATTTTGGTCCGTGTTTCTTCATATTACTCGCTTTCGTGAATTTCTGCTTGCAATTATCGCAGGCGTAAATTTTAGAAAGGTTTTTAAGGTTTTTTATCAGAAATGCTCGATTATTAAACAGTCCTATTGTCATTGGTTTATTACCTATTGCCTTATAGTGCGCTGGTACCTTTTTCAACCACCATACGTTACATTCGGTGGGTTGATATACTTCTATACCGATTTTAAAAAACTCTTCAACCTTTTTCAGATCTGAAAAAGGAATTGGTGAAACCACATTACTACCAAAATATTGCTTACTAAGTTCTTTCGCCTTTTCTGTACATCTGTCGGGTCTTTTATCTGTCATATGCATAGCTAGACACCTGAACAGACAAAGGTCGTAATTATACTTATCTAAAGAATACATACCTTTTTTATTAGCTCACCTGAGCGAAGCTCATGTGAGCTATTGTTACCGCAATGTGTCCGTCGTCGTCCGTCGTCGTCCGTCGTCGTCGTCGTCCGTGAACATTTTCAAACGTCTTCTCCTCGGTAACCATTGGGCCTATGGTCACCAAACTTCATGGTCATGGTCCTTAGGTAGGGGGATTACAAAATTGTTAAAATGACGTCATTACGTAATCCAAGATGGCCGCCGTCTAAAAATAGCACAAATTCTTAAAAAATATTAGAGATTTCAAAATTCTTCTTCACATGAACCGCTTGGCCCATGGTAGCCAAACTTAAAAGTTATGGTCCATGGGTGAAGCCTTTTCAGATTTGTTAAAATGGAGGTCATCGCTAATCCAAAATGGCCGCCGTCTAAAAATAGCATAAATTCTTAAAAAATCTTCTTCTCATGAACCGCTTGCCGGATTTCGACGAAACTTGGTAGGAATGATCGATGTACATTGCTCTTTCAAAGTTGTGAAAATGGTGACCCCGGGGTCAAAAATGGGCGTGGCCCGTGGGGTCAAATTGGGGTCAAATTTTATTTTTGACCGAATATGGTCATGTCATATATCAAATTGAAGGTATCAATGAGGCGATCACTCTGGTGCATTTTCTGTCAAAATCGCATTGTTATGTCATCCAAGATGGCCGCCGAAAGGTCAAAAGGTCGTTCTTTTATTAGAGATTTCAAAATTCTTATTCACATGAACCGCTTGGCCCATGGTAGCCAAACTTAAAAGTTATGGTCCATGGGTGAAGCCTTTTCAGATTTGTTAAAATAGAGGTCATAGCTAATCCAAGATGGCCGCCATCTAAAAATAGCATAAATTCTTAAAAAAATCTTCTTCTCATGAACCGCTTGCCGGATTTCGACGAAACTTGGTAGGAATGATCGATGTACATTGCTCTTTCAAAGTTGTTAAAATGGTGACCCCGGGGTCAAAAATGGGCGTGGCCCGTGGGGTCAAATTGGGGTCAAATTTTATTTTTTTTTTGACCGAATATGGTCATGTCATATATCAAATTGAAGGTATCAATGAGGCGATCACTCTGGTGCATTTTCTGTCGAAATCGGATTGTTATGTCATCCAAGATGGCCGCCGAAAGGTCAAAGGTCGTTCTTTTATTTGAGATTTCAAAATTCTTCTTCTCATGAACCGCTAGCCGGATTTCGACGAAACTTGGTAGGAATGATCGATGTACAATGCTCTTTCAAAGTTGTTAAAATGGTGACCCCGGGGTCAAAAATGGGCGTGGCCCGTGGGGTCAAATTTTATTTTTGACCGAATATGGTCATGTTATATATCAAATCGAAGGTATCAATGAGGCGATCACTCTGGTACATTTTTTGTCCAAATCGGATTGTTATGTCATCCAAGATGGCCGCCGAAAGGTCAAAAGGTCGTTCTTTTATTAGAGATTTCAAGATTCTTCTTCACATGAACCGCTTGGCCCATGGTAGCCAAACTTAAAAGTTATGGTCCATGGGTGAAGCCTTTTCAGATTTGTTAAAATGGAGGTCATCGCTAATCCAAGAGGCCACCATCTAAAAATAGCATAAATTCTTAAAAAATCTTCTTCTCATGAACCGCTAGCTGGATTTCGACGAAACTTGGTAGGAATGATCGATGTACATTGCTCTTTGAAATTTGTTAAAATGGTGACCTCGGGGTCAAAAATGGGCCTGGCCCATGGGGTCAAATTGGGGTCAAATTTTATTTTTGACTGAATATGGTCATGTCATATATCAAATTGAAGGTATCAATGAGGCGATCACTCTGGTGCAATATTTGTCGGAATCGGATGATTATGTCATCCATGATGGCCACCAAAAGGTCCATTTATTCAAGATTTTTAACGTCTTTTTCTCAGGAACCACATGGCCGATGCTGGGTGAAGCATTTTCAGATTTTATAAAATGAGAGTCATCGCTTAATCCAAGATGACCGCCATCTAAACATAGCACAATTTTTTTAAAACACATGAACTCAATGTCACATTCTCCTCTGGTGTTCATGGAGTCAGGTGAGCGAATTGGGGCCATCATGGCCCTCTTGTTCTTCAGCCATTCTGGAAGTTCTCCTCCTGCTGCTTCTTTGGATTGTAGTCCCAAATCTATTCCCCTACTACCCTGTATTAGCTTTACGAAAACCTCTACCCATCTTACAAACTTCCACTTTGTATTCGGTCTGTCTATTTTATCGGACATTATTCGTGTTTGCTCCTTATCTGACAGCCATTTTTTAACGGTTTTCATTGATGATAGTGGTTCGCTACCACCGAGATTTTTGTGCATTTTTATAGTTACAGGTTTTCCATTTTTAATTTCCTCCATATGTTCTAGCTTGTAAGAATATGAATATCTCAAATAAAAATTGGTTGTTAGATACGGAGCGAGTTTCTCGGACATGCGTTCAGACTCGTTAATGTTAATGTTTTTACGAAAGGATAATGTAACTACCCGTCTTCCATTTTCTACCTTTTCCAATGTTTCATCGTGAGCCCCCAATATTTCTTCACCTTTTTCCACTATCGCGCGAACGAGAGATTTTTTCTTATTATTTTGTATTGGGCCACCTGTGTGTCTAATTTGAGACAAATTATTGGTGCTTGAAGGTTTTATTACACTAGCCCTTAGCTCCGCAATACTTTCTTTTTGAATTCTGTTACCAACTTCCTCCGCTAGTGAGAGGTTTTTAAATGCCCCTCTTTTATAGGCGCGGGTAAACCGCTTCATAAACGCCTCATTCTTTGTGGCATTTATCAGCTTTGTCAACCCCCTAACTCTCAACCGTGTACTATAAGTAATCCCTAGAGATTCGGCTTCTCTTCTCAAACTTTCTATTTCTGCTCTAGTTTCTGGCGTTATCATATTTTCTGTATTATACTTTTGTATATATACTTTTGTATAACCTATAAAATTTATCTGTTCAATTGGACGTCAAAAATTTACATAATGTTTTTTTCACGTCCAATTGAACAGATAAATTTCATAGGTTATATACATATATAATGGAGTGTGTGACTTGTTGTAAGACGTTTACGTGTAAAGACTATCTACGAAGGCATCTAGCGAGACGTAGAAAGTTTCCTTGTGTCCCCCCACAATTTCAATGCCCCAGATGCCCTTGTAAATTCGTTAGTGCCCAAACTCTTTGTAGACATAAGCAACTACGCTGTCAGGTGGCTAAAGGTGAACGTGGTAGACTAGAGCTGGTAGAATTAGTTGCTGATCTGCGAAATAAAATTAGCTATATCGGAGGAGAAAAATGAGGAATATAAACTATTGTACTTGCATGAATGATTTCGACTTTTTTCAAAAGTCAATTACCAATATAATTGGGACTCCCTCTTTTCAAAATTATTTTCTCCAAAAATTCATAAATTTGCTGTCGGGAGACAATTTTCCTCGTTAACCAATTTTTGATTTTTCGGGGGTGGTGGGGGTATTATAGAGGGTTATAAATGATATCACGGTAGGTGGTATCATTTTGACTCCCTTACTACTACTAATCCCATTATTCCTGCTTCAATCCGAGAACACATAGCAGCCGGTGATTTTCCGCGAGTCATATGATCAACAAATGTAATGTGTTGCTGTCTTCGAGATCAGATGCTGATAAGAAAATAAATAAAGATAGCTCTTGTAGGTAGATTTTGATTGTATTTCGGCATTTGACATTGATAACTAGTATTACTTTATGGAAAAATCTTGAGGATTCTTGAAATCCCGATCTGGTTTGTTCAGTTTAAAGGTCACATTACAAACTATCATTTATTTTCTTCAAAATGCTCTAAAAACAACAAAGGCGATCCTAATAACCGATTTCCGGTTCGTTTGTATTTTTTGTGATGTTGAGATTTCTCGTATCGCACCTTATCTGACACCTATACAGAGCCATGCAATGAATTTGTCATTGCTTATCTCTCCTGTTACTGCGACCTACTGGCGCGAGGTGGCGCTGTAAAAATAACCGCTATGACGTAGCAGTAGTACAGCTTACCTGATTGGTGGATGATGTTTTCTTATATAATATCATTTGGATTTACGGACATCATGTATTTGTTGCATAATTTCTTCGTTTTTGTCGTTTAATATATACGTTAATCGTTATTTTTTCCTTCGCCTGGTTATACTTGGATTATTTATATGTTGGTTGCAATCGTCCGCGACGACTATCTGTGCGGAAGTCGGTTGTAATTAATGGTCAAACAGACAGCAGAGCCAGAATCAGAAAAAAATGTGAAATTAAGTTATATTTCTATTTTATTTACAAAATGCTGACATTTCGAGTTGAAATAATCAGTGACACGCGTATGTAGATATGTTCAAACGGATGCCGCCAGAGGTCATTAATAGTTTGGCATAGCAAACAACTTATCCGATGATTTGACCGCAGGCAAATAGGGAAGTGGATCCTGGGACAGGTGTATTCTGAATTCAATGAAGCCACACCTATTCTATGCTGATTGGTTGAATCCAATATCTGTCCTAGTCAGTGACAGACGTGTGAAGCTACGTTCAAACGGATGTCAACAATAATGCGGCAGGTGTATATTGAATCCGCAAGGCACCTATGCCAAGCTGATTGGTTGAGTTCAATTTGACAGACATGGTAGAATAGATACACTGTGCACATCAGGGTGCTTTCTACAGTTCCGAAAATCCAATCTTGATGTGGTTTTTTTTTTACACATGGATGAATGTTATATTGTAGGACTAAAATTGTGTAACTTGAATGTCCACTCGCTTATTTTTCCGTAAAATACCGTTTTCGAATACTAAAATATAACTAAATCACATATTTTGTTCGTTGACAGATAAAAAGAATTAAAAGTATACATGTAATTCAATTTTCACATGTACAGTAAATTCTTTACTATTTCTAATCTATTTGCCTACCGACTTGTTTCAAAATAAATAGAAAATGTTCAGACTGTGCGGATGTACAGGCTGAACTGGATCTACACTGGTCGCAAAAGCCATATAAGCCCTGTGTTGTGTTTGGCTTATTGCACCTTCTTGCACCTTCTTGCACTGTACAGCGGATGTTGACACAATCTTCAAACAACACCCCACTCCTTGTGGCAATTAGAGCGACTAATTTTCCCACTGCTGTCACCCCGGGCTTTTCTGGGCATCGTTTCATTGTAAGTGGACAATGGCCTACAAGAATGACGTTACGACAGTTTGACCAACATAGCACCAGATCCATCTATGCACCTGGCAGCTCTGATAAGTGTCTACTCTGTTGCCCATCTGATTTAGCATTATATATAAGTACTGTCGGGGGAAAACATAGATTGTAACCCGACGATGTATATATAAATACATGTACAAGTATATACAGACTGGTATCCTACAGCTGTTGAAAATTGCACAGTATGTCCATTTTGTCACCCACTGTCGCATTTCAGTTTGTAGTTTGTAACTAGGTCATTCTTATATTTTTACAGTACAGTCCCATATATTTATATCAGTGGTCTAATAAACTGGAGTTCTAAGTAGCCTGTTGAACTATTATGTGTAATAATTGTATTATGCATACATTTCGGAAGTACTACTGATACGTCATATACCCACGTGACCGCAAAGGAAAATAACTGTGGTAAGCAAAATAAGGGGAAGTTAGTCATGTAGCGACGGCTGGAAAAACTGGCTGTCCGTAATATGAAATCCGTAAATTAACGGCACATACTGGTCGGATTACTGTAAAATTTGTTTTATTTGATATATAAATGATGAATACATAAGCGTATCGTGAAAACAGAAGCTTGTTATATCCCCTTTAATCTTGAGAATTTGAGTGAAATCACCATACGAACTGTCCGACCTAGCGTAGTCGGGTCACGTTTTCGGACTGGTACGGCTTCTGCGTGTTAAATGTTGATTATGTGTCGGTTTTATTAGGTGCAGGTGTGCCTTAGCTCTAGGAATAATGGGATTTTATGAGAAATAGAAAATATATTACTTCTTGAAGCTGGCGATGGTGAAATTGAGGCACATCAAGTTTCAGGCCTTGATATATAATAGTTTCTCTATAGATTGACTTCATTTTATTTTTTGCTACATGTTCTATTGTTATCTATATACACTATCCATGCTGATCGTGTGTGTAGATCCAGATCAGCTTGTGCATTCATAGTCTGATCAGGATCTGCACTGTTTGCCATTCCATCTGCCATGCATCTAACACGCAGTATAGATCAATATCAGGCCACAGGAATGTGCTATTCGATCAGGAGCTACACTGGTCAGCGATCCCATAAACCCATTTCTCCAGTGACCGCCACAATTATGAGACTGGTATATAGCCACTGAACCAGCCAAGCTTCCCGGGGGGGGGGGGGGAGGGGGGAAGGAACATCAATGTCAACTATGGAGCTACCTCACAGGTTAACCTTTTCAACACCACAGGCCTGTATAGTGGTATTGGCAAATAGTGTAGATCCAGATGAGCCGGCTCGTAACGAGCAGTCTCATCAGGATCTGCACTTTTTTCAAGTCATTTTCGTATTTTTAATAACAAAAACACCCCCCTTTTCATAAATGGACTAGTCTGTAAACCATTTTGTGACCATTGGATTGGATTAACATATCAAAATCCATTCCAGTTACTTAGGGGTGAAAGGGTTAGTGTGAATGGACAACAGGAGGTACTTCAGTGGATGGCAGAATTTATTATAAACAACATCAGGTATTATATCTATTATACAAACAAACTTTATCACATAAAATACTCCATTTAAATAGAAAGTGTGTGCATGTAAACAAGAATATGATGACACCTCCCCTTCCATAACATATGAGGCTATTCCATTTAACTCTGCATGCTGAGAAACTAGTGGGCTATAAATAGCTTAAAAATAGCAGACGACAATTCATTATTATCCCCTTGTTTTGCACGACCCACATCCAACCGCCCAAGGTCACTGAGGACTCGTGTTCACCTTGTTTATAAGGCAAAGAAACAAACTGTTATTTATTTTTATTATCAAGGCTGCAGCGAGGGGATTAGCTGAATGATAACGATGCCCTTGTATTTTCTTTTATTTATTCCTGTAAATATCATGAATATGTCTTGGAATGTAATGATATTCAAAGATACTTACAGAGAGAAATAAGAAAAATACTCTTAATTTGTTATTTCGCTGGCATGCAGAGATAATGAAATGAAACAGTCTGGCCCTATCAGTTATTGGATTCACTGAATGTGATTTACTGTCTGTTTAACTTGTATATATAGTTTAAAAAATTTACGACATACTCCAACCACCTCGCCCCCATAGCTGAATAGGGCACACTTGTTTTGCCTCCCGATGCATTTAAATGGAATAGCCCATATATGGCCAATAAAATACAACATCTATTTATAAAACTACTATCTATTCCATGTTTTCACGTCGACCTACTCTTGGCAATTAAATACATTCAATCCTAAAAATATATAAGTGCCAGTACTGGTTGCTAAATAATAAAAATATCATCCACTCCCTCATCAAATGTTCATTGTATTGCAAGAAAAAATTATATGTGATTTTAAACATATGGACAAGCAGATTTTTTAGAATTTGGGGCCTTCAAAATGTAACAGTAGTTTCCCTAGTTGGATCATGTTGCCGCTCAGTTTCCAATGGTGCTTGCTGTCAACATCACACTGTCCTTTTAAGTCCATGATAAATTCCTACATGGATATATTTTTTTTCACAATAAAACCAATCTACATTGAAAACGGAATTTTATCAAATAATATTTTTGGGGATATAGCGACTTTATTATTTAGGAAAAAGTACATATTGTTTTTAGTTTAATATGTTTAATATTAACCAAAGGTATGTCAGCAGAAAATACGGTACAGACAGTAGGAACCTTCACGTTTAGCACGATTCCCAATTCTGATGCACGATTCCCAATTCCGATGTTGATGTATAACGCAGGTTTATGGATAAACCATCAGCCAGGGCAATGAAGCTGGGCGAGACACGTCATAGTGAAGCTGCTGGACGGGACACATCATAATGAAGTTGGGCTTACTAAGGTTGTTACTCGCGTACCCTGAGCTATTGCCTATAACACATAGAGCCGTTTCCCAGTTCTGCCAGTAAAGTGGTGAACAGACAATAATTATGATCTGTAGCCGATTTCACCAACATTGCAAAGTATACTTTTCTAGCAAAGTATACTTTGAGGGAGAAATTTTCAATTTTAGGATAAATTTATTAATTTTAATTATAATGAATTTATTACATTATCACAGCCATTTTGGCTGTGATAATGTAATACATTCAGTATAATAAGTCTGCATACTTTTAATCATAAAATATATACAGTCGTTAATTCTATATGAAATAATGCATTTCAGGAAAAATAAATGATTACTCCCTCAAAGTATACTTTGCTAGATAAGTATACTTTGCAATTTTGATGAAATCGGCTACTGGTATTGAAGCCATTCATTTTTACCCATTTCATTGTGACATGTGGCAGTGCATGGAGAAAAGGGGCTTATGGGTTTTGCAAGCGGTGTAGATCCAGATCAGCCTGCGCATCCAGTCTGATCAGGATCTGCACTGTTCGCCATTCCACCAATGAAACACCCGACATGCTTCTAACGAGCAATAAAGATCATTATCAGGCTACAGGAGTGTGCTATTTGAATCCAATAAGCCCCATTTCTCCAGTTACAGCCAATTATCACACATGTCCCAGGTTGACCCCAATACAAGCAAGACAAAATGATTTTACAAATAAAAATCTAGTTGCTGGTATCCCACGGGTGTAACAGCCCACAAACATAGACGTTATTAACTGTTAGGGCCAGCCTGAGGTTATACACAAAGGTGAACTTTCGGACAAATCAACAGATACAGGGCCGGTCAATATATTTCAAAACCGTGTGGAAGATTTGAGGTAAAATAGTACCGGTGTCACAGAAAATTCTCCCCCCCCCCCACCCCTGGGAAATCTTTCCCCCCGCGGGGGAAGATTTCCAGGGTCGAGCCTGGAAATATTCCCATTCTCCCCCCCCCCACCCAAACGTTTGTGTTTGAATGCTACAAAGCAGAATTATTTCCCACCAAACATGTGCACATAGGCACAATGTATGTCATTTGGTAGTATAAGAAAGGGGAGGGGGAGATTTTCCTAGGAAATTCCCCCCCCCCCCCACCCCCCCACCCCCCCCCACCATCTACCATATGCATAGCGGTATGGGTTGAATGTCTCTTTGTAGAAAAAGGAATAACCCCCCTCCCTCATGATGAAATAATGTATGTTGCTGTAGAACAGATAGCATTTGGCATGTATTGAGGGAGGGGGGGGGGGGGGGGGGTGGAGAGTTTTTGAGAGATTTTCCTAGGAACTATCCCCCCCCCCCTCCCCCCCCCAACCATCTACCATATGCATAAGCGGATGTGAATGTCTCTTTGTAGACAAGAATAACCCACGATTGGGGGAGTATTTCTGATGAAATAATGTATGTTGGTGTAGAACAGATAGCATTTGGCATGTGTCTCTTCGTAGAGAAGAATAGCATGAGGTTTTTGATGAAATAAAGTACTTTATGCTAAAGTATGTTTTATTAATTGAAATAAAGACAGTTTTGATAATGAGCATTCTAAGAGTTAATGTACATTTCACAATTATTGTTACTTTCAAATTTAGGTAGTGAATTGTTTTTTTTGATATTGTCGTATCATGGGACGGGGCCGTTAAACATTTATAATAATCAAAATAAAGACAATATTGACAATGAGCAGATGATGCATTTTTTTATTAGGGTTAATGTACATTTCCCAAGTTGTTATTTTCAAAGTTTGGTACAGAAACTGGGATGCTGTATACGTGTAAATGAGCTGATTTGGATGATAATAAGGGCTTGTTTGTCATCTACCAGCTTCCTAAATTGTATTACCTATTTTCCTAGGAAAATCTCCCCCCCCCCCCCCCCCCCACCAATTCTACACCAACATACATTATATTGTTTCATCAGAAATACTCCCCCAATCGTGGGCTATTCTTGTCTACAAAGAGACGTCCACGTCCACTATGCATATGGTAGATGGTGGCGGGGAGATATTTCCTAGGAAAATCCCCCCCCCCCACCCCCCCACCCCCCCATCAATACATGCCACATGCTTGCTTTTCTACACAGATATACTGTTTTTATTTTCTAGACCCACCCCCACCATGTGCTATACATTTATAACAATCAGATGCAGCTATGGTAGAGATTTAACCTAGAGAACTCTCTACCAGCCAACATACATAATAGTTATGGTACGGTAATGGGGAATTATTGCATATACCGGTAAATGGAATCTCTACCGCCCCACCACCACTATATTGTCTATGTATAGATATTATACTAAATTGGATAGCTCTTTTATAGAAAATGCTGCCTCGCCTATTCACATACATACATTATGACTATGTTAGTTGGGTATACATGTAGGGATATTACGTCCTCTGTTACCAACAGACTGGTTCTAGCATGTGCATTTTGTATGGGGGGGGGGGGGGAGAATTTCCTGATACACCGGTATTTCAGTATTGATGCAAGGTTATCTTATCATTATGATATGAAGCAAGCATGAAATTGAAGGACATCAATACTGGTGCTGTACTCCACACCGGCGTAAAATGATTCGCGTCGAAATAGGCGCCACATTCAAGACACATTTCTATTCGGTTACATACAGAAGATACTGCATTTATAAACACACTTTAGTCTAGTTACCCGATGAAAAATGTGTTTGATTTAATGGTGTTTAACAGCCTGTCAACAGCTAATGGGGGGGGGGGGGCAAGAATGCCAAACTGGGGACCAAACCAGATCTTCGGTCACGATTCTAGATGAATCCCGATCGTTAAATTACCCATCGCATGCTCCCAACAAAGGGTTAGCTAACCCTAACCCAGGCTCTAAGTAGAGCCAAATGTCATCTTGTGAGGAAACCGGTGAATTTGAACATGAAATACGTTAAACAGATACTATGGTCCATCGTCACACCTCTTCCACTGCCAATACACATTTCAGGTTAATGATCATACCACCACATTACTATCTACATATACATTTGGCGGTGATCACATCTGTCAAGTCACCGCTTCGGTTAATTTTCACATATACAGTGAAACCTCTCTAAACCGGACACCAAGAAAACACATGTGATCTTATTTTTGATGAGTTCTTGGTCGATTTATCTCAGGTGATACTGTCTCATCGAGATTGCATAGCACACAATAGCTCAGAATGTTGAAATATCTGATATACAGTGAAACCTCTCTAAGCCGGACACCCTGGGGACCTCCCACACTGTACTGGGGACCTCCCAGGGTGTCCGGTTTAGAGAGGTAATATTTTCATTTAGACTACTAATTATGTAATTTGTCAGGATTTACACGGTTGACAATTTATTTTGATTTGGGACTAAATATTTATGATTGCAACAAATACGATTATCAGGCTACAAATGACAGCACTTGATCAGGAGCGGCACTTGGAGCGGCACTTGATCAGGAGCGGCACTTGGAGCGGCACTTGATCAGGAGCGGCACATGGAGCGGCACTTGATCAGGAGCGGCACTTGCCAAAATTTCATCCGGGATAAATATAAGGAGAGATAAATGAACAGTAATTAATATGTGATTGGCAATTCCGTGAATTAGTTGTCGAGACACCTTCACTGTATCATGTTTTGTTTGTTGGTTTGTTGGGGTTTAACAGCTAAGGTCATTTAAAGTCGGGTCAATGGGTTGAGTACTAAATCCCATATACAAATGTATTACCTGTACAAGTACATGTTCAAGTACATATACAAATGTATTACCTGTACAAGTACATGTTCAAGTACATATACAAATGGGGAGAAAATCCCAAAATTAGAACTGAATATTTACAATAACAAATCTATATATTCAGCCCTGAAATCAGAATAATCCTGATCTGATGCCAGGTCCTCGCCACACCAGAATCACTTGGCCTCTCCCAAAAGCAGTAGGATCAGTAATAATCTTACTACTTTTATAATGGGCAATAACCCAATTCAACTCCCAGGTAAGAAAAGAGCCAAAGATAAAAACGTACCTGAGGGCCAAACCAGGCAAATCGTGATTCCTATAAGGAGGAGCCCCTACCGTTAATTTACGCCGTCGCGTTGACCCGATCACCACCCACTACACTGTATCATGTACACCTCTAAACACAGAAATACAATTGGGCTTCCACAACTGAAGGGTCAGTGGAGAAAGACGGTAATTCACTCATGCAATTTAAAAGAAAATATTCCCCTATTTTCCTTATTCGTCTCGAATGTGTATACAGTGGAACCTCTCCAAACCGGACACCCTGGGGTTTGGAGATGCTCCACAGTAAATCAGACATGTTAGCGCTTATTGGCACATTCTAGTGTTTTGCAATTATGAAAAGTTATTGTAATCAAAGATACACAACAGTGAAACACATCTAAGTTAAACATTCATATTTTCCCCCAGAGTGTCTGGTTTAGAGGGGTTCCACTGTACAACATAGTAACCAATCATTTAAGCTCCCAATTAGACCATTCAAATCAGAGGTCACAACATACTTTGGTGAAAACAATTGGGAAATATTTGTAATGTTCCAACACATAATGTTGCATCATCAGTCAGTCGTGGGTTAGGAACAGCCTGCACATGTGTGCTGTATTGCTGTATTGTTACATGGTTTCCGTTGGTTGCACATATGTGCAAACAAATAGCGCGTGCTGTTTGCATATGACTTTAGGCAATGCTCATTCCGGGGCCGCGCGTAGACCATGTGCCTTCATGACGTCACTATGGATGATTATGGATTGTGCCAAAATGGCATAAAGTAAGATTAATCGTGATGTTCACTGCGTAAATGGATATTTATGCTATATTAATGAAAAGGGGAGACATGGGAATTTCACAATTGATAATAAAACAAATATCGCCTTGTCGTATCGGTCAATACGTGGTTTTATTGACCCCATAAAAGTGATATCGACCTCGGACTGCGTCCTCGCAACAAGGCGATAATTGTATATTATTACCAGCAACTATACTTGTGCAGCATGTAAGGTTTCTGTGAAGCAATGTAGGCTTTCATCAGACTACTGATCCGAGACCTCAATGTTTACAAACTCGATACGTCCCATTTGACAGGGTGGTTCACATTTAACAGGATACACACAAATTACATGTATTTGAAATGACAACATACAAAACAACTACGCATAATTAAAAGGACTCACATTGCAGTCAACATACACAAATCATTCATTGTGATTTACACATTCAAACTTCACTTTGTTATAAATTTAGCTAAAATGGCCGACTAATAAGGTAGTTTCTTGCTGCATGGGCAATATACCGCACATGTACTGGACAAGCCCGGAAGATGTCCTAACAAAATGTAGCAATACCTTTGGCCAGGTTTCAACATCAATCATGGCTGTGACTGGAGAAATTGGGCTCATAGAATGTGTGATCAGTGTAGCTCCTGATCAAATATCACACGCCTCTAGCCTGATAATGATATATATACCTCATTAGAAAGAAGCATGACGGATGTTTCATAGATGGAATGGAATGCTGCTTAACGGCCCACCAACACAAAAGAGTATCATTTAGGATTCATGGATGGAATGGTGAACAGAGCAGATCCTGATCAGACTGTGCGGATGCACAGGCTGATCTGGATCTACATTGGTCGCAAAACCTGTAAGCGCCAATTCTCCAGCCACAGCCACATTTATGAACACTTGCCTATAGAGTCAGTGACCTTCAGCCGCCATCGCCCATACAGACAGGACCACTACCTTATTGATGGGCAAGAACCATGTCCTACATCGGCCACCGGCTGACAATACACAACTCTGGTACATTACAGCAGTGTCGACCCTGATCAGTCCTATCGTCAAGTGGAAACCATGAACCGACTATTGAACAGTAGGTGGTGATGGAACTGGTGACAAACACTGTAGGGCCACGTGTCAGCCAAGGCCGATGTACAGACATCATTGTTAAGAATGTCCACATCGTATTGAACATGATATAGTACTGTCCCAAAGTCTATAATATTCCACAGGAATAAATATATAATGGGGCATAAAAATGGATACAAAACAGGAATGTGGTGCCTGCACGACAAGTGTGGAGGCCAACATGCCACGTGTAGATGTGTTCACCAATACAGCCCTTGCCAGCGAACATGTATCTCACACACCTTGGTAATGACACCCGGGCCAGGTGGTGATTTGTTTGTTTGTTGGTGTTTAACGGCCTATCAACAGCTAAGGTCAAGTAAGGCCGGGAAAACGGGTTCAATCCCATTTTAACCTGCTGCATTGGGGGGAAAATCCCAAAATCAGAACCCAATATTTACAGAGAAAAAATATATTCAGCCCTGAAATTAGAATAACCTGACCTGGTGTCAGGTCCATACCACACCAAGTCACTTGGCCCCTTCCTCTGAAATAGGATTACGAATAATTGTAATACTCGTATAAGGGGTATAACCAGATTCAACTGTCACATACAAAATGCCAAAGACGTATGTGAGGGCCAAACCAGTCACCCACCTCACAGGTAGTATGTGGCACACACATCACAATGCAGGCACCACAATTGGGTCATTTGATGACCCAATTCTGGTGCCTTCATTATAATGTGTACATGTGGCACACTCGCTCCAATCCCGTCAACCCTGGCCAACCTGTCCGCTCACTGACAATTTAGCATTACATCGTGTAGGTTGTAATATTATGCAGTAACTCGATTATTATGTAAGAATGTAATATAATACATGGATATGTTACCCTGTGATACAGCAATATTCATTCAAAGGTATTTCCTTCGCCGTTCAGCCCAATTCTGACAAATTTGTTCATGTGGTTAAAATTATCATCCTCAATTTCTAGTCATATACATGAAATGCATCATACATTGATCACGATATATTTCATTACATATGTATGCAAGTATATAATTGTAGAAGCTCCTCAGTGCAGAGAATCTACAGTGTATCAAACGACAAATATTTTGTTATATAAACACCAATAATTTGTATGCACATATAAACGTTTATATGTGTATAATCAAACTAATGGCAATGTAATTGTGGAGGTACTCTATTATTCCCAACAGTGGAATTGCTTCTCGATCAGACACAGAACTTCAGGATGATGTGTGTTTAATTGTGTTCAAATCCATGCACCGATGCCATCGTGATCACTACGTTGAGCTCTCCACAAGAAGGATGAAGAAAAAGTAGATACAGAACAATATGAATATATTCTTTTAACTTTAGTAATAAATAAGATCACGTATCACAGGATAACCATCATTTTCTTGCAGGCCAGACACCATAGAAAATAATTCTAGAGTACGGCCAAAATACATGAATGAACAGAAATGGCTAATAACATGGGGCAGTCCAGGAGAGTTTGTGTCTCGTCACATAGATCGTTAGGCACATTTTCCATAACCGATTTTGATCATTTGAGATATTTTGTATAAATGGTGTATATTATTGACAAAAGAATTGTGTTAAGGCATTTGCAGCCAATCCAGTTCTGACAGCTGGGATCTGCAGACTGGTCATGGTATACATTGGTTGCAAAGGTCATGAGTCCCCATTTCTCTAGGCACAGATATCAACATCTCCCAAACTGGTTTTATACACCTGCAATGTCTACAGATGTTGATAAATGATGAAAGTTGGTAAACCATTTGTCAGGAATCGGAGTCACAGATTGATGAAGGCAGATGGGGTGAAATGTTCGTATTTGATAGACATAACATCTCACGGATCGGCCCATGTTGCAAGTACTACACACAACCTTTATGACCAAGGTCAGCCCTCACAATATGATATGGGCCTGCAATCATTGTGAAGTATCATACACCTCTTAACCATTACAGTGCTGAATTTTGTTGTCTGTTTTTATGTTCTATTTAAATTTTCTCATCAAAAACATGGTTTGACAGCACTTTAGAATCATTTTCCAATGGAAATGATACTAAACCGCTGTCAAGCTATGTTTTTATTGAGAAAGAAGACACAATGTAAAACAACAGCAGACGACAATTTCGTTTGCTGCATTCTAAGGGTTAATTACACCAACAAATACAGTTGAAGACTAGACTCTGTGCAGGTATGGGAATCAGGGGCTCGTTTCACTAAACTTTGTACGACTAAAATGTTCGTAAGTGCAAAAATATATATATAAATTTTACATCAACAGTGTTTTCTTGTAAACAATTATTGGATTTACATTTTTGAGCATAGGCTGCATATGCAGCCTATGCTCAATAAATGTAAATCCATCAATTGGAATCTACAGACGATCCTAAATTTGCAAAGTTTAGTGAAACGGCCCCTTGTGTGAATGCCCATTTGTGAGTAATAATGTGTTAGATGATCAAAGTGGTGCCACAAGGGATATGTGTGGTGTGGTGTGGCGCATCGGAATGAAGTAACCACTGGATGGGGCTACCTGGGGAGCTGGTGTACCGTGTATTGTACAAATACCGACTGGCCAGTAGCAGAGTTCACCAAAATTGTCAAGTACACCAATATACCATAGTGCACTTTGACTGAGAATTATTTATTTACACTATTTACAATATTTTATCAAACAAATTTCTTTAAATATTTGATAAGTTATTTATTGATCATGTAGCTTAACCCTTAGACCGCTATCTTAATTATTTTGTCGTCTTCTGTTTATTTTCTATTATTCAATTTTTATCATAAAAACATGCTTTGACAGCACTTTAGAATAATTTACAACATGCTTTGACAGCACTTCAGAATCATTTCCATTGGAAATGATTCTGAAGTGCTGTCAAACCATGTTTTTATTTAGAAATAGGCAAGATATAAAAGCAACAGCAGACGAGAATTGTTGTGAGTAGCGGTCTAAGGGTTAATGTACTTAACAATTTTGGTGATATCAGCTACATATCAGCCGGCACATGAACATATTTAGACTGGTTAACTGTGTACAGTGAACAGTATATATAGACCAGTGATTTAGACTGGTTAACTGTATACAGGTGAACAGTATATATAGACCAGTGTAAGGAGGCGCCAGTGAAGACCATGTACAGCTGGTATGGATGTGGCCCGGGTAACAATGGAGAGCGGAGTGCAACTGCTGGCATGTAGACTTGTATACACAGCAGCCTGCGACCTCCACACACCCCACCCCGGCCTACTGCCCGCTGGTTACCGCCCACGCCTGGTTCCCGCGGCCAGTCGGGGCCAGTGGGCCAGGTACCGGGAGTGTTGTGCTGTATAAGTTAAGGCAGGTATGTACACCGGCACTGCTCGCCTCGCCTCGCCTCGCCCGCTATCACGAATACAACCTCTGTAACTGTTCACACGATGGTGTGTCCATATTTTGAGCTCTCTCGTATAATTTCGCATCTGCATAGTTTCTGGCCCGCCATAACATATTTTCTTCTGCAATAATAACACGAGAAATCATGTGATCTGCCATGACAAAACTGACTCCAATTGGTGACCAGTGATGGGTCCTCCGATTGTACAAGTAACGGGTTGTAACTACGAACATGAATACAAACTAGGGTCTTATGACACTAAAACGTTCGGAGTATAATTGTCAACGTCAATGTCTGACTTTCTGAGTGCAAGTTGATTGAAAGATTTAGGGTTTATAACTGTTAACTGCAAGGTCATATACAGACTGATGTACCTGTATGGCATAGTACAAGGCGTATAATAAAATATTAAATATTTCCCCTCCCGCGACCGACCCGGCAAAATCGCCGCGACCCAAAATATTTTTTTGCAAAACGGAAACAATATTATTTTTATTTAGTGTCGAAACTGGCACAGCAAAAATTGACTGTTCCGACAGTAAATATTGCCGAAAATCTCTTTATCGTTTACTTTATGGCGAGCAAAAACCCCCAGCTGATATGCCTTTACTAGCTTAGAACATGAAGTGAAAGTCATTGCGATGTGTTTGTTTACAAAAATGTGTCAGTGAAAATGGTTGTAAGCTGCTTCCCTATTGGTGAGTAGCAATCCCAAAGTCAAATGTCAGTGGTCTGCATGCCAATAGCCAATCAAATAACGCGTTTTATAAACTACACGCATCCGAATCGTGAATCGATAACTTTTGGTTTCCGTAACGCCCTCAGTATAATGAACGTGTAACAGTTTTCACACACTAGTGACACCTGTCGGGACTGTTTCATTGGATACTTCAGACATTTATAATTAATTTATTCACAAAATTACTGCACTTGGTCCCAACAAGGAAATCAAGTAATTTTGTTTCTAAGAACAGAACCACACTTGATTTCGCTGAAACGAATATGCGTATACAGTCGAACCTGTGTTAATGACCACCTGGGAATAGCGACCACCTATCCACAACGGCCAGTTAAACACCCCCCCCCCCCCCATTTTCCATGAAACTCCGTCATTAGCTGGCAAACTGTGTTTACACGATGCTGATTCGTCTACAGTGACAAGACTAAGACTTCAAACACACCGCGCTTGTCAAGTGTAAATTTCACACCGCGGGGCACAAGGCCATATCAAAGATCAATACACGCGGTTGCTGACGTCAGTCACGTAGTCCACACTAGACTGGTACCCTGTCGGAGGGGCTCATACCCTAGCATTATTCCTAGCGACCGGAACCAGTCTAAAGGGTCACGACAAACGTGTTTATATGAATTGGGTCTCGATCTCTGACAAATCCTGGCTTATTGCATTAGCGGCCAGACCAGGCAGTGGATTCGCGTAGTCTGCCCATGGTTTACAATGCTCGCGAATCTCTAATTAAAAACATCAGTAATTACGTCAGTGGACATTGCCAATTCGCCATAGGCTGCTTAAATATTCGGGCTTGACCAGGATAGTATACACTGGACTGAAAGCTAATAAGCCTGGTATTCTCTCCTGATTTTGACACCTAGCTCGTGTGGGTTACTCGACTTGACACATTCAATGAAATATTTTTGTTTTCACAGGCCGCGCCACATAGGCTATCATTTTAATAAAGACTATATGACCGTTATTAATTTCAACTGATGGTGTGAAATTGAGAATAAGAAAACAAAATACTAATGGTCATGCTAAATTAAATCACTTACATGTAATTACGACAAGCTATTAAATGGTGCACCAAAGCAAGCCGCGGGATATACTTATCGTGAAGATAATTACTCCCCTTTGTATATAATTTCCAAAGCGACGCTGGGTTCAGAACACTAACAACAAGATGACAAAACAAAATAAATTGACTATTTTAGCCACGATCGTGCAATAGCGAATCGTCAGGTGGAAGTGTATACAGCCAAGACGTTTTCTATGCATGCATATAGATTACAATAGAATGCTAAATACATGGCCGACTTTGTTGTGAAACCGGGAAAATGTTCGACCCTTGGAACAACGACCACCTGTCAACAATGACCACTTTGGCCACTTCCCTTTGCCGGTTGTTGTTCACAGGTTCGACTGTACATGTTTTTGAAAATCAAACTTCCAAGTTACAGTTTTGCATATTTAGCGTCAACACCGATCCAAACTGGCAAGAAACACTGAATATATTCAATTGAGAATGTGTTTCAACAAAAAATTTACATTGATTTACGATCGAAAGTGAAAGAATAATGGTCTTATCGATTGACACCCGAGCAAGTCATAGTGTATTGTGTTATTAAAGGTGCATGCCCACTCAGGAGACATCATCAGAGACATTTTCTGGAAAATAAAATATTCAATCATCATTACCCCATGTATTGATTGGCATTATTATACATTTTATATCAGACATAAAGTTCCACACTGATATCAGGGGCAATAATCGTATTTCCTTAAAATGTTAAAGGACATTACTATTTATTCTCTGTATTTATGTTTTGATGTGCAATGATCATACTTTATAATCTGTCGAAAATATAATTTTTTCAGGTGACACATTTAATTTATAGCATAAATAATTATTAAATATCATGTCTCATTTGCATATGAAAATAGCCTGATACCACCGCGCGTCTCTATCAATAAAATAAATATTACTAAATGATTAGATCTGTATAGCGGACACTCGCAATTTTTAGAACTGGTGGAATAGCGACACAATTATACACGTATTTAATTCCTATAAAGAACATTTTGTGCCTTATGAGTGGGCATGCACCTTTAATACTATTAATTCCATTTGCTGGAAAGAAATGTATAGCTTGTACACACTCATTCAAATGACACAGAACCGTATAATGTGAATACAAATAAATTAGTGCTTACTGTCGAGACATTAAAACAAGAGCTGTAGGAGAACAGCATAGCTCGACTACAAGGGTTGTCGATGTACACATAGCTTGACAAACAAGGTGGCTGCGGCCTGCATAAAAACCTTAACCAAGGTTGACTAAAAACCTTAACCAAGGGAAATTAAGTAAGTAATTCAAGGTTAAATGTAGGTCAATGTCAGATATAGGTCAGGGGTTATTGATGTACATCACTAGGAGATGAAGTTTTCCAAGTATGGTTGCTGTAGGCCCAGGAGTATTCCGTATACAAGCTTGACTAAAAACCTTAACCAAGGGGAAATAACTAAGTAATCCAATGATAAAAGTAGGTCAAGGTCAAATATAGGTCAGGGATTATTGATGTACATCACTAGGAGATGAAGCTGTCCAAGTATGGTTGGTGTAAGGCCAGGAGTATTCCATCTACAAGCTTGACTAAAAACCTTAACAAAAGAGAATTAACTAAGTAATTCAAGAGGAAATGTAGGTCAAGGTCAAATATAGATCAGGGGTTATTGATGTACATCCCTATGAGAAAAAGGTTGTCCAAGTATGGTGTCTGTATGCACAATAGTATTGCATGTACAAGCTTGACTAAAAACCTTAACCAAGGTTGACTAAAAACCTTAACCAAGGGGAATTAACTAAGTAATTCAAGAGGAAATGTAGGTCAAGGTCAAATATAGATCAGGGGTTGTTGATGTACATCACTAGGAGATGAAGTTGTCCAAGTATGGTGGGTGTAGGGCCAGTAGTATTCCATATACAAGCTTGACTAAAAACCTTAACCAAGGGGAATTAAGTAAGTAATTCAAGAGGAAATGTAGGTGAAGGTCAAATATAGATCAGGGGTTATTGATGTACATCACTAGGAGATGAAGTTGTCCAAGTATGGTGGGTGTAGGGCCAGTAGTATTCCATATACAAGCTTGACTAAAAACCTTAACCAAGGCGTGACGGTGACGCCGACGCCGGGGTGACAACATAAGCTCTAACTATTCTTCGAATAGTCGAGCTAAGAAAAATGATGACATAATTGTTATTTATATATGCAATAGAAGACTTCACCGAAAACACAGGGCCCAATCTTCCAGATGGATTTGATGATCACCACTGGATTATTGTTGGCTTTTGTACAAGCCACAGATCATATGTTTTCTTCCATGGAGAGACATAAACAACTACGCTAGGAGTTCTTTTCATCTACAGCGAGCAATGTAAATTGGTCCAGAGACATAATTAATATTACAATTATATAGGTATTATTTGCACAACTGAATTGTTATTTATGGTACATCATTGAAGTAAAACATTTTACCAGAGTGACAGTAATCCAGCTAATTTTTTTCCAGATGAAGACAATGCGACGTAAGGAATGGTAGAAACTTGTAAGGGCTGGTAAATTTCAAATCTTACTAGCCCGGCTGGCTAGTACATATTTTTGCTTAATTTCAAGCCCTACCGTAGTATGTAACAAGAGTTGTCAGAAGACAACGAAGCTCGCCTGTTGGCAGCCTTCACTCAAACTTGGCACAGTTGCATAAAAAAACATGAATATTATATATAATTGACCTTGGGTTAAGGGGTGTACAGTGGACCTTGACATTGGGGTCAGTGGTGCAAGGTGGGTCGTGGGTTTGCTATAGCATAATATAGCATATTAAGATGAATGCATGTATGAAATATAAATGCGCTCCCTGAAAACAGAAGTAAAACAAAATTTAACCCAACGTTAAGTTTATGAACGCACTAAGTTAGTGATTTTCTACAGCATGATAGCTATTCACATGAGGAATACATGTATGAATGTGCTAAGTTTGTGACCTTGGGGAAAGGGGTGGGGGGGGGGGTATTTCATGGATTTGCAGTAGCACAATAGATTTGTTTGTTTGTTTATTGGTGTTTAATGGCCTATCAACAGCTAAGGTCATGTAAGGCCGGGCAAACGGGTTCGATCCCGTTTTAACCTGCTGCATTATTGGGGGGAAAATCCCAAAATCAGAATGGAATATTTACATAGAGATAAAACATATTCAGCCCTGAAATTAGAATAACCTGACCTGGTGCCAGGTCCATACCGCACCAGTCACTTGGCCCCTTCCCCTATTTAAAAGTAATACCGGTAGGATTACTCTTATAAGGGGTATAACCAGATTCAACTGTCACATACAAAATGCCAAAGACGTATGTGAGGGCCAAACCAGGTCTCCAGTCGAGATTCCGGTAAGGATGAATCTCGATCGTTGAATTACCCATCGCATGCTCCCACCTACCACCCACTGTAGCAGAATAGAGGATCATCAGATGAATGCATGTATGAAATATCAAAGCGTTCCCTGTAAATAAACAGAAGTTAAACAACATTTACCCCAACGTTAAGTTTATGAACGTGCTAAGTTTGTGACCTTGACCTTGGGGTAAGTGTTGGGTGGTGGGTTGTGGGTTTGCTACAGCATGATAGAGGGTCATCTGAGGAATACATGTATGAAATATCAAGATGTTCCATGAAAGGAAACAGATGTTAGAAGACATTTTGTGTTGACGGTGGGTCATGGATTCGCTATAGCACGATAGAGTTTCATCAGATGAATGCATGTATGAAATATGAAAGCGTTCCCTGAACCGAAACAGAAGTTACACAACATTTACCCCAACGTTAAGTTTATGAACATGCTAAGTTTGTGACCTTGACCTTGGGGTAAGTGCTGGGTGGTGGGTTGTGGATTTGCTGAAGCATGATAGAGGGTCATCAGAGGAATGCAAATATGAAATATCAAGGCGTTTCATGAAAGGAAACAGATGTTATAAGACATTTACCCCAAAGTTAAGTTTATGAATGTGCTAAGTTTGTGACCTTGACCCTGGGTAAGGGGTGGGTCATGGATTTGCTATAGCACGATAGAGTATCATCAGATGAATGCACGTATGAAATATCAAGGTGTTCCCTGTAAAGAAACAGAAGTTATAAAAAGACATTTACTCCTACGTTAAGTTTATGATGTTGATCTTGACCTTGACCTTGGAGCAAGGGTTGGGTGGTGTGTTGTGGATTTGCTACAGCATGATAGAGGGTCATCTGAGGAATGCATGTATGAAATATCAAGGCGTTCCATGAAAGGAAACAGATGTTGTAAGACATTTACCCCAACGTTAAGTTTATGAATGTGCTAAGTTTGTGACCTTGACCCTGGGTAAGGGGTGGGTCATGGATTTGCTATAGCACGATAGAGTATCATCAGATGAATGCACGTATGAAATATCAAGGTGTTCCCTGTAAAGAAACAGAAGTTATAAAAAGACATTTACTCCTACGTTAAGTTTATGATGTTGATCTTGACCTTGACCTTGGAGCAAGGGTTGGGTGGTGTGTTGTGGATTTGCTACAGCATGATAGAGGGTCATCTGAGGAATGCATGTATGAAATATCAAGGCGTTCCATGAAAGGAAACAGATGTTGTAAGACATTTACCCCAACGTTAAGTTTATGAATGTGCTAAGTTTGTGACCTTGACCTTGGGGTAAGGGGTGGGTCATGGATTTGCTATAGTACAATAGAGTATCATCAGATGAATGCATGTATGAAATATCAAGGAGTTCCATGAAAGGAAACAGATGTTATAAGACATTTACCCCAAAGTTATTTTTAAGTTTATGAATGTGCTAAGTTTGTGACCTTAACCTTGGGGAAAGGGGCGGGAGGTGGGTCATGGATTTGCTATAGTATGATAGAGTTTCATCAGATGAATGCATGTATGAAATATGAAGGTATTCCCTGTAAATAAACAGAAGTTACACAACATGTATCCCAACGTTAAGTTTATGAATGTGCTAGGTTTGTGACCTTGACCTTGGGGTAAGGGTTGGGTGGTGAGTCGTGGATTTTCTACAGCATGATAGAGGGTCATCTGAGGAATGCATGTGTGAAATATCAAGGCGTTCCATGAAAAAAACAGATGTTATAAGACATTTACCTCAACGTTAAGTTTATGAATGTGCTAAGTTAGTGACCTTGACCTTGGGGTAAGCATGGGCGGTGGGTCATGGATTTGCAATAGCACGATAGAGTATCATCAGATGAATCCATGTATGAAATATCAAGGCGTTCCCTGTAAATAAACAGAAGTCGCACAACATTTACCCCAACGTTAAGTTTAAGAACATGCCTAAGTTTGTGACCTTGACCTTGGGTATGGGCTGGGTGGTGGATCGTGGATTTGCTACAGCATGATAGAGGGTCAGCAGATGAATGCATGTATGAAATATGAAGGCATTCCCTGTAAATAAACAGAAGTTACACAACATTTACCCCAATGTTAAGTTTATGAACATGCTAAGTTTGTGACCTTGACCTTGGGGTAAGGGTTGGGTGGTGGGTCGTGGATGTGCTACAGCATGATAGAGGTCATCTGAGGAATGCATGTATGAAATATCAAGGCGTTCCATGAAAGGAAACGGAGGTTATAAGAAATACACCCCAACGTTAATTTTATGAATGTGCTAAGTTTGTGACCTTGACCTTGGGGTAAGGGTTGGGTGGTGGGTCATGGATTTGCTACAGCATGATAGAGGGTCATCTGAGGAATGCATGCATGAAATATCAAGGCGTTCCATAAAAGGAAACAGATGTTAAAATAAATTTACCCCAACGTTAAGTTAATGAATGTGCTAAGTTTGTGACCTTGACCTTGGGGTAAGGGTTGGGTGGTGGGTCATGGATTTGCTACAGCATGCTAGAGGGTCATCTGCGGAATGCATGTATGAAATAACAAGGTGTTCCATGAAAGGAAACAGAAGTTATAAGGAATTTACCCAACATTAAGTTTATGAATGTGCTACGTTTGTGACCTTGACCTTGGGGTAAGGGTTGGGTGGTGGGTCATGGATTTGCTACAGCATGATAAGTGTCATCTGAGGAATGCATGTATGAAATAAGAAGGTGTTCCATGAAAGGAAACAGAAGTTATAAGACATTTACGCAACGTTAAGTTTGTGGACGCCGACGACGCCAGGGGTATGCCATAAGCTCTCATGCACTTCGTGCAAGCGAGCTTAAAACAAGAAAAACATGGTGATGTAAGAAGATTCAGCGACATTTTTCTTGTAAACAGTTTTCATGAAATATCACACATGTTCGATGGTACAAAATCACACAGCGTGTCTTGAATAGGTAATAATTCAATCTAGTCATGTACATGTCATGTCAACAAATTGTTTTCACCTTACTCCATGTGAGTTTAATATCTCTAGTCTAAAACAGTCATTTTACATGGTGTCTGCATATTTCTTCCTTTGTATAAGGAACTTGTACCTTTAATAGTAATATATTATGGCATTATTTGGCGTTTCTAGGCCGAGATATGTTGCTAAATACATGTTGACAAAATTCCATATATTAAAAAAATAAAAATATTTTACCTACCTACCTACCCACACCTCATTGGCCCGGGTAGCGGGAGGGGAAACAAACATATTTTTAAGGTCGGCATCACCAACATCACGAACAGTTTTAGCACTGAAAGACAGTGTCCTGATCTGGTGCCAGGTACCCAGTCCCTAATTTAAATAAGGGCATCGTTATCACTAAGCTAGTACCCTAGCTGGCAGCTTTGATAAAAAAAAAAAAAGAAAAGTTTTTGCCTAATACAAACAAGGTGAACACACAAGTCCTTGTCGGACGTGGGTACATGCAAGACAAAGCACCATCCCTAGATATACATGGTGGCCAAATATTATCAAAATCGAAGACGCGGTTCATGAGTTATTGAAAACTGAAAGGTGTTACTAATGTAAGCACATATGTACATGAACTAACGCTATATCCCCGCTTGCCTATCAATGGGGTGATAGTTGCATCAGATCACTTGTCCTCAGTTGTAAATGTCAGTAAGATCCACACTGACAATGGTGTTCATCATTAAGATATGCTTACTATGCCAACCTCCCGATAGAGTACAAGTTGCACCAGCCCTTTATATCCAGCAGAAGAAGCAGAGGCAGAGCTATATAATGATGGAGCCAGAAACTTACTATAACTGCGCTCCTTCCAACAGTTGGTGCGTAGATTGGAGACAAATTCCTCCTCTACCTGCCGCTCCATCCGCCGTATATCACCCGCAAAATTTGACTTAAAATCCGGCTTCACGTAATAAGGTACTCGTAAACTGCCCGTCTTGCGCTCGACTGTGTATCTACTGCAATGACAGAACAATGTCACGGTAACAGAAATATTGGCCAACAACGACAGACATCGTTAAACGAAGCTTATTCCCTCGTTGGCAGCCTTGATAACAAAAAAAAACAAAAGTTCTCGGTGACCTTAATGTTGGGTGGTCAGACGTGGGTCGTATGCATAACAATGCACCATCCATAGACACACATTGTGGCCAAATATTATCAAAATCGGAGAAGTGGTTCGTAAGTTATTGAATAAACAAAATAAAACTTAAGACGCATTTGCCTTACAAACAAGGTGAACACAAATCCTCAGTGACCTTGGGTGGTCGGCCGTGGGTCGCATGCAAAACAAAGCATCATCCCTAGACACACATTGTGGCCAAATACTATCAAAATCGATGAAGCAGTTCACGAGTTATTGAAAAATGAAAGGTGTTCAGGGATGAGAGCCACCTTCAACAAAAGTCTGACATCATCTGAAACAAGAGGGCCATGATGGCCCTAATTCGCTCACCTGACTCCATGAACACCAGAGGAGAATGTGACATTGAGTTCATGTGTTTTAAAAAAATTGTGCTATTTTTAGATGGCGGTCATCTTGGATTAAGCGATGACTCTCATTTTACAAAATCTGAAAATTCTTCACCCAGCATCGGCCATGTGGTTCCTGAGAAAAAGACGTTAAAAATCTTGAATAAATGGACCTTTTGGTGGCCATCATGGATGACATAATCATCCGATTCCGACAAATATTGCACCAGAGTGATCGCCTCATTGATACCTTCAATTTGATATATGACATGACCATATTCAGTCAAAAATAAAATTTGACCCCAATTTGACCCCACGGGCCACGCCCATTTTTGACCCCGGGGTTACCATTTTAACAACTTTCAAAGAGCAATGTACATCGATCATTCCTACCAAGTTTCGTCGAAATCCGGCTAGCGGTTCACGAGAAGAAGATTTTTTTAAGAATTTATGCTATTTTTAGACGGCGGCCATCTTGGATTAGCGATGACCTCCATTTTAACAAATCTGAAAAGGCTTCACCCATGGACCATAACTTTTAAGTTTGGCTACCATGGGCCAAGCGGTTCATGTGAAGAAGAATTTTTAAATATCTAATAAAAGAACGACCTTTTGACATTTCGGCCGACATCTTGGATGACATAACAATCCGATTTGGACAAAAATTGTACCAGAGTGATCGCCTCAATGATACCTTCGATTTGATATATAACATGACCATATTCGGTCAAAAATAAAATTTGACCCCATGGGTCACGCCCATTTTTGACCCCGGGGTCACCATTTTAACAACTCTGAAAGAGCATTGTACATCGATCATTCCAATCAAGTTTCGTCGAAATCCGGCTAGCGGTTCATGAGAAGAAGATTTTTTAAGAATATATGCTATTTTCAGACGGTGGCCATCTTGGATTAGCGATGACCTCCATTTTAACAAATCTGAAAAGGCTTCACACATGGACCATAACTTTTAAGTTTGGCTACCATGGGCCAAGCGGTTCATGTGAAGAAGAATTTTGAAATCTCTAATAAAAGAACGACATTTTGACCTTTCGGCGGTTACCGAAAGTTAGCTCAGGTGAGCTAAAAAGGCTGATGGCCCCTACCCCCTTAATAATATTTGAGCAGATCAGTTTGTTTGTTTATTTGTGTTTAACGGCCTATCAACAGCTAAGGTCATGTAAGGCCGGGCAAACGGGTTCGATCCCATTTTAATCTGCTGCATTGGGGGGAAAATCCTAAAATCAGAACAGAATATTTACATCGAGAACAAATATATTCAGCCCTGAAATTAGCAGGGGTGTAAAATTATTTGAAATATCACTTGCCTTTAAGGTCTAGTAGATGCAAAATCTTACTCGCCCTTACTGGTTTGCCACTCGTCCTTATCCTTTATACAGATTTAGATATTTCAATATTCACTATGTTCGCCTTTAGTAGGCTATATATGCTACTGTACATGTATGTTATTTATCGCAATATTTCCAAACAGTGTAAATCCGCGAGCCGTCTCATCAGGATCTGCACTGTTTGCAACTATTGTTCATATTTGTCAAAGAAAAAAATCCTATTTTTATAATTGGACTGGTCTGAAAATCATTTTCTAACGAAAATCAAGCGATCCGTCTCATCGGAATGCTGTGTAGTTTGGAGAAAATGATATTTTCGCATGTGCTAACTCTGGCTGTCTGCTAGCAATATTGTGTGTTTACACCGGAAGCGAACATTGATGTTACAGAATGCGATAAATTAATTATGGGCGAGCTTAAATCGCGGACGACAGGCGGCCTAGGCCCGGCGACCATCCCATAAATCGAGACACTTGCGCGATAACTCGCTGCACTAACTTAAGTGAAGATGAAACCGTGGCTGCGATGTATTGCCAGACATGTGACGGAGAAATTGCGTATTTCCCATTTGTATTGTAAATAGATAAGTATTGATAAAATTTCAATTCACGCCGCTTGGTCCGCGATTTAAACTCGTCCATAATTATAATTGTTCCGGTTGGCGCAAACGCTTTTATTCAATTCAAAGCGTTTATGAAATGATCAATGGTATTTGATAAATAAACGGGTTTAATAAACGGAGAACGGTGCATAACTATATATCTTTTTATTCACGATCAATCATGGATGATCCAAAATTGATTCGACCCGTCGGACGACCGTCTACACAAAGCTACTCGACCGAGATGATGACCAAGTCGCCATGGCGACCGGTCGAGTGGAATTTTACACCCCTGATTAGAATAACCTGACCTGGTGCCAGGTCCATACCACACAAAAGTCACTTGGCCCCTTCCCCTAAAATAGGCTTACGAATAATCGTAATACTCACATAAGGGGTATAACCAGATTCAACTGTCACATACAAAATGCCAAAGACGTATGTGAGGGCCATACTTGGTCTCCAGTCGGAATTCCGGTAAGGATAAACACCGATCGTTAAATTACCCATATTCTCCCACCTGCCACCCACTTGAGCAGATCAGGCGAGATGTGAAACATCTTTATATTTAACCTTGTGAAAAAAAATCTGAAATCAGCCTAATGACGGAAAATTCTCATGCCTGGGTGTTACTGACATACGCACGTACAACGCATGCACGTACGTGGATTAACTATATGTCCCCTCTTGTCTATTGGCGAGGGCATAATAACAAAGTGACAAAATGATACAACATAGCAATCCATCGTGACCATAACTCAACATTATTCTAGTATGATGACCATCTGGTCTCGACTTGACCATAAATCTGTCGGACCATGATTGGTGAATAACAAGCGATAATTTTCTAATAGGTGAGCAAAACTTCTAATAATGTTTAAAATGAACTTGCCATGTATGTGTACATGAATGAAGGAACATAAAAGCATGAATGAAACGTGGCTGTGACTGACAGTCTGGTTCCGCAGCTGTACACCCATACAAGCGAACAGGGGCGAGATCGGAAGTTTACCCCCTATTTATGGAAGAACAATTGAACTCCACACTCCTGTAGCCTATTTCACCAACATTGCAAAGTATACTTATCTAGCAAAGTATACTTGGAGGGAGAGCTTTCAATTTAAGGATAAATTTATGAATTTTTATTATACTAAATTTATTACATTATTACAGCCATTTTGGCTTTTAATACATTCAGTATAACAAGTCTGCATACTTTTAATCATCAAATATATGCAGTCGTTACTTCTATATGACATAATGCATTTCAGGAAAAATAAATGATTACTCCCTCAAAGTATACTTTGCTAGAAAAGTATACTTTGCAATGTTGGTGAAATAGGCTACTGGTCTAGAGCCAGAAAAGCTGTAGAAATTACTTTAGAAACGCAACTGATTAAATTACAATTCATTTACAAAGCAAACATAATCAATTACAATGCAAATACTTTTAAACATAATAGTTAAATGACAATTACTGTGTCAATGACAAGACAAATGGCGAGGGCTGCCGTACTTACTCAGTTTGTTTGTTTGTTTGTTTGTTTATTAGTGTTTAACGGCCTATCAACAGCTAAGGTCATGTAAGGCCGGACAAACGGGTTCGATCCCATTTTAACCTGCTGCATTGGGGGGGGGAAATACCAAAATCAGAACGTAATATTTACATCGAGAACAAATATATTCAGCCCTGAAATTAGAATAACCTGACCTGGTGCCAGGTCCATACCACACCAAGTCACTTGGCCCCTTCCCTAAAATAGGATTACGAATATCGTAATACTCACATAAGGGGTATAACCAGATTCAACTGTCAAAATGCCAAAGACGTAATATGTGAGGGCCAAACCAGGTCTCCAGTCGAGATTCCGGTAAGGATGAAACCCGATCGTTAAATTACCCATCGCGTGCTCCCACCTGCCACCCACTGTACTTACTCAGATCGCTGTAAACTAAATGCAGGGTCGCTGACAAAGAAGCTGCTTACAAGGGAGAGGAAAACAAGGAGTAGAATCGGCGCCATCTGGAGCAGTAGCGTGTAACCACTCTGAAACAGTAATTAAACGGATCAATCAGCAGAAATTTATCTGACATATCTGTCGGGTAAATGGGGTTTTACATACATGTGTATGTTTAGCAATGTCATATACAGACTGTTGAACAATCTACACATGAGAATGAAGGCACATACCAAATATAAATCTGCAAGAGATTAAGTTTGTTTAACTCGTTGCTAGCATGCAAAGAGTTAATCTGCGACGGATGGAAAGACAGACAAGAGTAAGACTAGAAGTGGCAGGGGCATAAATGATGTTGATCTGGGTTACACGGTGCATGATTATAGCTGATACAAACGACAGACCCCGACATACACCTCTAGCTGATTGTAGTCAGTTGCAACAAAAGAACACGGCGTGGTTATTCACTTACTTCATTGGACGAGGTTTCCCTGGTGGTGTAGTGTGTCCGTGTGGGTGGGTGGCGGCTCCGTCGCGTGTATACGCTCCCTGTATGACAATATAGACAGTACAGCCACACTGGTCCACAGGCAACAGAAAAGTAAATACCCAAGTCTCTCATGGTCCCGATTTAGCTGATATATAACTACTGTAGCATGTAGTGTCCAGCTATTCCAGCTTCGGATGATATTTGGGTGGAATGGAATATAACAACTTAACAGATTGAGCAATATATTTTCTTCAAATGGTATGGAAGAACATTGAGCTAATTAAATAGGATATATACATGATGCTGGAGCACCCAGGTACAAGTTATACATATTAGTTATAGTCCACATACTGAATTTTTAATCAATTAATTTTGTAACGAGCTGCAGCGAGCGAGAAATTACAGTGCAACCTCTCTAGAACAGCCACCCATGGGAAGATGCAAAACTGGCTGTTGTAGAGAGGTGGCTGTTGTAGGGAGGTTAATGCTGAATTAAAGTTTGTCGTCCACTGTTTATTCATTTTCTTCGATAATTCTCATCAAAAACATGCTTTGGCAACATTTTAGAATCACTTCCAATGTTAATGATTCTAATATGCTGTCGAAACATGTTTTTATTGAGAAAGAAGGCAAAGCAACAGCAGACGACAATTTTCGTGCTCAGCAGTCAAAGGGTTAGATAATTGTAGAGGAAATCATCCATTTTGGGATATAAAAAAAGTGGCTGTTGAGAGGGTGTTGTTGTAGAGGTGGCCGTTCGGGAAGGTTCGATTGTAGTTTATTGAAAATTCAATATGTGAACTATAACTTATTGGTTCCCCACCCCATCGCCGGCACCTGTTTATTAGAATGGAGCGCTGCCCATAAACATGTTTTCAACAACGAAACTATTACGTGATTGGTGGTGTGAAACTCAATCGATCGTACACATGGTGTGCGTCACAGGAGATTACCTCAACAAGACGGGCCTGTGTATCTAAATATAACTGACAAGTTATTGCAACATTTACTGATTAATTTAATTGTCGAAAGCGTTGCAATATGCGACGAATTGAGACAAAATGCTGCTTTCATTGGTCGAGAAACTCAGGCAAACAATAATAAATGTATTTATACTTTAGGAAGGTTACACTCCAGTAACAGCACAAATAACAGCCTGTACACAACAGATGCTATGCCCAGAATGAGGTCATCATGTAAGACTGAAATTGTTGTAAATGCTGTGTTGCCCCGATTCAGCCGGTGGACGATGACACTGTTACACATGGAGGATTCACCATTTCAATGACGGAAGATTCTATAGATCATGTTCTTTAATTATCATCAGAATGATGTGACCATTTGAACCATCGACATACTTTTTATAGGCATGAACAATATAAAACTAGAAATGTGGCCTGTCGGCACACGAATACCCCCACTGGCAGCCAAAGAAAATGAGGCATTTTTGATTATAAGCCATTTAGCCGAGCGTTAAGGTTTCAAACGCATCGAGTCTGTGACCTTGACCCTGGGCATAGTGAGATAATCCATGCATCGGTGTAGAAGATATAGAGCGGAAGGGAATTTCAATAGGTTTGACCTTTGACCTTCAACTGTGACCTTGACCTTGGACGTAGGTGCGTGGTTATTGATCGCGACACACCTTCTCATCATGAGAAACATTTGTGCCAAGCCATTTGATAATCCATGCATCGGTGTAGAAGATATAGAGCGGAAGGGAATTTCAATAGGTTTGACCTTTGACCGTCAACTGTGACTACCTTGGACGTAGCTGCGTGGTTATTGATCGCGACACACCTTCTCATCCTGAGAAACATTTGTGCCAAGGCATTTGATAATCCATGCATCGGTGTAGAAGATATAGAGCGGAAGGGAATTTCAATAGGTTTGACCTTTGACCTTCAACTGTGACCTTGACCTTGGACGTAGATGCGTGGTTATTGATCGTGACACACCTCATCCTGAGAAACATTTGTGCCAAGGCATTTGATAATCCATGCATCTGTGTAGAAGATGTAGAGCGGAAGGGAATTTCAATAGGTTTGACCTTTGACCTTCAACTGTGACCTTGACCTTGGACGTAGGTGTGTGGTTATTGATCGCGACACACCTTCTCATCATGAGAAACATTTGTGCCAAGCCATTTGATAATCCATGCATCGGTGTAGAAGATATAGAGCGGAAGGGAATTTCAATAGGTTTGACCTTTGACCTTCAACTGTGACCTTGACCTTGGACGTAGGTGCGTGGTTATTGATCGCGACACACCTTCTCATCATGAGAAACATTTGTGCCAAGCCATTTGATAATCCATGCATGGGTGTAGAAGATATAGAGCGGAAGGGAATTTCCAACAGACCGACCGACCGACCGACAAGCTGACTCCTATATACCCCCTCAAACTTTGTTTGTGGGGGTATAATAAAACATTTCAACATTTTCATACGACTATACCATTATATTGGGAATATACTGGGTTGACTAGTGCTGTGTACATGGGCTGCCATACAGTACATACCTGAGGGGAAGCCCCCACCGAAGAACATGTTGAACAACTCCTCTGGCGATATGTCACCTACAACAGGGCAGAGGCACACTGAATCAAACATAACACAAATATAACACATATACCATGGCCATTAGAGATCACATCCTGTCACAGCAATTATTGAGAAACTGATGGCATTTTGATGCTGACATGTTAAATGAATTGTCTACAAACTAAACTGCATACAACGTAATTACCTGTACATGACCATACAAAATATATAGTAATTCCACCAGTGTGAATCAATCTGCTAAAGGAGTTAATGTTTGCGTATCTGTGTTGAATTGGATATGAGCTTTGTCCTAGCGTTGTTAATCTATTTCCAAGTTGTAATACACGATGTGAACATAGAGGTCAGTGTTTGAAATTTACCAATGATATGGAGGACCAAACATGTAGTGGTAATGTCCAGGACACTACACAGACTGACAGTTTACCTTCAAAGCCATGCGAGTGGTCGTAGCCACTAGAGTGTGAGTGGAGGACCAAACATATAGAGGTAATGTCCAGGACACTATACAGACTGGGAGTTTACCTTCGAAGTCGTGCGAGTAGTCGTAGCCACTGGAGTGTGAGTGAAGGACCAAATATATAGCGGTAATATCCACGACACTATACAGACTAGGAGTTTACCTTCGAAGCCGTGCGAGAAGTCGTAGCCACTGGAGTGCGAGTGGTGGACTAAACAAGTAGCGGTAATGTCCACGACACTATACAGACTGGCAGTTTACCTTCGAAGCGGTGCGAGTAGTCGTAGCCACTGGAGTGTGAGTGGTGGACCAAACATATAGAGGTAATGTCCATGACACTATACAGACTGGCAGTTTACCTTCGAAGTGGTGCGAGTAGTCGTAGCCACTGGAGTGCGAGTGGTGGACCAAACATATAGAGGTAATGTCCATGACACTATACAGACTGGGAGTTTACCTTCGAAGCCGTGCGAGTAGTCGAAGCCACTGGAGTGTGAGTGGTGGACTAAACATATATAGGTAATGTCCATGACACTATACAGACTGGGAGTTTACCTTCGAAGCCGTGCGAGTAGTCAAGCCACTGGAGTGCGAGTGATGGACTAAACATATAGAGGTAATGTCCACGACACTATACAGACTGGGAGTTTACCTTCGAAGCCATGCGAGTAGTCGTAGCCACTGGAGTGTGAGTGGTGGACTAAACATATAGAGGTAATGTCCACGACACTATACAGACTGCGAGTTTACCTTCGAAGCCGTGCGAGTAGTCAAGCCACTGGAGTGTGAGTGATGGACTAAACATATAGAGGTAATGTCCACGACACTATACAGACTGGGAGTTTACCTTCGAAGCCATGCGAGTAGTCGTAGCCACTGGAGTGTGAGTGGTGGACTAAACATATAGCGGTAATGTCCACGACACTATACACTGGGAGTTTACCTTCGAAGCCGTGCGAGTAGTCAAGCCACTGGAGTGTGAGTGGTGGACTAAACATATAGCGGTAATGTCCACGACACTATACACTGGGAGTTTACCTTCGAAGCCGTGCGAGTAGTCGTAGCCACTGGAGTGAGTGGTGGACTAAACATATAGAGGTAATGTCCATGACACTATACAGACTGGGAGTTTACCTTCGAAGCATTGCGAGTCAGGATTGGCCGGGAAATACCGGGGGCGGGAATTCCCGGCGGGAAAGTCCCGGGAAATACTCCCCAAAGTGGGAAATACCGGGAAATACCAGGAAATATGAATTTTGATATTATTTGATAATTAAAGTTATTTATATTAAGTTTTAAGCTCAGTAATAGTTAATTAAACAATCAACAATTTAATAATTAGATATAGGGGTTAATTACAATGTATACATCTGTTTCATTCCCAACTAGGGGTACTCATCAGGTGGAATATTTGGCAACCATGACATTTATATTTTGGTTGTATTATTTGTTTGTAAATTGCTTCTTCATTTTTTATGAAGCATCCGAGTGTCTGCTAGATACAATTCACAAGGATAACGTCATCATGATCAGACCAAGATTAGACAACAGGCTGTTTATTGTCAACCTTCTCCCACACTAATATTCGGTATCAAGAAATGAGAATAAATTATCTTAGCATGCATGATGTGCATACACATTGTCTCTTACAAGTTTTATATGACTGACAATGTACTGTTGTTTTATGATTTGCATTTGTGTTACTTATTTGCATTATTATTACGACATTTATTTAATGTGAAGACTATGGGCCACGATGGTACGTATGAGATACAGTACCTAAAATCGCTAAAATTAGCCAAAAGCCTACTAATGTCTACTTATTTGCATGTACATTGATGAGACTTTATTATACTTTAATAAACCATCAGACTATGACAACAGGCTGTTAATTGTCAGCCTTCTCTCACACCTTTTGTGACATATTGTATAATAAGAACACAGGTGGTCTGTATATGGTCATGTCAAGTTGTAAAACAATTGCACTTACACTGTACATGGATTATCCCTGTTATCAACAGAGATTTTCTCAAAATTCCAAAAGCAGCTTTTATTAGTGGCAGGTTACTATAGTAATGAGGGGTGTTCTCATATACAATACAATAGACAGTTGGCAAATACTACATAGACTTGTATATAGGGAAGAAAATTGTCTAGACAATAATGATGTTTTTTTTTCTCTAAATAAACTTATTATTTCTTTTTTTATGCAGAATGTTTATCTGTAGGCTTATCAGTATACACAGATATAAACCATAATAGATATAGGGGAATATAGAGACTCATCTTGACATTTTGGAATTAAAAAGACCACCAAGATTCTTATTTCCCGGTATTTCCCAGTATTTCCCGGTATTTCCCGCCGTCCTGGGAAATACTCTTATTTCCCGGGAAATTGCCAACCCTGTTGCGAGTAGTCGTAGCCACTGGAGTGTGAGTGGAGGACTAAACATATAGCGGTGTGTCCATGACACTATACAGACTGGGAGTTTACCTTCGAAGCCGTGCGAGTAGTCGTAGCCACTGGAGTGTGAGTGGAGGACTAAACATATAGAGGTAATGTCCATGACACTATACAGACTGGGAGTTTATGTTCGAAGCCGTGCGAGAGTAGTCGTAGCCACTGGAGTGTGAGCGGAGGACTAAACATATAGAGGTAATGTCCATGACACTATACAGACTGGGAGTTTATGTTCGAAGCCGTGCGAGTAGTCGTAGCCACTGGCGTGTGTGTGGTGGACTAAACATATAGAGGTAATGTCCATGACACTATACAGACTGGGAGTTTACCTTTGAAGCCGTGCGAGTAGTCGTAGCCACTGGAGTGTGAGTGGAGGACTAAACATATAGAGGTAATGTCCATGACACTATACAGACTGGCAGTTTACCTTCGAAGCCGTGTGAGTAGTCGTAGCCACTGGAGTGTGAGTGGAGGACTAAACATGTAGCGGTAATTTCCATGACACTATACAGACTGGCAGTTTACCTTCGAAGCCGTGTGTATAGTCATAGCCACTGGAGTGTGAGTGGAGAACTAAACATATAGCGGTTATGTCCAAGACACTATACAGACTGGGAGTTGACTTTGGAAGCCGTGTGAGTAGTCGTAGCCACTGGAGTGTGAGTGGAGAACCAAACATATAGCGGTTATGCCCAAGACACTATACAGACTGGGAGTTGACTTTGGAAGCCGTGTGAGTAGTCGTAGCCACTGGAGTGTGAGTGGAGAACCAAACATATAGCGGTGATGTCCAAGACACTATACAGACTGGGAGTTGACTTTGGAAGCCGTGTGAGTAGTCGTAACCACTGGAGTGCAAGTGGAGGACCAAACATATAGCGGTAATGTCCAGGATACTATACAGACTGGGAGTTTACTTTCGAAGCCGTGTGTATAGTCATAGCCACTGGAGTGTGAGTGGAGGACTAAACATATAGCGGTGATGTCCATGACACTATACAGACTGGCAGTTTACCTTCGAAGCCGTGTGTATAGTCATAGCCACTGGAGTGTGAGTGGAGGACTAAACATATAGCGGTGATGTCCATTACACTATGCAGACTGGCAGTTTACCTTCGAAGCCGTGTGTATAGTCATAGCCACTGGAGTGTGAGTGGAGGACTAAACATATAGCGGTGATGTCCATGACACTATGCAGACTGGCAGTTTACCTTCGAAGCCGTGTGAGTAGTCATAGCCACTGGAGTGTGAGTGGAGGACTAAACATATAGCGATGATGTCCATGACACTATGCAGACTGGCAATTTACCTTCGAAGCCGTGTGTATAGTCATAGCCACTGGAGTGTGAGTGGAGGACTAAACATATAGCGGTGATGTCCATGACACTATGCAGACTGGCAATTTACCTTCGAAGCCGTGTGAGTAGTCATAGCCACTGGAGTGTGAGTGGAGGACTAAAACATAGCGGTGATGTCCATGACACTATGCAGACTGGCAGTTTACCTTCGAAGCCGTGTGAGTAGTCATAGCCACTGGAGTGCGAGTGGCGGACTAAACATATAGCGGTGATGTCCATGACACTATGCAGACTGGCAGTTTACCTTCGAAGCCGTGTGAGTAGTCATAGCCGCTGGAACGCGAGTGGCGAGCAGCCTGCTCCTCCTCAGGCCCGTACACGTCATACTGCTTCCTCTTGCCCGCGTCACTCAGCACGGCAAATGCATTGCCCACCGCTGTAACACACACCACTCACTGTTAGACGACAGTCAGGCTAAATATATAACCACTGTGAATATGTGAGGACATAAATAATGTGAAATGACTTCATGGTGTCACATGTAGGCCCTCAGACTAAGGTGGACGTATGTTTATGAAGATCACATCTATGACCGTGACTTTGGATGCATGATGCATAAGGCTGAACCCATTGCGAAAATATTAAGATCCAATGGGATTGTGTGGGTGGATGTGGACGTTCAGTACCTCTGTGCCCTGGACATGGAGGGGTGGGGGAGGTGGCAGTAGAGTACATTTGAACGCCTCTATAGTCCGTGGGGTGGAGGGATATGTACGTGTAGAGTAACTTTGAAGGCCTCAGTGAGAAGACCTTGGTAGCCCTAGGGTGGAGGCAGAGGTGGAAGTTGACTACCTCTGAAGGCCTCAGTGGCGCGGGGTGGAGATGAGGTGGGGTGGGGGATGTGGGAGTAGACTACCTTTGAAGGCCTCAGTGGCCCAAGGGTGGATGCAGGCAGGAGAAAATCGAACTAGAAATGGAAGCTTGTCGACAAGCGCATGTGCATCCCCCTCCCCAGATACACAAGTAGTTTGAAAAAAGGGTGTTCGAGTTATGCTCCGGAGACAAAATCAGTGACGGAAAAAACAAAGGGAGATAACTAAAAAATTAGTGATGCAAGAGTTGTCATTCTTGCGTGACACACTTTTAGGGTCGTGGTCTATGCATGTGTGAAGTTTCATGAAAATATTCCAAAGGCTGTTCGAGTTATGCTCCGGACACGAAATCAGTGCACGAAACAACAAAGGGAGATAACTAAGAAATTAACGACGCAAGAGTTGTCATTCTTACGTGCGACACACCTTTGGGTCGTCTTCTATGCAAGTGTGAAGTTTAATAAACTAGAAAATGTGTTCATAGAACACGGATGTCTCGCATATCGCTTTGATAATAAATGAGGCCAAATTCCAAGTCAAAATTTTCTTTTACCCGAGCGTTAAAAGTTTTTGAAGCACCAAGTATGTGACCTTGACCCTGGGCTTGGCGGGGGCAGGACGAACGTGGATTTGGCACAGGGCGGTAGAGGACCATTAGAGCAATGCATATATGAAATATGAAGCTGATCCGTGAAAGAAAACAGAAATTATAAGATATTTACCTGAGAGTTAATGTTTTTGAAGCACTAAATATGTGATGTTAACCCTGGGCTTGGCGGGGGCATGGGGGGGGCGGGACGAACGTGGATTTGGCACAGGGCGGTAGAGGACCATTAGAGCAACGCGTATATGAAATATGAAGTTGATCCGTGAATGGAAAGAAAAATTATAAGATATTTACCTGAGCATTAAAGTTTTTGAAGCACCAAGTATGTGACCTTGACCCTGGGATTGGCGGGGGCAGGACGAATGTGGATTTGGCACAGGGAGGTAGAGGACCATTAGAGCAATGCGTATATGAAATATGAAGTTGATCCGTGAATGGAAAGAAAAATTATAAGATATTTACCTGAGCGTTAAAGTTTTTGAAGCACCAAGTATGTGACCTTGACCCTGGGATTGGCGGGGGCAGGACGAATGTGGATTTGGCACAGGGAGGTAGAGGACCATTAGAGCAATGCGTATATGAAATATGAAGTTGATCCGTGAATGGAAAGAAAAATTATAGATATTTACCTGAGCGTTAAAGTTTTTGAAGCACCAAGTATGTGACCTTGACCCTGGGATTGGCGGGGCAGGACGAACGTGGATTTGGCACAGGGCGGTAGAAGACCATTAGAGCAATGCGTATATGAAATATGAAGATGATCCATGAAAGAAAACAGAAAGTATAAGATATTTACCCAGAGTTAAAGTTTTTGAAGCACTAAGTATGTGACCTTGACCCTGGGCTTGGCGGGGGCAGGACGAACGTGGATTTGGCACAGGGCGGTAGAGGACCATTAGAGCAATGCGTATATGAAATATGAAGCTGATCCGTGAAAGAAAACAGAAATTATAAGATATTTACCAGAGCGTTAAAGTTTTTGAAGCACCAAGTATGTAACCTTGACCCTGGGCTTGGCGGGGGCAAGACGAATGTGGATTTGGCACAGGGCGGTAGAGGACCATTAGAGCAATGTGTATATGAAATATGAAGCTGATCCGTGAAAGAAAACAGAAATTATAAGATATTAACACGAGCGTTAAAGTTTTTGAAGCACCAAGTATGTGACCTTGACCCTGGGCTTGGCGGGGGCAGGACAAACGGTGAACCATCAGAGCAATGTGTATATGAAATATGAAGCAGATCGGTTGAAGGATGAAGAAATTATTAGACATTTACCCGACTGTTAAAGTTTTGTGACGGACGGACGGACGGGAGGACGGGATGCACGTTCCTACGAATGAATACTTGTTGGGTTTTTAATGTATAAAAATACCCAACAAGAGTACCCAACACTATCCTAACCCTACCCAATAAGATCCCCGTACACTTACAACAAGTACCCATTCGTGTGTGCGGACGGACAGACGGACAAGGGTAACACTAAATGCCCCCTCCACTATCGTGGTGGGGCATAAAAATATTCCAAAGGGTGTTCGAGTTATGCTCTGGATACAAAATCAGAACACGAAACAACAAAGGGAGATAAGTAAACAAGAATTCCGCAGAATCAGATGCCTCGCCTTGTCCCGCCTTGACCTCGAGCCTGGGCCCGAAAGCAATTTTCACTGGCCCGAACATATTATACAATTATTGACTAGTGAGCCATAGAATATCAGATTATATTCTATGGCTCACTAGTCAATAATTGTTTTATTATATGATAATAGTCTGTATATAGCACTTACGACCTTATGCTATTAGACAAAAATTGAAAAAGAATTTGAAAAAAACAATAAAAAAAAAAATGGAAAAAAAACGTTTAAAAATTAAAAATAATAATGCTTGCTACTGGAGCCCAGAATTTTTTTTTAATAGTCCTATATTTATCTACATATATCTGCACAGGTCCACATAATGCCACAATATTTTCAACACAGTTTACGGAAATGTATTTTACAAAAAAAATAAAATAATAATGCTCGCTACTGGAGCCCAGAATTTTTGTTAATAGTCCTATATTTATCTACATATATCTGCACAGGTCCACATACTGCCACAATATTGTCAACACAGTTTACGGAAATGTAATAATGTACCTGTATACATTACCTGTAATAAGTTAGTGATCAGTTAAAAAATTGAAAAAGAATGTAAACAAAAAAATTAAATTTAAAAAAAAGAAAAGAATAATGCTCCCTACTGGAGCCCAGAATGTTTTTTAATAGTCCTATATTTATCTACATATCATATATACACAGGTCCACATATTGCCACAATATTTTCAACACAGTTTACGGAAATGTAATATAATTAATCATTTACCTGTATAAATTACCTGTAAGTGGTCAGTGGTCAGTTGCACATGCTAGCACATGCACAGGTGAATAATCTGTATATAGCACTTACGACCTTATGCTACTAGACAAAAATTGAAAAATAATTGGAAAAAAAAATGAAAAAATAAATGGAAAAAAAAAGTTTAAAAATAATAATGCTTGCTACTGGAGCCCAGAATTTTTTTTAATAGTCCTATATTTATCTACATATATCTGCACAGGTCCACATAATGCCACAATATTTTCAACACAGTTTACGGAAATGTAATATCCAATGTAGTAATTTACCTGTATAAATTACCTGTGGTCAAGACTGGACATCTGCACATGCTAGCACATGCAGCACATGGACAGGTGAATGGTTCTCCCAGTCTCTATTGTTCTCTCTACAGGTAAGGTGTACAGAGCACACAAGAAAAGGTGACAGAGCACGAGAAAACGGGTCTTCATGCATTATTGTCCAGTTTGTAGAGTGCGCAAAACAAAAAAGGGAGATAACTAAAAAATTAGCTACGCAAGAGTTGTCATTCTTGTGCGCGACACACCTCCGGGTCGTGGTCTATGCATGTGTGAAGTTTCATGAAAATATTCCAAAGGGTGGTCGAGTTATGCTCCGGACAGGAAATCAGTGCGCGAAAACAAAAAAGGGAGATAACTAAAAAAAAATTGCTATGCAAGAGTTGTCATTCTTGTGCACGACACACCTTCGGTTCGTGGTCTAATTGAATATGTGAAGTTTCATAAAAATATTCCAAAGGGTGGTCGAGTTATGGTCAATCAGTGCGCGAAACAAAAAAGGGAGATAACTAAAAAATTAGCTATGCAAGAGTTGTCATTCTTGTGCGCGACACACCTTCGGGTCGTGGTCTATGCATGTGTGAAGTTTCATGAAAATATTCCAAAGGGTGGTGGAGTTATGCTCCGGACACGAAATCAGTTCGAGAAATAAAAAAGGGAGATAACTAAAAAATTAGCTATGCAAGAGTTTTCATTCTTGTGCGCGACACACCTTCGGGTCATGGTCTATGCATGTGTGAAGTTTCATGAAAATATTCCAAAGGGTGTTCAAGTTATGCTCCGGACAAGAAGTGTCTGCGGCGGACGCGGACGCGCCGTGCTGTCAAATCCATAGTATCCCCCGACGGAGTCCGGGGGATACAATTATAAGATATTTACCTGAGCGTTAAAGTTTTTGAAGCACCAAGTATGTGACCTTGACCCTGGGCTTGGCGGGGGCAGGACGAACGTGGATTTGGCACAGGGCGGTAGAGGACCATTAGAGCAATGCGTATATGAAATATGAAGATGATCCATGGAAGAAAACAGAAATTATAAGATATTTACCAGAGCGTTAAAGTTTTTGAAGCACTAAGTATGTGACCTGACCTGCTGGCTTGGGGCGGGGGCAAGACGAACGTGGATTTGGCACAGGGCGGTTAGTAGAGGACCATAGAGCAATGCGTATATGAATATGAAGATGATCCATGAAAGAAAACAGAAAGTATAAGATATTTACCCGAGCATTAAAGTTTTTGAAGCACCAAGTATGTGACCTTGACCCTGGGCTTGGCGGGGGCAGAACGAACGTGGATTTGGCACAGGGCGGTAGAGGACCATTAGAGCAATGCGTATATGAAATATGAAGATGATCCGTGAAAGAAAAAAAACAGGAAATTATAAGATATTAACACGAGCGTTAAAGTTTTTGAAGCACCAAGTATGTGACCTTGACCCTGGGCTTGCATGGCGGGGGGGGGGCAGGACGAACGAGGATTTGGCACAGGGCGGTAGTGAACCATCAGAGCAATGTGTATATGAAATATGAAGCAGATCGGTCGAAGGATGAAGAAATTATGAGACATTTACCTGAGTGTTAAAGTTTTGTGACGGACGGACGGACGGGAGGACAGGACGCACGTTCCTACGAATGAATAATTGTTTGTTGGGTTTTTACTGAATAAAAAATACCCAACAAGAGCACCCAACACTATCCTAACCCTACCCAATAAGATCCCCGTACGCTTACAACAAGTACCCATTCGTGTGTGCGGACGGATGGACGGACGGACGGACGGACAAGGGTAACACTAAATGCCCCCTCCACTATCGTGGTGGGGCATAAAAATATTCCAAAGGGTGTTCGAGTTATGCTCTAGATACAAAATCAGAGCACGAAACAACAAAGGGAGATAAGTAAACAAGAATTCCGCGGAATCAGATGCCTCGCCTTGTCCCGCCTTGACCTCGAGCCTGGGCCTGAAAGCAATTTTCACTGGCCCGAACATATTATACAATTATTGACTAGTGAGCCATAGAATATCAGATTATATTCTATGGCTCACTAGTCAATAATTGTTTTATTATATGATAATAGTCTGTATATAGCACTTACGACCTTATGCTACTAGACAAAAATTGAAAAAGAATCTGAAAAACAAAATGGAAAAAAAAAGTTTAAAAATTAAAAATAATAATGCTTGCTACTGGAGCCCAGAATTTTTTTTTAATAGTCCTATATTTATCTACATATATCTGCACAGGTCCACATAATGCCACAATATTTTCAACACAGTTTACGGAAATTTAATATACAAAAAAAAATAAAATAATAATGCTCCATACTGGAGCCCAGAATGTTTTTTAATAGTCCTATATTTATCTACATATCATATATACACAGGTCCACATATTGCCACAATATTTTCAACACAGTTTACGGAAATGTAATATAATCATTTACCTGTATAAATTACCTGTAAGTGGTCAGTGGTCAGTTGCACATGCTAGCACATGCACAGGTGAATAGTCTGTATATAGCACTTACGACCTTATGCTACTAGACAACAAGAAACGAGGCAAAGCCACGAAGGCCAGGTTTTTTCCAAGCATAGACACTTGGATAACATAATTATACCCACTTTTTGTAGACTAGATGGCCGTGGCCTGCATGTCGCGCCTTGGGGCGAGGCATGGACACTAAAAAAAATAGATATAGTAGATGGAAAAACTTTAACCAAAAAACTTTAACCGGACACACGGACGAACGGACGGACGTATGCCAAAATGCCGACGATATCGCGCTTTCCGCAAGCAGGTGTGACAATGATGATAAACACCCATGTGAAGTATCAAGGTATTGGGTGAAGCAGTTGCAGAGATATATACGAAAAAACTTAACAAAAAAATTCAAAGTAATTTGAACTTGACATAGGGCACAGGATCGCGTTTTCTCTGCAAGCAGGTGCGACAATGATGATAAACACCCATGTGAAGTATCAAGGTATTGGGTGAAGCAGTTGCAGAGATATAGTACACGAAAAAACTTTAACAAAAAAATTCAAAGTAATTCGACCTGACATTGGAGGGCACAGGATCGCGCTTTCCGCAAGCAGGTGCGACAATGATGATAACACCCATGTGAAGTATCAAGGTATTGGGTGAAGCAGTTGCAGAGATATAGTACACGAAAAAACTAAAAAACTTTAACAAAAAAATTCAAAGTAATTTGACATTGGGCACAGGATCGCGCTTTCCGCAAGCAGGTGCGACAATGATGATAAACACCCATGTGAAGTATCAAGGTATTGGGTGAAGCAGTTGCAGAGATATAGTACACGAAAAAACTTTAACAAAAAAATTAAAAAAATTCAAAGTAATTTGACCTTGACATTGGGCACAGATCGCGCTTTCCCATGCAAGCAGGTGCGACAATGATGATAAACACCCATGTGAAGTATCAAGGTATTGGGTGAAGCAGTTGCAGAGATATAGTACACGAAAAAACTTTAACAAAAAAAATTCAAAGTAATTCGACCTTGACATTGGGCACAGGATCGCGCTTTCCGCAAGCAGTGCGACAATGATGATAAAACACCCATGTGAAGTATCAAGGTATTGGGTGAAGCAGTTGCAGAGATATAGTACACGAAAAAACATTAACAAAAAAATTCAAAGTAATTTGACCTTGACAATTGGGCACAGGATCGCGCTTTCCGCAAGCAGGTGCGACAATGATGATAAACACCCATGTGAAGTATCAAGGTATTGGGTGAAGCAGTTGCAGAGATATAGTACACAAAAAAACTTTAACAAAAAAATCAAAGTAATTTGACCTTGACATTGGGCACAGGATCGCGCTTTCCGCAAGCAGGTGCAACAATGATGATAAACACCCATGTGAAGTATCAAGGTATTGGGTGAAGCAGTTGCAGAGATATAGTACACAAAAAAACTTTAACAAAAAAAATCAAAGTAATTTGACCTTGACATTGGGCACAGGGGCCGCACGGTTGGGGGTTAGAATGAAAATATGGATGATGATAAAAACCCATGTGAAGTTTCAAGGTAATGGGCGAAGCAGTTGCAGAGATATAGTATAACGAAAAAGTTTTAAAACAAAAAAACTTTAACTAGACGTACGTTAAAAAGTTAACGTTGAAAATGGCTAAGTCAATTACGTAGAAATAATAGGTGAAGGTAAAAAAATGGTCACATGTTGGATAGTTGTATGTGGTAGGCACCCCTTGGTTATGAAGCTGTGAAAGTTTGGTGGTCCTAGGTGGTACAGTACCAAAGAAATGGACTTAAACACAAAAACTTAACATTGTAAACGCGAAAACTTAACATTGAAAATGGCTAGTCGACTGGCGCGGAAAAAATGGGTGTGAAGTTAAAAAAAAAAGTAACATGTTGGATAGTGATATGTGGTGGGTACCCTTGATTATGAAGCTGTGAAAGTTTGGTGGTCCTAGGTGGTACAGTACCAAAGAAATGGACTTAAACACGAAAACTTAACATTGTAAACGCGAAAACTTAACATTGAAAATGGCTAAGAAGTCGAATACGCGGAAAAAATGGGTGAAGTTAAAAAAAAAAACAAAAAAAAGTAACATGTTGGATAGTGATATGTGGTGGGCACCCCTTGATTATGAAGCTGTGAAAGTTTGGTGGTCCTAGGTGGTACAGTAACAAAGAAATGGACTCAAACACGAAAACTTAACATTGATTGTGGACGCCGCCCGCCCGCCCGCCGTTCGCCCGCACCGCCCGGCTTTCGCCAATCAATAGCTGGATTTTTTTCAAAAAAAACCTGGCTAAAAATTGAAAAATTAAAAAATAATTTGAAAAAAAAAATGAAAAAAAAAAAATGGGAAAAAAAAAAGTTTTAAAAAAATAATAATGCTTGCTACTGGAGCCCAGAATTTTTTTTAATAGTCTATATTTATCTACATATATCTGCACAGGTCCACAAAATGCCACAATATTTTCAATGTAATATCCAATGTAGTAATTTACCTGTATAAAAATTTACCTGGTCAACAGTGGTCAAGCACTGGACATCTGCACATGCTAGCCCATGCTAGCACATGGTTCTCCCAGTCTCTATTGTTCTCTCTACAGGTAAGGTGTACAGAGCACACGAGAAAAAGGGTAGGTGTACAGAGCACAGAGGTGTACAGAGAGACGAGGAAAAGGGTCTTCATGCATTATTGTCCAGTTTGTAGAGTGCGCAAAACAAAAAAGGGAGATAACTAAAAAATTAGCTACGCAAGAGTTGTCATTCTTGTGCGCGACACACCTCCGGGTCGTGGTCTATGCATGTGTGAAGTTTCATGAAAATATTCCAAAGGGTGGTCGAGTTATGCTCCGGACAGGAAATCAGTGAGCGAAAACAAAAAAGGGAGATAACTCAAAAATTAGCTATGCAAGAGTTGTCATTCTTGTGCACGACACACCTTCGGCTTCGTGGTCTAATTGAATGTGTTAAGTTTCATAAAAATATTAAATTCCAAAGGGTGGTCGAGTTATGGTCAATC